>VXBH01003260.1:29945-84727 GCA_013400035.1 Rynchops niger
AAAAAAAAAAATATCCCGCTCCCTTGTGCCTGCAGCTATTGGCTCTGCCCTGAACCTGCTCACCAGTTACCAGCAGCTGCTGGAATTATCTGGGGAGACAAGCCCCCACTTCCTTACCCACAGCGGAGCTAAAGCAAGCGAAACCGCAGCCAACGTACCAATCGAGAGGTACAGGGTCAAAAAACCCCAACCCTTCTAACCTGAAGCGTTGCATTGGGGTAGCTTTAAAACAAACAAACAAACAAACCAACCCTAAGTTTGAAAGCATTATCTTAAAGTTTAGGAAAAAAAGGGGGCAGCAGGGAAGCTGGGCTTTGCAGTGTCCAGGAGCACGGATTCCGAGCAGCTCGGCAGGGCACGCATGCGAAATATGCCCACGCAAGCAGTGGCCACCGGAGAGGGAAGGCGGGCACCGCTCCTCTGCAAACACTCTGCAAACACTTCAGCTGCTGCCAAGCCCCGCTTCTGGAATAACACGGGAAGGAGGAAAGGAAGCCGCTGCCTTTACCAAAGCCGAGGACGCTTTTTATTAGTGTGCTTGAAAAAAAATCTAGAGAACGTTTTACAGACATGTCCATAAAATCATTTTTATAAACAAAACGCCAGCATACAAAATCCTGCAGTGCTTCCTCCCTGGCTCCCTACAAAATGATTGTCTCCGTCGTTAGTCTGTGTGTCAGGCGGGGGAGAGGAGGATAAATACAAGGGGATGCCCCGTACTCAAACTTTGTTTCCTTCCAAAGTCGTATGGAAGAAGTAAACTTCTGCGACCCTCCTTGGTTTACAAAAATAATGAATACAGTGTGTACGTGGGGGCAGCTCGACACCTCAGCACAGAACCACGGAAGCGGCGCCTGAGCCCCGAACCCCAGTCTCTGCCACGCGAGAGCCCTGTTCTTGCGCGTCCAGCAGGTCAGTGCCCTCCTCAACAGAGCTTAAAGCTGCAGCTCCTTTCACACACAGAAAACATCCCCAAAAAAAAGTCACTGACAGCCCTGCAAGGAAAAACAGGCTGTAGGGGAATGTGGAGTTTACACACAGCCACATTTTTTTTCCCCGCTAACCTTCACAATGCTCGTTCATCCTGCCCACAACACGAAAACAGAATAAACAACATCCCCTCCAGCCCCAGGACTAATCTGGATAAATCTCCCAGGCTGCGACTCCATGCAGAGCAACTGCAAGAGCAACAACTGCACTGCTCATTAATTTGTGGTCGAATTTACGGTTTGGAAAACAGCCCTTTAAGGTCCTTCACGGTTCAGCTCAGAAGTAGTTTCATACCTGCAGTACCCAGAAAGGAAACAAAGAGTTGCCCTGAGGCACCCAGGGAATTTGGCAAGGCTTGAGAGCAGGCGTGCTCTTTCCATCCCATAGCCCAAAGACTCCCACCGTGCTACGCAGGGAGAGATTTTCAGAAGCAGCTCTGTCTCGCCTACTTTTGAAAGTCTCATCCACCCAGGAAATGCTCCTGAGCTGCCGGGGTAGGATCAGTCCTCTCCTGCTGTCCTTGTGCCACCTGCTGAGGCTACCAAGGAAAAACCAGGTACCTGGGACAAAGAGAACGGGCACACAGATCTCCTCCCACTGCCTGATCTACCTGGAGGGAGGAGAAGGCCTCCCCAGCAAGCTCTGCTCTTAATCGGAACCTGAGAAAAGATCCAACGGCAAGAGGTGAGGGGAGGCTCCCAGCTGACAGACACTTCCAGCCCTCCGCACCTTCTGTGCTGAACAGGGACCCAGAGAGACAGGTTCTCACCACTGGGCGGGCAATGAAACACCAGCGATGAGGCAACCTGCCACGATCACAGAATAAACGTAGCAGAGCTGGGAAGGGATCCCTTTTCCCCCTTCCTTCCCATCCTCAGCTACCAGGTCCGGCCACCAGAAAAGCAGACGGGTGAGAAGAACCATAGTCTTCCACGTTCCTTCTGCATCCAAAATTCAGGGGAACAGTAAAGCTCTTCAGCAGAACTTCCTAAGATCTGACTTGGTCAGCATTTGCCAGCCCAAGGAACAATTCTGCAAGGGAGGAGCAACACCACTGCTGCGCTGGGGCTCGCTCACCTCTATAAAGAAAGCAATGACCTGGCTGAGGACTAACCAGCAGCACTGTTGGCACTGTTTGATGCCCCTAAGCTCTCCTTAACCCAGAGCCAGGCAGAAATAAGTCAGACTTGGAGCTGCAAAACCTTCTATTTCTTCCTCCTAGGCATCTGAGCTAAGGACCAGCCAGAGATTTGCCATTTACAGAGCAGGTGGCCAAGTGGCAGAGGTCAACAACCACTGTCACCCTGCAGAATGGCCCCCCCCGCCCGCTGAACAGAGACAGGAGTTTTGGGGTTTAGAGAGGTGATCCCAGTCCCAGGCAGTGCCACGGGCAGAACTGACCGGCAGGGACGCGGATATCGAATAGCTACAGCAGAGACAGAGTTCATCTCCCCAAACTCCTGTCCCACCTATGGTCATAACAGGATGAGATGCTGGCCCTCAGTTCTGTCTCCATCTGCCACAGAACCGCTCGGGGACAGCTAAATTCAATAATCAGAGCTGCATCTACTACAGGGAGTGCATCTAGGTGTGCCAAAAAGGAGGGGAAAGGCAGACTGCTCTTCCAAAAGTGCTGAAATGCCACACCGCCTCCCCTTTCTTTGCATAAGGAAGGTGGAGAAGAAACAAAAACTCACTCCCTGACCTTTTATTCCTAAGTTAAGGGTACCCTTTAAGCAGAAGAGATCTTCAAAAAGGGCGAAAGTTTTAATATTAAGCAGGTGGCTTCAGCGCATTTCCTGCTGTTAATGGATTACACATCCCTTTCCCCCAGGTCTGTTAGCGGTAAGACAAACAGCACGCTCGAGCCTGGCAAGCGGCTCAAGAGGGAGAAGGTCTCTGTTCTGTCCGAGATGTTCGCTCTGTGCTGAGCATGGGCATCACGCTCAATCTGTGTGTAGCAGCCTTACACAGAGTCCCCTGGGCCTCTGGTTTTTCAGCAATTCGCTGCCTAGGGGAAGAGATTTAGACCCTAAAGCTGAACACTACACTGAACAGATCTATATACATCATCCCAATATATACGCTGTGAAGTAATACTCTAAGTTATTGCATAGAAGGCGGCTTGCGTTAGCTAGGCCTAAATGACAGTCTGGGAGCGCTGTCGGAGGTTCAGGGGCTTCAGAGAGCTGTTGGAAGCAGATGGAGGCTCTTGCAACGGTGTCTGAGATTCCTCTTTTCTGGAGTGCTCCTCATACCATTCCTGCAACAGGAGATGAAACACATGGAGATCAGGCTCTGCCCCAGCGGGACCCCGTAGGGCAGAGCCCTCGGCTGCTCTGCCGTGTCAGGGCACATGTGCTCAGGCACAGGGGGGCTCGTCCCAAAGCCTGGATCCAGCCCAACGTTCTGGAACAACCCGGTTAACCACAGCACAGCTGCGATGGACGCACCGAGACCTTGCCCCCGCCCCAGTCCAAGCAAGAAGTACCAGCTATGGCCCAGGTACAGCTGTCTGAACTGACAAACCCGGGCAAGGAAACATCTCAGATGCCTCCTCAGATGTCCCTCCTGAACATCTAGGACTCCAGGCCTGACGTCCCTGTGATGTTTGGGATTTGCAGAGTTGCTCCCAGTCCTGGGGGGCAGCACCCAGGGCGTTATAACGTGACACATCCCTGAATCGAGACTGGGCAGAAGGGGTGGGGAGCTTTTCTGCAGTTTTCCACCCAGCTGCGTGGCAAAAAACATGTTTATTTTTGTTAGTGGCACTGGAGACTCATCCCCAAGCTAGCTGCCCAAGGGACAAAGGACAGATTCAAATGGTCACAAGATTAATTCTTTCAGTACTAATCATTACATCAGCCCATGACCTTCAACACGGAGGTGAATGTCTGGCAGGCACTACAGTGACCAAATCCATGGCATAAAGCTGCTGACCACGAAGGACGTTAGCAGGAATGTCCTAAAAAATCTAGAAAAATCAGTTGATTTAAGTGTTTTCCATCTTTGCCACCTTGCTGTTCTGAAGGGAAAGCCGGCAGCACTGCTGACGCCAAGCAGCACCCTGCCTGGGAGAGCACTTGATTTCTGTGTCAGCCAGACACGCCCAACCAAGCTCAAACACAATCACATTCCAGTGGCTTATCAAATTAGAGTTCAGCGGCCGAGCCCCAGGAACGCACTGCGCGTGTGCTCACAGCCTGGGCAAACACGGCCACCTCGGTGAGGGCAGGTAAGCCCAGCCCAGCCCCAGTCCCTACACACCCCCAGCGTGCGGTTCCTGGGACTGGGCTGACACACACCCGCACAGCTGGGCGCCTGGACCCACCGAGGAGGTTCTGATGCGCTCTGTGGTTTAAGAAAGTCCCTGAGTGCAATCTAAAGCACACTTCATCTGCTGGCCTCCCTTCTCACGGAGCACAGGGCTGCCTGGGTCTTGGAGGAAGAAAGGCCTCCAGTGTTTAAAGGGATGGTTTGTTATTCTAGGCAGTGTTCTCCTCACCAGGCTTGCTGGTATCTCCAGCTCAGACCCACATACCTGTATCTCCTCCTCATACATCTTCATACTCAAGTCACTCTTGGTCCTTGATCTGCGTCCCAGAAACACTGTTGACATTTGCTAAATTGTTGGGGGAAGGAGGAGGAAAACAAACAGCGAGACATTCATCAGTCACTGAGCAGCTACAGGATCAGTCCCTGGAACTTCAAGCGTCCTTCATGCGGACACTCGTCATCCACTGATGAGCTGGGACTATCCTGGGCTGCTCCTATTGCCCGTGGAGAGAAGCATTTTAGGATGCAAGTCACCTGAACAAATGCAGGCTTCTACTGCAGGCTGAGACGAATCACACTGAGCAGATCCCGACAAGAGTGTCTGAACTGTAGCTCCGACAGATGCACCTGCCAGTGGTGCTTGATTTGGTCAGATGAACACATCAGTGCCTGGAACAAGGCTCAACCCCAAGCTTCCCAATAAGATCTCATCTAAGAACAATTTCAGGTCCCACTTGTCTAGACCACAGCATTTACTCCATGGGCCTGGACTTCTTAAATCGAGTAAGGAGAGAGCAAAACTCTGAATTACTCTCCTGACCACATGAGTTATATGAACAGGATTGAGCAGCAAAAGAAACTTCAGGTCTAGCATCATCATTTTGGACTCCATTGCAAGGCTGGGGACAGCATCCTCCTTTGGTTCATTGTCTTCAAAACTGCTTCTGATCAGTATCATCATCGCTATTCTGAATTTTGTCTGCGTGAACGAGAGCTCAGCCTTTAACTCCCAAGCCAACGAAAGCAAATAAAGGTCACCTAAGAGACTGTAGCACCTGCAATTTGTACTGGTGATACAAGAATATAATGGCTATTATTAAAACAACCACTTAAGCTCTTCCCGGATGCATGAGACAACAGTTCTGAGAAAAGAGCAGTTACCCAGGTCAGCTCATTTTTCCAATTGTCTGTCCTGTTTTGGAATGAAAATGTAAGCAGTGCCATAGAGAAAAGAAGCCTGGCGTTTGGAATCAATACCATCATATTGCGGCATAATGTTTCAGGACTATCCAAGCCTAAGTGTACGATGGCACAGAGGGAGAGGCAGGAGAATTACAAGACAATGGCTTCCTTAGAGAAAAATAAATTTACTTTTTTCCCAGTCAGTACTGAGCCAAGACAGCTCTAAGGAAAATTTGGAGGCAATAGCCAATGAGCCTTTGTCAAGGCCATTCAGAGTGCAGGGGAAATTCAGCTGCTACTTTTCTACAGCAGCAAAACTTTGTGCCAATGCTGCAGAGTCCCTCCAGTAGAGGGGGGGCAAGACAGCAAGGGGCATTTGTGGCCCTGCCGTGCCTCCCTCCCCTGAAGCCAAGAACTTGCAGTAAGCGTTTCCTCTTACCCCGTATTTGTCCATCTGCAAAACGATCTTCTGTAGCTGAGTGATTTCAGTGGCAGCCGAAGTCCGCTTGTACAGCTCAATTATGCCAACCACTTCCTCCTTGGAGATCTCCTTCTCCAGCATGATGCCGTTGTCTTCTGGAGAGGCAAGAAAAAGAAAGAGGAAAAAAAGTCTCGAAGATGAACATTGCTTCATCAGCCGCTATAATAATCTTGGAAGGCAAAGTTTAACAGCATACGGGACCAAGCCAGATGTCGGGCACACTCTGTACCTGCTTTTGTGGTTAGAACATGTACATCCTTGTTTCCCAAGGGAAGACGTTAACTAGTGTGTAGGGCCAGCAAGCATCTCAGCTTTTTGAAAGATCAGGCTCCTCGTATCTTAAAAAAGACCTTGTAGCTTTTCGCTTGCCTGTAAATCAACTAGCAAAGCAAATAATCACACAGGAATTGCTGACTTTTGACCTTCAGCTGCCTAACACAGCTTGGGAGTTCAGTGCTAACTGAAGTGCCTTTCACTGCACCCTTCAAACTGGGTGCAGGAGGGATCATGATGAAAAGTGTTTCTGTAACAACGCCTGCCTCCTATGGGCTTGCGCCAGACAAATTTCTGGCACCTAAAGAAGAAGAGGGGCTGATCAAAGCTACTCCTGTGGCTGGGGCCTTCATCACATTTCTGCAGGGAAGATTCTCCAGCATGAAACGTATGAGTGCAGTCGCTGTATCTCCTTCCTGCAGAAAAGTGTAAAGAATTATTAAGATTACTCTGCACAGAGAATGAATAGAAAAGCCTGGGTGTAGATCACACAAAGGAATTGCAGGAGAAGGGCTGTAAGAGATTAATGTGTTTATGGCACCTAAATTAGCAGGTCATGAAACTACATGCAGTTGCAGACACTCTGGACGGTGAGTAAAACTGATGACTCACAGGGGTGAGGGGATGGAGAGACTAGTCACCGTCCGTTCCTACAGGGTACAGAAAGGTATGTCCAAAACCAGCACGTAGTCACCAGTCTAAATGCAACTGGGAGATGTGGAAAGAACTGGATAGGCAGCATCCGGTGTCCTCCATGTCACAGCAAAGACCGCTGGCAAACCACTTAGATCCAGCGTTTTGGTGCCTGGATACTGGACAAGCCACTCGGAGACACGCGCTGGTGAGCATATTAGTGAGGAAGGGAAATTGGTTTCAAAAGAAAACCATCACATGCCTTTCCTGTAAGGTCTTTTGCTGAGCTTTGCTACATCACTGCTGTAATGTTTCCTAGATTTCTTTCACAAAATGCACGTGGACTTCCTATCTTCAAATACTTTGGGTGAAACGGCTCAAGTAGTTGAAGTTTGTATGTGCTTGCAGACACCCCCCCCCACGTATATATATTAAAAACCACATACATACACACACACACACTTTTGGGGGAGTGCTGGGGGAGAGATGAGGGGCAGAGCAGAAAGGCCAGTTAGAAATACCACACAAAAGCTTAGAGAATGAGCTTAGGAAGTCAGGCTAAAAAAAAAAAAAAATAAAAATAATCTGGTCTTTGCTGGCTCATCCCATTCTCTCTGTAGGAGACATAAGACACCAGGAAGAGAAGACAAGGTTGTAGGTCAACCAGTCTTCAGTTCTGACCTTCTGAATCTTGGTTCTTGCGAGTGTAGTTCATGCGGAAGACGAAAGCATCCAGAATAAAAGCCACGATGATTGTCATCACCACCTGGGAGAGGACACGAACAGAAGAAATCAGGAGGCTGCTGCTGGGCGATTCTTCCAGCCCAATTCAATAGGAAGCTGAATATTTGGTCTGTGCTTCCACTTTCTGTTCCCCAGCTCCTCCACAGCAGAGGGGATGCAACATGTCACACATCTACCTGTGAGGAAACTGCTAACAGTCAACCACAACGGGGACAGAACAAAACTCTTGTGCTGCCCTAGTCCTTGCCCCTGGCCCAGATTTGTGCGGCATCAGCTTTGTCAATGCCCATAAACTGAACTTTCTGCAAGTGATGTGGACTCACACCTGGTTTGGGAAGATGTTTATGCAGTAGAGCAAAGTTGTCCTCATTTAGGGATGGAAGCTCCCTCTGGAACACAGTAAAAGCTGTTTCCCCTCCTCATTCCCACTATTTGATGCACGAAGCATCTCCAAAAACCTACCATGGTCACAATATAGAAGATCATGAAGTATAGACGGCTCCAGTGAGTGGTTTGGGATGTCACCCCTTCCTAAAGAGGAGAGCGAAGAAGTCAGTAGTGCACAGAAGAAGGGAGAGCCTACTGTTAACCGCTTGCCAACAGACATAAAGCAGTGTAAACACTATCTATCTCTTATTCATGGCTCCACAGTTAGCCCCAGGGACTGCCTTCTCAATGCCCCAGCTGGTGCTTGCAGCTAATCTGCCTCTCAGACGTTCCTATAGGCAAACACACAGAACATTCAAAGCTTGTGGCTGTAAGAGCCATTGCTGCTATGGGAACACTGGCTTGGACAGCAGGGTGACAAGCTGGAATACACAAGTGACTTCATTTGACCAGATTGTGAAACTTGGCCTGAAGGCTGGTCAAGATTCACAAGAAAACGTGCCCAGCAGCATGCCAGAGCTCAAATGCCACCACAGAACAGGACCAAAAAGATATCTGGCAACAAGAAATGACAATGTTGGGCCCATCTCCAGCCCCCAGGGGAAGAAAGCAGTGGTGATGTGGAAGATCTAGCTCAGCTGTCAAAGAGTCTGTGCTGTCTGTACACACAAGGTAGCTGGGGTTTACTTACCATGATGATGTACCAGTCATTGACGACCGTCAGCTCAAACAGCGTGACTGTGTACAAGCGGGAGAAAAAAAACAGACAATTGCTTTATCCATCCTGATGTAATTTACAGTGATTCTTAGACAAAGTATTTGACAGGGAAGATTGAAACAAGACACCAAAGTTTCAGTACAGCCAGCAAATCCAGAGACAGATGCAGACCATCACTGCAATTGCTTCAGACAAAGGAGGTCAGACCCACGGAACCAGGAGCATGATTTAATCTATATTTCTTAAAAGAATCAGAAAGAGACCTGACCCTTTCCACCAGAGAGCGTGGAGACCTCTGAAATCTCCAGGAGATAAGCATCTCTGCTCACACATTCAGAAAAAACACGGAGAGTAATCAACACGTTCAGATTATTCTCCATCAGTGTGCTTAAAGAAATGTATTAGCTTCACTATTCATTCTTTAGAAGGGTAGTGGCTTAAAGCCCTCCTTAAACATCTCTGGAAGTCTGGTCTGACCACCAGTCAGAACAGATCTGCTGGCTTCACACTGGCTTTTGAGAGACATCTGCTTACCTTGCAGAACAGTCATGGCACAATTAGTCAGCTGGAGTTCTCCAGGCAGAAAGAGCAGGATGCTGAGTGTCTGAGGTGCATTAGTAGGACTCTCTATGTGAGAGTCCCAGCCTTACATGAGCATTACAGTCCTGCCATCCAGCTCTGCAGGAACACAGATGCACTAAGGAATAATCTTCACGATAGACAAAACTGCCCTTACCAAAGCTGTTCAAAATGTTGTCGAAGTTGTTGAGATAGTAATAACCTTCTTCCACAACTGTCTTGTTGCCAACTGTATGATTCACCCAGCGGTAGGAATCCGCGACTGTGCTTGTGCTGGTTGGAGAAACCAGGACAAAGAATGAGAAGAGAACCAGAAAAACAAGGAAAATCTCAAGGGTTATAAATACTAAAACACTTAGAAGGTGGCGAGAGGGTGGCAGTTTCTACCTCTTGGCCAACACTTGCCTTTTTCTCTGGAAGAAAGCCTCTCCTTCACAGCTCAGCACAAGCCCAGGGAGCACATGGAGTCATTCTAATCATTCAACAAATATTATACTAGAGAAACTGAGTGTTTGAGTTAGGCTCCTTGGCTCACACCCTTAAAGCTTGGCATTTCCAAGTGGTCTGCCACCATTTAAGGTGAAAAGGGCACAGGACAGCTTAGCTTCCAAGACCAGGTGAATTTATCTTGGTACAAAGTGTGGCCTAAATATGTAATGCATCTGGACAAGCAACTCTGGCATCACCAAGATAAAAAAAACCTCAACTTCACTCTAGGGCAGATTTTACAAGAGTTTCCAGCCATGGTACCATGAAGAAGTCCACCCAGCGCAGCTGAGGCAAGTTACAGAGCTCATTAAAACCAGCCAACCCTACCACAGAAATCTCTCCCTTTCCAAATGCAATGCAAAAGCCATTTCATCCAATCTTACCTAGAGAAGTCAAGCGTCTCCTAGATTTTCCCAGCATGTTGCCTTAGCTGCAAAACCCCGTTCAGACCCATCCTCTGCCCATTTCTCCACAGGGAGATAGAGCTGCCAGAGCTCATTGCTACTGGCTGTGGACCAAAACCATTGCAGAGGGAGATGGATTTGCAGTACTCACTTGCAGCAGTTCGGGTAGACCACGCCAGCAAAGAACTCCATGCCAACAATGGCAAAGCAATAGTAGAAGATCAGCAGGGTTAAACCCAGGCTGGAGGCAAAAACAGAGAGAGTACTGTGCTACTGGAGAGTTGCTAAGGCAGGGAAACACAAAGTCACAGGCTGGTTGCTGTGGAAGGGATTTCCAACGGATGGGAAGCAGCACTGAAAACCCCAGACCACCCTTCCTGCCACTGTGGCTCTGCAGTTCTTTGCCCGCTCTCATTCAAGAAGTCTTTGGACAAGGAGCTTGCCACTCGCTGAAGAGAGAAACTAAAGAGCAGCCTGGATTCTCTCCCAGCCTGTCTTTTTCTGGTAAACAAACGCCTCTCCACAGTTTCTTTAATAAAGAACAACACACACTGTTTCTGCCCTCCCCATGCCCTTGGATGCAGGGACTGTGCCAAGAACAGGGTTCTCTAGCTAACACGCTGCTTTGCTCAGACCTCCTTCAAGGGGACAGGGCCTGAAGATGCCAGCACCAAGCTCCTTCTGCCCCACCATTTCACAATAACGCTCTCGAGTGGCTGTACTAAGGACAGGCAAATGTCTGGGGCTGGGTATATTTGTGCCAATGCTCCTCCCAAATGGGCCTCCCCTCTCACCAAAAGCTGGGACGGGGGACAAAAATTAAACAAGCATCAAGTCTCAGCTATCCTCCTAACACAAAAGCAGGAGGAGGCCCAGGGTGCTGGAGTGTTGCTTATGGCATACCACTCCAAGAAATTCAGATTAACACCCCACTGCAGCACACGGAAGAATCAGCTACAATTTATTGACAGATCAGAGCATAAACACCTTTAGCAGGTTTGACAGGTCCCTATCCTGATCCCAGCCCTAGACACTAAACCTTCCCTCCCCTCTCCCTGCCAACACCCAGGGAAAAGAAGTCAGTACCTGGCCATCCGGGGAAACAACTCAAACATAGTGTCCAGGACATTTCTGTAGCGTTTCTTCAATTTAAATAGCCTGAAAAGAGAAGCCAGTTGTTACTTACGCACTGCAACTTTCCTGGTGTCACTGGAAATAGTTAAAGAGAGTATCACAGTCCTCTGTACCTCCCAGGTCAATGAACAGTAAGGTTTCCTGACACCAAACTCACAGCATCTGCTCTTGCTCAAGTGGTCTCCGCTCACCTAACAGCGTCCCGCTGCCCCGACTGAATGTTTATGACACATTCAACTAAGTGTTTACAGGATTGAGGAATCTCAAGGAAAAGTCTATGTCTTCTTACACAGCGTGATGCCTAAATAGGTATTTTTAAAAAAAAATAAAAACCATAAGAACTTAAACTAGACCTGTGTGCAGGACCATGATTCATTACTCCTTTCCACAGTCACAAGCTTCTCTGTGTTTCCCCCATGACCCAATAAAAACTGATGAAAGAAAACTACATTGTGCCTGCTAATTTAAGATTTGGCAACTCCATCAGCCTTTACAGAGAAACGTAGCTGCCAAACCCAGGCTTTGGCAGGGGAGCAACAGAGAAAACATTATTTTTTTTTCCCCCTTGAGTGTTATAAAGTGTTTTTTAAATCCTCACTGAAGAGCTAAATTACATTAGTTTGTTTTTAACAAAACAACATTTTGCCTCAAATGCCTATGGCTCTCAAAGTGTTCTGAGAAGGCGAATGTACCTCCGAAACAGGCTCGAAAAGAGAGGGTTAATCAGACCCCTCTTACTGAGCTGCAGAGAGGTTACAGGCCATAGTCTTGCTTAAAGTGTGAGATGCAGTTAGAGCAGGGTTGTACTTCACCCTAGAAAGCAGCATCCTTTGAAAACTGTAATTTCTGGTAATTCAGTGGAAATTATTAAACTGGCTCAGACTGTCTCACCCTGACAGAAGAGCTTTTCTCTGAACAGCATCAGACAATTCAGAGGAGGTGTAAGAACCCCACGAAGGCAGACACAGGATAATCTGCCCCCGGTAAATCCCTTGATCTCTATTAGAGATCAGCTTAAGCTCCAAAGCACGGGGTTTCATATCCCATCCCAAGTTTTTGTTATCGTTCATTTTGATAACTCTGGCTAATCTCATTACCCCACGCAATTCCTGTTCTCCATGGTCATGTACCCACAGAGCAATCCTTGCCCTCTCCTGGTAAGGAGCTTGGTCCCCACCTGGATTGATGGAAAACAAGCCTGGCTGTTTTCTTCCCCACCTGCTCTCTGTATCCCCCTTCCCACCAGCCTTCCTGTCTCACCTCAGCAGCTGAAGGGGTCGCAAGACCACAATGAAGTAGAATGGCTCCATATTAAACGCCAGTGCCATGAGCCCCAAAAATGCAAACAGGGTGACTGAGAAGTCAAAGCTGAGAAGAAAAAAAATAAAAGAAAAAAAGCGCAATGATTTACCACTAGTGTTTCAGCAGAGAAGAGGCACTGCTCCAGCCTAACAAGATGTGCAAGGCCAAGGTCAGAGGAATTATAATAGCCTGCTCTACAGGCTTAAAAAGTCATCTCAGAAGTTGATCTTTCTGACCCAACAATTTCCACCACCTCTGTCTCAAAACCATCAGTGTTCACTTACAGATTCCAGCCTGAGGACAGGTACTCAACGGGCCCCAGTCCAGTGGTCTTGAGGAGCAGCTCCACACCATAGACTGTAAAACAAGGTGACAGCCCTCGTCAGAAATCAGCAGCATCACAAGGAGGGCTTAAGCAAAGGACTTGCCCTCGAAGACACATGGTGCTTTAAGTACAGGACTTGTGAACACAGGTTTAACAGACCCCCACCCATCATCCTTATTCTCAGTGAGATGCCAAAGAGACATTTTCCCTCCAAATCAACACATTTTCCTGTATTCGTGGTGATTTCTCTCCAGAGCAGTCTGCAAAACACTTAGTTGGCTAACACGCTAGAGATGTTGAGGCACAAACTCCCATAGGAAAGGCCAGAAAGTGGTGTAGGGAATTCAGTCCTGCCTGTTTATTTCCTTCTGTCTCAGTGGAACACATCCACATCCCATAGCCTAGCCTGGACCTGCCGGGAGACATCCTTTCAAAGAAGAGCCATCTACTTTCACCCTCTGTCCTGGCAGCACCTTGTGGGCCTGTAGGTTAAACACCACCATGACGATGCCCTGTTTGTCATCCCAAAATCTTTCTTTCCAGGTTCCGAGGAGCAGGGGTGGGAGAGATGAGCTGGGTGACAACACCCTTGTGAAGTGTCGCAGAGTCCCCCTGCCTTCAAACTTTCCTAAGAAATGTTTTGAAGACTAACGGCCCGGGAAGCACTAGAGCTACCCAGCAGTCAAATGAGAGGTTAGCAACCTCTTCTTAGATTCTCCAAAGAACCTCCTGCTACAGTTTTACACACTGTTTTGATTCAGTGGAGCTATACTTTGCTTCTCCTCTCGAGCAAGAGGTGCTGGCAGGAGAAGGGAAGGGAATTCACATCACTAAAGAGTTCCATGGCAGCGCAATGAACCAGCACATGAAGATGCAATTCTTATACTTGGGCTGAAAAGGAAGACTAATTTACAGGTTTATGGAGGGGATGATGTTCAATTAGAAAACTCAGCTCGTCAACTAGTTCATCTAGTCCTTTCAGTCCTCTCCTCAGCACGCCCCTGCACTCTGTACTCAACAGGACTGCCTTGCTTTGTGTGGCCAAGAGCCAGCTCACAGCTGCGATCAGATCAGAGCTGATGATGCCTCCTGGAATAGGCAGCGCAGCGCAACGTCAGCAACTCCACACAGAGCCATCACAGGTCTGGAGGAGCTTACCACTTTGCACACTGTGCCTAACAAACGAGGCTATTCTGCTCTCAGGGCTGAAACAAGCTTTAGGAGTAACAGAGCAGCTTTTGCAGAGCGTTGCACCGGAGATAAGAAGCTCCCCAGCCTGCAGCCGCGGAGGGAGGTGTGTAACAGTGCAGCAGTGTTCACATGGGTCTGTGTGGAGGCTGGCAATCCCTGCCAGGCACAGCATTGTTCTCGATGGAGTCTGGGCACCTGTAGCTGAGTTTTAACTTCAAAGTGAATAATTTTCCAAGAACAGAGCTTTCTATTCCCCTCCCACCTCCCTGTGAAATGACACAGCTCAGTTGGGAAGCATCAGCTTACTCGTGAGGAAGACTATGTAGCTCCACGGGACGTTTCTGGAGAAGAAATTCCCTCCTGCAAGACACAAGAACAACTTTTTCTAGCCTTCTCCTTTTACAGTCCCCCAGCATCATATCCAAGAAACAAGCTGCGATGTTTCCTACCTTGCAGCATGAAGGTCTCAACAAGAATCCAAATTCCGTTCACAGCCACCACAGTATCTGGAAAACAAAGTAATAACCCATAGCAAACACACTCCTGGACCAGAGGACATCCATTTCCTAGGCTAACAAAAAGGATACAATATAAGACACGCAGGAGGGTGAGTGTTTCCAATTCAACTAACAAATAGAACTCATAACTTGGGAGCATCACAAAACTTCTACCCTGACTTTTCCCAGGCCTTAAACAGATGAAGTACCTTTATGGGCAGAAAGAAACAAAACTAAACCAAAACAATGGTATGAATCATGCTCAATCATTTTTACTTATAATTATCTTACGCTCTGTCATGTTATTACCTGTGTATTTCAGCTTTCTCCTAGTTCTGGAACAAGATCTTGAGAACAACTAGGTCCCCAACAGTGCAGGCCGAACTCCTGTTGGCTTGGATCTATCGCTGCTCCCCAACATTCAAAAGCTGAGAACTGAAGGTGCAGGATTTCTCCTTTTCACCCAGATCTCCTCACTCCACCCCACCCCANCTCCAGCATTCAAAAAAACCACCCCACATTACTGGGTAGGAACAGGTCGTTCAGAACATAGCGAGTAACACCACAAGTAAGCACTCTCTCTCTAGAGGAGCACTAAATCATTCTCGCAGGCAGTACAGTTGCCAAGCAATCCTTCCAGCAACGAGGATGCTTGCACCTTCTCAAGTGCAAGCAGAAGAAGGTGGACGACTGGCAAGGCAGCTCCTTACCCAGCATCCTTCAGCTGCAAGATAAAAACCGCAAAGCTCGTGAAAGCTAACCACCAACCCACCCAAATGCACCAAGCCGACTCCTACAGGATCAGCCCCACAAGCGCACTGTGAAGCGGTGAACCAACGAGCCTCTCCAGAAGACCTGACACAGCGGGAGCTGAGAGCCCACGCTGCAGCAGCAGTCGGTACAGGCATGCGGTTCCCTCTATCTCTGCCAAAATTCCAGAATATGTACAAGAGCCATGGTTCAGACCAAAGACCAAGCCCCACCACGTTGAGCCCTTGGAGGGGCTGGCACAGACAGAGCACCCCAGACCCACGCGATCAAGGGAGTCTGGCAGAGACACAGCTCCTTACTTCTACTTACACATGGTATATTGGAACACGCGGGACTTCACAAGGATGTTGATGCCTGCATGAAGGAAAATATGACAAAATAAATGTTAACGTGATCCTCCATACCTCATGTGCAGCTTCCTCTACCTTCTCCTTACTTAGCGACCATTTTTCGTACCAATCCTCAGCACAGAAACTAAGCAGATTAGCAGATCATTAACTTTCATTTCTCGGGACCAAGTTTGAATTTCCCCTAGAATTTTAGCAGCAATGAACTCACTATACTTAACCCCTGAGATGCCTCCCGCCCCCCCATACTAGTTTGGTGGTGTGGACAGAGGTAAATGCAGCTGCTGAAGCACTGCCCATGTTCAGAACAACACATGCGCTGTCAAGACAGGTTGAGTGCATCAGCAGAGACATGCAGGATTCCTATGGTAGCTGCCTGTTTGGATCAAGATGGTATTAACTATTTCCTACTAGCATACAACACTGAAAAAGAACTGCAGATAAGTTCTCATTTCTGACTTGCTGCATTCAGTCAGGAAACTTGCGACACGGGAGATAAATCACATTTTCAAGACAGATTACAATGACGGGTATTTCAGACCTCTTTCCCCTTCCCCAGCAGCTGCACTTGACCTGTACGATTGCTGCAACCACATCGTGGGACTAGGAAGCCTAGCAGCTTTTGTGAAAACACGAATCCCACGCCATGGTTACTGCTGTGAGTTCCCGCCTGGGATATGGGGAAACAAACCTATAAGCTCTGCTGGATTCAGCAATCATAAATCCCCATATAACCCTCGTGCTGAAAAAGGAATACAGACCACCATGACCTCAGGGTCTGGTTCGCTACAGAGCTTCTGCCAAGAGGTCTCTAATTTTAAGGAAGACAGGGCTGGGGTCAGAGCACAGGGAATATTTACATGACAGAAATCTTCCTTGGAGACTCTGAATACAAGGCTCTGGCCTTGGAGGCTCTGAATACACAGAGAGCTGGTTATTAGCCCTTCCCTCAGCTGTTTACCAGGGCCATTAGAGAAGGTCCCTTCAGAGCACCCTGTCCTTGTAAAGAAACATTCTTCCCGTTAGTTGAACACTTGCTGTTGTGAAAACACAGCCTGTTACCTTTAAAAATAAGGAATGCTGTCCGTGGAAGGTCATCAAACCAATGCTCGCGGTTTCGTTTTGCCTGGAAGCAGAACAGCCACGATCAGAAGTCATTGATGCTACATCCATTCAAAAAACGTGCAGTGATGGAAACCCACCTTAACCCCATCACCTGCTTCTTTTAGACTGCCTTTGTTTCTTACCCACCTTCCCTTTCACCGCTGGCCTCCTTTGCTCTCCCTCCCACACACACTTCCTCTCTTCACCACCCAATAAATACTTACCTTCCATTTTAAGCCAACAACTTCATAGAAATTGTAAAAATCCTTTAGACTGCAAAACAGAAGAGAAGCATTTGATTAGAGCCTTGGAGCTGATTAGATCCTTAATTGTCCTTGCCAGGCATCATCAGTAGAGAGTCCCTGGAAGTTATTAACTCTTTATTAGAACTGCAACCATAGTTGATATAAGTTAACACTGACTTCTTCCCACTCTGACTGACAACAGCCGGAACTGGGTGCAAAGCCTACCTTCTTTCTGTAACGCTACAGCCCTTCGAGGAAACTCTGACTCTGCTGAACTCCACAATTTTATCACTGAGAGGAAAGACCCGAGGCTCAGATAGCAAACTCCAGGGGACAGAGATTGTACTATTCTTCGTGAAGAAGTCTTGGACTGCCTTAATTACTCGTACAGTCCTTTTCTAACACCTTTGCTTTTCAAGGCAACAACGAAATTTGAAAAAGGACAAGAAGGCAAAGAAACTCATAAAACCTGAGTGCCCGTCTAGGTGCTCAGGGTCAGGCCTGTAACAGCTGTGGGTGTCTGAAAGTGGAGGATGCTGAACTTTTCAGATTCTTCCTGGTGTCATTAGGTGCCTAAATTTAAAAACCTCTGTCTTTCTCCCTATGCCATTTTCAACCCTTCTCTGTGGCACTTGAGTTTAAGAAGAGGCTTCGGCACCTGTTTCATGAGAGACTCACTCCGAGCCTGTCTGTGGCCAGAACAAAGGAAAAGGAAGAGAAGGTCTCCTGCTCTAATTCCCTCTACTTCCACGCTGGCTGGAGTTAGCTGCACCCACCCACCAGAATGGTAATTCTCTGCCTCATAACACAGAGGATGACAGTCCTGAAAGCACCAGCAGAACCAGATTTTAATTAACAAAACCCTGGGGGGCACAGCCAGCTGCTGGAAAAAAACCCAAAAACTTGTTAAGCTGCGAGGCTGCACTGTGTGAAGAAATGCTCCTCGCAGGCTCTAATGCTGTTCCTCAATTTCTCGCTCCTCTGTTCTGGGAGGGGAGGTGGGAAACAGAGGCTGCTCGGTGACTGCCAGCAGAGCGCTGTATCCACAAGAGGGCACGCAGGAACTCCATCACCTCCGAAGAAAATCCTCAACTCTCAGGGTATCCACCCCTCCAAGCTCCCTGCTTTCCCAGACAAATCACATAACTCTATTCCCACATCTCAGACAAGGTTCATTCCATAAACCCAGCCATTCTCTCTGAGGTACAGCCTAGCCTCAGAGAGTGAAGCAACCTCCCTGCTCTGGGTGCAGCGGTTAAGACCATCCTACCTGACTAAAGGAGTATTGCTTTGATTCAGTGCTTTGAAAGTGAGATATCGCTCTCTGGCACACATCCGAGGCTTGTAAAACCGCAACAGCCCTTCAAAGTGCTTGAAGGAAATTCCAGACGGCCTCTAGAAACAAGGGAATGTTGTCATAAGCAGCGACATCAGGCAGAAGCACACAGAGGCTAGCGCATTTAATTCTCACTCTGGATTTGTTTTAAGCAGGATTTCTACATTATCGTAAGATGCCATTATAACTAAGCCCCAAAAGTACCCTAAGCTATTACTTTAATGAACTGAGCGTACCCCAGAGCACAGAGATCAGAAAGCTCTCCTGGCAATCGGTCCCTCCAGCAACTGCAGAACCGTTCCCTGTTGCCCTCTCATGTGAAAATTGTCCAACCAGACACCCCAAGCGACAGAGTTCAGCCACTCTTCTTGGGAAGTTAGTAGACAGACTAACAGATACCATTACTGGCACTTTTTTTAAGACTATCAGCTCTATGACCTAAACATGAACTAATCTGCTAGAAGTGGGTTAGTTATTCTGGGGCCTTATTTCTCTTGCTGCTCCACAAGTTAAGAACTCAACCCTATCCCCCAAGTGCTCTGTCCCCATAAAAAGTTGTTTGTAGGTGAATTACTTCTGCTTTTGTACCATTTACTTGCGCAGTATCTAGCAACTGTACTCTGTCTTCACTTGTGTGACCCACCCCTCCTCTAAGTACTGGTGCTTGAGAAGCAAGTCCTCAAGTGACCCACGCTGAATTGGAGAGAAATCCATGATCGCATGCACTCCTGAACAAATTTCACCCATTTTATCGAGACACTTACATAATTTCACATGGGGCTGAAATTCAGACTACTTCATTTTTTCCTCCAGAACCAGATATAAGTCACATGAATTAAAAAAAAACCAGAAGCCCTTGCTGAGCACGATTACAGTCAACAGACATAAACCATCTTTTTTAGAACGTGCTCCTTAAACACTCCAGACCACCAGCGTACTTAAAACGTTGCTGACCTCCCCTCCTGCCGCACCCCAGGCTGTTCTCAGCCTCCCTGCAGAGCCCTGTACCTGTTTGGTGATCAGCAAGCGGTAGGCATGCTGTATGGCCGTGCGCTTGTGCAGCAGCAAAGACTTAAACTTCCTCTTCTCGATGTCATTGAAAGTGTCGAACACAACAGCAAGAAGCTGCAGAGAGAAAACAAGAGAGAAAGTCATGTTTTGATCCTTAAGCTCTGCAGCTACCTGAGCTAGTGCTTCTCGAACATCCAGTCTACAGAGGCAACAAGAGGCATTGTCTGCAGGAGGAATTTACTAACCACTACACTGACTGAGGCAGAATGGAGTCAGCGATGGCCCGTTGGCCATAAGGGATCGCCAAGCACACTGCACACGCACTGATCCACTTTTTGGAAGAGGTTCAGATGTTTCTGGCCTCCTAACACTCGCTAGTAGTTTTAAGCCGGCACATGCCAACAGAAAACAGTATCAAAATGTTTGTTAAAATGCCCCTATCTCTTCCTGGAAAGCAGGTTTTGAGGGCTGCTCAAGGGACTCACCCTTCCACGGGACCTTTGGCAAACACATGTCAAAGCTAACCCTTCATCTAGGACAGCAGCAGTGAAGTCCCAAGCCCATGACAAGCGTCAAATCACTCACCTTGGGTGGCAGAATTCCTCAACTCCTTTAGCAAGCCCTTTTCCACCACTCACATCCTCCCCCGAGCTGGTTTTGTCCCTGCCCTGATGCTGCAAGAAGCAGAGCCAGCACAGCAGCCACGCTCTCACACTGCAGTTATCAGCACTCTTCAAGTCCTGCCATACTCAGTAATTCCATCCCCTTCAAACTGATTTACAAAGTCTTTCAGGCAAGCTCAGATAATAAAATGCCATTTAATGATAAATAATTAAGACCGAAAAGGACAATAAATTTCATGCAACTGAGTATGTCACTCCAAGCATGATATTAATGTGCAAGAAGTTGAAAGATACTCGCATCATTCTGTTTTCTGTGATTTAGTTCAATTCCTTGTGGTTAAGCATTAGAAGAGTCCTGTAGCAAAGCTGCCATTTCTAGAAGCATTCTGCCAAAGGGCCTGAGATTATTACAGAGCACTCTTGGGAACGGGGAAGACTCTGCTGGGCAACGAGCTCCAAAGTCAGGCAGAGAGAAGTGAAGCGCTTCATGAGGTGACTCACCAAGTTCATGATGAAGTACAGCTCAATGGAGAGATACACTATGAAGAAGACACAGGACCAGGGGTTCCGGGCGTAAGATGGCATCATCACGTCAGGGAAACTGCACCCAAAAAAGACACAAGTTTCAGTACCAAATAACTCAAGCTACACTTCCCACTGCAAAGGCAAGAGGCACGGGATGCGGGGGGTGTGTGTAAACTCACATCCAAAGATCTGCACGTTTCTGCAAAACATGTGGTTGCTCATGACACAGAAGTTTGTGCCCAACAATGAGCAGCACGAATATGATGAAAAACTTCCAAATATGGAAAGCCACTCCTTGCACATTTTTAAACCCAAATGGGCAAATGGGATTTGTCACGTGGCTAAAGGGTTGTGCTTTGATACATAGCAACGACAGCAATACAGCCTTGGTGTAAGAGTGTTACAACCCGAGATGTATTCTATCCTTTGCTCATTTCCTAATCCTCAGAGCTCTCCCTGACAGCAGATCAATATTCACCCACTATTGTTATCCCCATTTCCCAGCAGATATGTGAACCGAAGCAGAGGAATAGGAAGTTACTTCACAACCACAAACTGTTGGCTGACAAAGGAACACAAACAGAAACTTTCCCTTCTTGGACCAAAGCCTAATAAAGCCATTTCCCCCCTTATTGCCCTCACAGTGATGAAGTGGTCTGAGTTGCTTAGAGATAACTCTGTATCTGAGGTTGCAGTGTCCTAAACCAAAATGAAATACCAGTTCTTCCCATCCAGGCTGTCTCAGGAAATCTCCCTCTCACGTGGAGGAAAGGGGTCAAATTTGGAGACAGAGCATTTCTGCAAATAAACTCTTGGCTCTGCTAGACTTCTCTGGGGACAAAGGGAAAGACTGAGCTAGAAAAGCACAAACTTACTTTGAAGTGGTCAAAAGCACGAAGAGATTCACAAGGCTGTTCTCTAAGGTATTGAAGTACTGAAAAAAAAAACCAAACTCCCATGAGAAAATGCAACCAGAATTTCATAGTGGCATTTCATTCAAAAAACCAAACAGCCAACCCACCCAACAGGCGCTTCCAGAATTCCCTAATGCCTCCCATAGGGAAAGGGCACTTCGCCACTGGTCCTTTTTAAAGGTCCCTGAGAGATGTCACGTGAAGAGTTAAAACAATCAAAAGCTCATCTACACATCTTTGTAGCAGTTACTCCCAGCACGCTACAGACGCAGCAGCAGCAGGAACTAGAGGCTGCTGGACTCTGACAGCTGCGGTCTGAGGTGGCCAAGCTTTCACCTTCTTTCCCTGGGGACAGCAGCAGGTGGCTCGTTTGACTGAATTATGACACCCAGAATGAGGAACAACTCCGTGAATGTTCCCTTTGGGACATCCTGTCTTTGAGGTAGTTCTCTGCACCATCTTCCTTCCCAGCAGGGGGTAAAACAGGGTAACACTGCCAAGCTCGCTTCTGGCCTCCCAGGCTACCACCCAGGAACAAGCTACGACTACGCAGTTGTGTTTGTTTCTTAACCATGTCAAAACGGCACTCAAGCCTCAGTGCAAAGAATCAGGGATACTCACTGGATCCGAGTGGTTAGGAGAAAACAAGTAAAAACCTAGAGAAGCAGCAGAGGAGGAGAGAGGAAAGGGGGAAAGAACAAATAAAAATAAAAAGTCTGTTAAACTTTAAACAAGCAGCAAAGTGCTGAGTCCCTGTTCCCAAAGAGAAGGTCACACTAAGAGTAAGCCCTCTCTGACCCCATGAAAAGGAGAATATTTGGAAGGCCTCCTCCATGCAGATTTGCCTGTACATGTCTTTGTCATTTCATTGATCTTTTCAGAAAACAAACTTCCTGGGGATGGTTTGAGTACAGGACTGTAGCAGGTACACTACAAACACATGCCATTTGTGGGAATGTAAACTAAACGTATAAGATTGAGGAACAGTTGATGGAAATAGAACTTGGAAAACACAGACACACACACAGAGCACAGACTACCCTCTGGAACAGGTCAAAAGGACCTTTATCTCAAAATCAAATACCCAGCTTCCAGATTTTTTGGATCTTTACTTCTGCCTTCAAGATGACTGTGGATAAAATGGGAGAAATGGAAGATCCTGGCAGGACTCGGAATCTGATCAGCTTTATATTAATCCAGGCCGTTTGTGTTGCTTTTGGACAATAGCTGGTTAAGAGTATCGCTTCACCTTCCATAAATACAACTCACCCAGGATGGCAAAAATCACCATGAAGAAAAGCAGGAGGAGAAGAATGTCAATAAATGGTGGGAGGGACTGGAAGATCTGTCGCAGATTTCTGAAAAATAAGAAAACATTAACAAACTAAAACTTGCATGTTTTCTCCTCTGGGTTGATAGGGAAAAAACTCCAACACCATACTGTACTCGAGGACTTGCTTCCCACTCCCTCCAAGGATTAAAAGCAGAAAGCTCGGTAAATTAAGACCGTTTCCAAGCTGCCTATCTGTCCTTTGCAGTCAGCTCTCAGGTACTGCAAACAATACTAACGTCACCCTGTCCAATTTCCTTCTCCAGACTAAAGACTAGCTCTGTGATTCATTGTGCAGTTCACAGGCAAACCCAGGAGCTAGAAACAATGCAGCCACGATCACGTGTTGTGCTCTCGGAGGTAGTTTATACAGCTGAGGACAGTACACATAAGCACATCCAAAGCTACTACCTATGAAATTTCCCTACACAGGCGAGACACTTCAGTCACAATTACTATAGATCTCCAAGATCTGAAACGCCCATGAAAAACATCTATTTTCCTGAGACGCCTGCAGGATCAGAGTGCTTTTCCTCCGCTCCAGTCCCAGGGATGACAGCAGAGAACCCAGCCAGCTGACTAGTCACCTTCTGACGGCACCACAGTAACGGCAGTCCACCAAGAAGATACAGCGCAGAGCTCTTGTTATCCGGACGTGTGAGGTTTGCCGCACCAACACCACTATGGCCTCTATGAACTGTACAAACAGCACGCAAGTCTGCAAAAAAAGGGGTTTAAATGAGGCACAGTATCCTTTCAGGAAAAGCAAAGCTCTCACTGACCACCCATTTCTTTGGACGCTTTAAGGGTGGGAGGTGTCTCTGAGAGCTTAGAGATCTCACATGAATCATTTGGCAGCTGGGACACATGGCTACATCATCCCTGCTACAGTACAGGCCAATATTTAATCTGGTTTTTGTTTCCAGAAGACGGTGAAGGAGAAACACTGACAATCAGGCAGATAACTTACCTTCACCATAGTCCTTTTGTGCCTGATAAAGGTTTGGAAGCCCAGCCACCTCATCTTCATCGAGAGTTCAAAGACCACCACAATTAACGCAAACAGCTCCAGGGTTGCATGGACCTGTTACAATACAGCAAAGCTTAAAGCAGAGCTCCTAATCACAAACAGCAGCGCATCAGAGGCCACGCTTCTGCCCTTCCGTTTCGAAGAAGCACGTGAGTTTGACAACAGTGTGAGCACAGCTCTGTGACACGCAGGAAAACCCGAGGCCACTCTTAAAGCTAGCACAGCACTGTTTTTCATATTTTCTGTATATACTGCTTTGCGCTTTTATTAAAGCCTGAAGAATTTTCCTCTATTCAGTATCAGCCCAGAATTTCCTGGAAATCCACATCCGTTTTTGGACTTGAATAACATCAAAAAACCGTATCAATACATTTGAAACAAAAAGGCAAGACAGCAGCGACTCAAGCAAAAACTTTTTAAAAAAAAAGCTTGAGGCTGTGAACTCTTTTAGTGAAACGCAGGAAGAAAAGCTGCTGGGAAGAGAGAATTTCCACAGAGAAGGGTTTTCTCTTGAAATAGATGTTCTGGACAACCACAGATGGGGTTCTGGAACAGAACACCGCTTTTGGCAGTGCTGAACGACCCCTTTTCCATTGGAAGATGCAAAACACACCACACAGACAACAACAGTATTTCCTTACAGCCTCAGCTTTAGCCACAGCTCAAAACCCCAATTCAGTTATGAACCCCTGACTCATTTTGAGCAACACTTTGACCCCAAGGTTGTCATGCCTGCTCAATACCCCTGGCATGGTCTTAGGGTGCCGTTAACAGCTCGAAAAGCAGATGTAGAACCTCCCACCGGCAAGAGCAGGTCCTAGCACTGCGCGTGACAGTGGTACCTCACGAAATGGCTGCGGACTGAGAACAGCACACACCAGTTTGCGTATCACTTCTCTCAACCCGCATTTTGTGAAGCTTAGACATCAAACTTCACGTCAGTCACGCACACGTTAAACAGAACGGTTTGCTGGCCGGTGTATACGCTGATAAACAATTTACAGAACACGCCAAGTGGCTTTTTCCCTATTACTGCTACCTTCTTCCTCTACGTTTAGCCTTCTTTTTCCTCGTACCCGCCCCTGCAAAACGGGCCATTTTGCCCCAAAGTACTTACAAAGATGCCAAGACGGAGCATAGGAACAGCCGGTGCCTCGCAGAGAGACAGCAACAGGAGAAGCAGTGCTGTGCTCAGCTCCATTAGGTAGAAAAGGTGATTGTGTGCAAAGAGGTAGGCAGCAAGTGCTTTGGCATTTTTGGGGTGAGTGAAGAACTTATCGTTATTTTCTCCTTCCTAAGGCAGCAGGAATAAAGAAGAGAATAGCATTAGTGACTCTTGGCACTCTAAGAGAGCTTTCCACCTGAAGAACGCAGACTTATGGAAGGATTAGATGCAATTCCCAACTGACTATCCCCACTTTACAGCCCGACATTAATCTGTTCATGAAGGAATGAACTCTACACACACGGGACATCCCCTTCTGGTTCATAAGCATATTTCAGTAATGAAACTCATTAATACCCACAAACTCCTCCTTCAGAAACCCTTGAGCCTTTTCAGAATGAGGAAGAGTGCTGAAAAGAGTTTATAAAGATAGGCAAAGAAACTTTTGTCAACATCCCAACATAAACACAGTACTTCAATTACTTGCAACCACTTCCACGTGTTTACAGACTTTTTTGATTAAACTTCTCCAGGACAGAACACGAAAACACACAGATAAGCTCCAGGGCACCTGGCTGACAGTTGCTCCTCCTTATCTCGGCCTTGCAAAATGTCTGGGAGAAAACACTGGAGCACAGAGAGTGTTTTCTGGTTCAGGAATGTGAGAAGACAGGCTCCATGAAAAATTAACAAGTCGCTATGCTGATTTGTCATTCCCTCTTAACTAGAAAGCTTAATTAACATGAAAAGGTCAGATACTCCATCTTCACAGTTTGCCTACAACTGATTTTTAAACAGCTACATCATTACTATTTTTACCTCTAGGAAAAAACTTAGTTTGGGGAGAATTTAGTGGTTTTTCATGAAGAACCACCCAACAGCTTCTTCTCTTTCTTGAGTCAATGGTTTAGGCAAGGGAGCCTTTGTCACTTACAGGAAACTTGCTGCCTCTTGGAAACTGTCATAAGAGATTATTTTTCCCCAGCCGAGACACTCAGATACACAAAAAGTTGTGGTTTTTTTTTTTTTTTTTAATGAACATCTTTCCAGGTAAGCAATTACTGTAAGGACAGTAAGCTACCACTATCAAAGCAGAGTAACTGTGGCTGCAAATGGATAACAGGGTCAGGAAATAGGATCTCCTTTGCGAAGTGAAGCATCCTTGAGGCTAATTCAGAGGAAGGTTTCAAATGTTTCGCATTTACTCATCTCACAGGCAAACTCACGTTCTGTTTAAGAACACACACACACACTGCCGGGTCAGCGAGCCAGATTGCGAACAAGACAGAACCCAGCAGCGAGCTCCATAAAACGCAGCCCCCCCCGCCCCCCGCTCCAAGAGGGCGCTGGCTTAGATCAGCAGGGCATTCTTATTCACGCCTGACGAAACACACTTGCAGAATGAAAAATAGTCTAAATTCTGCCTCTCGGTAGCCAAGTAATTCAAAACGTTGCTGGACAGCAAAGTCCTCTTACTCAGACAAGACGCTCTTGCCTGCAGCTACTGGTTCAAATAAACAATCTGCATGCGCTTTAAGTTACGTCTACTTCATTTCAAGGACATTGGCATCATGACCATTGGTCAAGGCAGCAGCAAGAATAATCTGCATCTGAAGGGCCAAGCCTGCTGCGCCCATTACCATCAAACACTGCAGCAACTCAATGACCCTTTGCAGAGCATCCCCAATAATCATGCGTTTAAACAGACGCCCGGGAGGAGCTGGGGCTACCATCAGACTGTCGGTGCTGCTCTAGCATACGATGAAGCTGAAATATTACCAAGGTCCAAGCCCAGCCCATTTTAAAACACCAGAGAAGCAATACTTCTCAGTCCTACGGTGTAGGATCAGGGAGGAACAAACGGTTTCAATCACCTTGCAGTGGCTTAAGCGGAAAACCTAACTGGGTCCAGATCACTTCAAACTGCAACACAGAGCCTTCGAAAGGGAACGAAGAGAAGGAGGAAGGAAGGACAGTAAGGGAACCAGCAACAATTTCAGACTCTGGGAGAAGCTTGGTTTTGGTAGCTAATTCATCACACCAGAGCATACCACGATCTTAAAGATATTGTAACTCCGTTGATTTAATTATGGTGTTTCCTGTAATTGGAGCATGGGTGGGGTTTGTTTGTTTCTTTTTCTTTTTAAACAGGATAAATTTTACTCCCGGGCTGACCCTCATCTCAGGATGCTTTCTTCCCGTACAACTCACAACCTGCTCTTGTGTCTTACATGACCTGCAGGGCTTGACCGATGCTGAACAAACATCCCAGGGCCACCCACCAAATCTGAGACGGACGCAGGATTAGAACACTTTTGCTTATTGAGACGGTTTAGCGATGGTTTTTGTCAGAGTTAGGTTGATGGTAGGACTAGATGATCTGAAAGGTCCCTTCCAAACCAGGCAATTCTATGATTCTATTCTTATACAAGATGTGTCCAGGAGAGCATTGACCATTTACCCCAGAGCAACTGAAGACACAAAACAATGATCTGTGACAAGTTACAGAAATCCCCATGGCAAGGTGGCAGAACTGAATGTGTGTTGAATCCCTCTACTGCAGTCCGTGGCACTGGGAGAGATGGGAGAGGAAGGGTAGCTTGTTCAGGTGCTCCCAAATGACTTGCCAGAGCCCATTTGAAGGCACTTCCAGCATCTCCCCACTCTCCAAGCAGATTCCTTCATAAAGCACCTATTTTTTAACCTCAAAACAGCAGCTCTTTGTTTCTTATAATCAAGAACTACCCTAGTTTGAAAAGTCCAGCACAGCAAACAGCGGGGCTCACCTGGAGGTAGATTGCTGCCTCTTGGTAGTTCATTTCCCAGTTGTGTCGGGCAGAGCTTTGCTGCGCACAGCAGTCCCCCGCAGCAGGGCTGGATGCATCATTAATAACGTCATAGCTACCTCCATCTGCATCAGTACAATAAGAGAAAAAATTGATTTACAATTAAGCGAGACGAGACTGATCAGGAGGCATGCAAACGAGCCAGGCACTGGGACCAGAGACAAGCATCAAGAGGTGGCAGAGTACCCAGGAAACTGGCAGCTTGTACACAGACAAATTGACTCTTCCCATGCAGGAGCTTTTAAGAGACTCACTCAAACTCAGCACTCCAACACGGGAACGTTCCCAGAAGATCATCAAAAAAGACAGCAGCCGATTTAATACAATAAGCAGGTCTCCTGGCTCAGCAGGTCTGTGCTGTCATGTTCATGGCATACCGCCAGCAGTCAAACTATAAACAGGCAGGTAACAGCTAGAAGTCTCCAAGGATGGCCAACCCACAAAATAAAAGTGGGCTTGCTAAAGGAACACTGCCTTTTCACATTTAATAGAGGGAGAGACCACGGAAGAATGGAGTACAGGCCTATCATAGGCAAGGGAAAGCAGTCTGACTAGAGCAGCTGTACAGTAAAGTAGTAACAGCAGTACAGCGTTATTAGTAGAAAGCCTCATTTTTCAGAGCTCTACAGAGTCATTAACCAATGCATCTTTGCAACACTCTTTTTGGTGCCAATAAGTACCAATACACCTCTGATGCAAACAAACAGCAAGATTAATTTTCTGTTCGTAACCCGTAGACTGATTTTGAAACTTCTAAGAGCGTGTCTTCCACATCAGTAAAGCACTATGAAACAATGAACATTTGTGCCAAATTTCGTAACTAAAAATTTCATGAAAAAAAATAAAACTCCATTGCAAAAAGCAACTCCCAGGCACAGCTACGCATACATTGGGCCCTTCCCATAGAGGAGCTACGCAGGGCACGCATATAAACTCCGGAACACTTGCCATTTTTTGCGTCGTACAGCCTCAAGGCTATTAAGACAAATGAAAAACATGCATGGAGACGATTATTGTTCAAAAAGGAGATGTCACTTGGTTCCTTCTTCTGGGACGGGGATTTTTATTTTGCACCTTTGACAAAGAATACTGAGCGGAGACCCCACGGAAGCGAGACCTGCTTAAGGTCACACGTGAGACCTGTGGTGGAGCCGTCCTCACGCTCAGTTCGCCAGAGTTTCAGTCATCGCCCGAACTACACGGTTGTTCTTGCTCTCAGTAGAGACTTCCCTCCTCCAGTGCCCCACATTCCCAAAGAAGGTACGTGTAAAACTGATCACGCCAGCGCAGAAGTGCTGATTCCCCCCCTTTTCCCCCACAGCAGCTGTGATGTGCTGGCTTGCTCTCTCTGTCTTAACAAGAAGTTATCAGAGAGTGGGAAAAAATTACAACGAGGTTCTTCTCCTCTCGCGTGACAGCAGGCTGAAGATTTGCTGCATCCCTTTGCTATAGCGAAATAATCCTAATTGAATTACTGAGTCAGTCTTTCCAGAACACCCGCCGGAGTGGGGAGCGCCAAAAACTGCACCCATCGAAAGAAAGGGCACCGCGTGCTCCTGACAGAGGCAGAAACCCCTTCACCGATGCAGAGCCACAGCCGCCTTTTCCGGGTGGAAAATTAAACAAACGAAATTAAGATAACATTTATCTGGGATTTGTGAAGACTTTTCACATTGCGTACTCAGATTGCTGAGAATCCTGCAGCATTTAAGCCTCTTTCTCTTCCTTGCTTCCCCCACACCCTTAAAATACCACTCAAAATCTGGACGAATGTTTGAATGAGGCCGACTCCTCCCCCCCAGCCCTTTTACACCTTGGATGAGCACATTTCTTGAAAAAAATTGAATGACAGAGATTTTATTTATCCATTGAACTGGAATGGATTTGTTTGCCTTTTCACTGAAAGGTGACACCAACATGCAAAAATCAGCAGCTTTACTTTGTAAGCTCCAAGGAGTTCTTAAATATTATTTACGAAACTTCTACCGTGTTTTCAGAGAGACAGACTCCCTCAAACCGCAGCCTGACAGCAAAAACCTCTTTGCATTCAATGCTTAACAGAGTTGCAGAAGGAGCACATCTCCATCAGAACCTGGTCTCACTGCTGAAGACCTTTACTGTCCAGAAGACAGGTGTTTTCCAGTCCTCATTCCCATCCTAACAGATTGTTTGCTGACAGACAAAAAGCAAGGCCCCGCCAGCTCCTTCATGATCTGTTGTCTGGGGCCAGGCTGCAGGATGCCTTGCTCAAATCAGCCACGACTGCGAAGGCGCTAACAGGAGCCGGAGCTCCAGGCCCTTCCAGAACTCACCTTCAAAACACAGCAAGCATTCGGAGAAAATCCGAGTGCGATTCGCCTCACGCAGTTCGGGGGCTATTGAAAAAGCGCAGAATCAACACCTCGGCTGCACCAGCTCTTTTGGGGAAGAGCGACGTATTAAGCAGGTTGCTTACAATATCACCATGTTATTGGAGCATTACAGTATGTATTCAATTTAAGAACATCAAAACAAACCGTCGTCAAATCAGCAAAGGTTTGTAAGATTAAACAAAACACCAAAGCGCTGTACCCTACTGAAAGATGCCAAAACTACCTTCAACCCTGAAGCAGTTCTTCCACAAAGACCAAGCTCTCTTTGAAAAGGATCAACGCTAGGAAAAGCTACACCACAGTAAAAACCCAGGACCTCTTCTCTGTATTTCTCGCGTGGCCCTGAGCAACCTGATCGAGTTGCAGATGTCCCTGCTCATTGCAGGGGAGAGTTAGACCAGATGACCTTTAAAGGTGCCTTCCAACCCACACTATTCTACGATTTCACACAGAGGACTCACAGCTGAAACAGAAGAGATGTCCCAGTGAGATCAGGGTTGCCAAGACAAAACAGCACTCAAAGATGCAAATCAGAAACAAAAAAAAATAACTCTAGAAACCACGATATTTTCCTCCTGTCTGCACCAGTCATCATCTTTCTAGGCACAGACAACAGAAAATGTACTAGTGAAGCGTTCCGGTGCAGAGCTGCATTTTGTGGATCAGCTCCTTCCCCATCAGGTACCAGAAGGTTGATCTAGCATCCCTGAGGCAACAGCATCATCTGGGTAATAAATAATAATAAAAATAATAATAAATTTGAAAAGCAACCCTCTGACTGTTTGTTTGGCAGCCCTCCAGCTAGCTAATTTCCTCAGCTGCTCCCATGATAACAATGACACAGACTAATGCAACCTCCGCTCCGCTCAGCTCGTGCTGCAGAACATCCCCGACGGCATCTACCATTCGTATGGAGCTCAATGAGATAGGAGGATCTCTCCACAGGATTCCCGTAATCCTCGAAGTAGATGGCAGGCGGCTCTCTCCACCGCATGGCAGCTGCCGCCTCGGGAAGAGGCCACGCTCGTGTTCGGTGTCGGGGAGAGGGAGACAAGTCAGATCTGAAGTTCCTCCCTCCCTCCCCTCCGAAAGCCGATCCTCAACTTCGCAGCTTCCTCAAGGGAAAGCTACGCACAAAGCGTTTTCCTCTGCTCTCTGCAGAACTAAATGTTTTCTCCCCTCCCCTCTGAGGAAGGTGGCTCACACTTCAGTTAAATCGTCTCCCTGTCGCTGTCTTAGCGGCAGGATGTTTCTAAGTGCAAGCTGTCGGAAGGCTTAGCTGCGGGACAAAGAGCTTCTAAGCACGAGCGTGGCGGTAGAGCACAGCTTCATGTGCCATGCTCTCTTATTTTGGCATATACAGAATTTGCTCACCAGCGAACATGAACAACTAATGGGAAAAGAGTCAAAGTGCTGACTAGTCACAGCGAGGAGTCTTCCTCCCCCCCCAGCAAAAACAGAGCAAACAGGTATTTGTGAAGCTGGCAGTACGAGCAGCATGACGAAGTAAAGGAACGGCGCTGTTCGCAGATGGCAAAGCTTCCTTCCACACTTGTGTAACTTATCCCAGACTTTCCCTGGAAAGGGAGAGAGGGAGGGGAGGAAAAAAAAGAAAAGAGAAAAAAATAAAGAAAAAGCAAAACCAGCTGGCTGCTTACACAAGGCATCTGGAACGATACTGCCGGGACTCCAACATTTCCATTCAGTGCAGCAGAGCATGCTCCTGTGTAAATAGTTTCCATATGTCATCATTACAATAAAAAACAAAACAAAACAAAAAAACCCACCCAAAACAAGAGAGAAAGAGAAGGAGCGTAAACTTTTCAGAGCCCAAACCTCTCCCTTTGCAAAACAAATTCCCTGCTTAGGGGAAGGAAAAACTCTGCATTGGCTGAGAGAGCGAACACACTCCTCTCATTCGGAGGAGCTCAGGCGGCCACGGGGGATCTCGAGGGCAGAGCCGAGAGGAGAATAAGGGATAGAAAACATTCACAGGAACCAGGGTTAAATCACCCTTCCCAACCAGGCTATTTTATGTCAAACTGAAGTCAATTTGGACTTTCACTGTTTGATCTTTGGTGTCTGCATTTGTTTGAATAAAGAATAGTAATTTTTACAAAAATCCAACAAACTAGTAACCCCCTACAAATTCAAAGAGTTATAAACAAACTCCACAGGGTAGCTCTTAGATTTGCCTCAGAGCTCCCCCAGTCTGGCTCTCATTAGCCTGTTTGCCAGATGTTCTGCTTTCTAGACAGCATACACTTTTTATGGTGTTACACTGGAACAGACTGAGATGCCTCTAATTAGCTCCTCGCCTGACTCCAAAGCCACGTGCCTTTACCGGCCTTACCAGGGCTTTCTCCTAAAAGGTTGAGGAAGGTCTTGATGGAGCTGGTAGTTGCCATCCTATCCAGGTGATGCTATTTTAGCAAGTATAACCGTGACGACTGAACTCCGCAAACTGTGTTGAAGGCAGGGCAAGTGACGTAAATCAGGAAAAATATTCTTAGAGAGTTAAATCTGTCATTCCTCCTGTCTACATACCACACGTGTAGTCAATAATAAGGCAGCAATATGTCATTTACTCCTCTAATGAGTTGCATGTGCAAGGAATATTTCTCTTGATAGGTGAAAAAAGAAGCACCAAGGACACGTGACTTCGGAGACAAGACGCACCTTCATTCACGTTGCCTTACAAGGTTACGCAAGTGGAAGCGCCAATAGAGCAGCAAGAGAGAAAAGTAAGCAAGGCATTAGCTCCCGCAGCCAGGAAAGGTCAAGTTGCCCAGGGCACACGCTCCAGGCAGCTCCAGTAACCATCTCGGACAACCGGAGACATGCCAGCTGATAAAACACCCCGCAGCACACCAGCCACCAGGCCACAGAAAAGGAGGAGGACAGGAAAAGAGAAGACCAAATCGTCAGTTAACCATCAGATTCCCTCTTAATTAAATTTAATCTGGTAATAACTTTGTCCGTCCTTTCCTTCTTGCAACCTTGATTGTAACAACTGCTGTCTTGCATTTACCCCTACCCTTATAGTTGTTATTTCTTCTTCGGGAAGAGGCATGAACCCTGTTAGGAACACGCTTGCCAGCTATGTTTTTTCACTGGAGCGGTGTCTTTTTCTACTGGAGCTGGACATGCTTCCAGGAGTGCGGGCAGTCCAAGGCAGATGTGATTTCCTGGAGTTGAGCAAACGCTTTACAAGTTTGCTGCCAGCCTCCACGCAGACGTGCAGCCTGACCTTACCAGCACGAGCGTCTCGCTGGCAGGCTCCAGCCCCTTCGCGAGCAGGGAAAAGGGCCCAAGGCAGCCTGTGATTCACTCACCTGCAGTTCCCTCATTCACAGTGACCACTGTACCCTCTCACCAGCTTTTCAGGCTTTGCGTTCTTCCCTGCCACGCCACCTCTGTTTCTTACACCATCCATCTTGGCTGAATTTGTATCCGATTACCCAAATTCAGTCACAGAGCTCAAGCTTTCAGTTTAAAAGAAACGTAACCAGGCATCCAGCAACACTGAACATGAGCCCATGGAAGAAGGTAGATCCCAGCAGGATCAAAGATGCTCTTGGGGTTCCTGGACCTCCTGACCTCACGTACAAGACCTGTCCCAGTGCAGGATCCCCAGCTTGGCTAAAGTTGCCAGCTCCTCTGGCAACTCTGCTCCCTGAGACTGCGGTGAGGATGAATGAGGCTGCAGGAGGAGGACAGCGTTTATCTGTCAAAAACAACCAGAAGTGCTCCTCTCTCCTGGAAAGCCCTCATCGGCTAAACCACATGGAGCACCCACTACAGAAGATGCAAATCCATGGAAAAACACGGAAAGGAAGTAGAAGCCTACCCTTCCCCAACACGAGCTGTACAGGCACCTTCAGTCCCAAAGCCAAGATTTTAGTCAAGCGTGTTGGAGTTGTACCAGCACCAACAATGGCGTTTTCCCTTCCAAGTTCTTATATGCCATGTAGTTTCACCTCCAGAGGATTTATCTTCTCTCCCCGCTCCAGTGCGGTTGATAAGAAACTGCTCCTTTTCTTTGCAAGTGCTGAGGCATGAACATGCGTGCATTTGTATCTTCAAGGCCAGACTCACCTACCCGGGAGACAAAAAGCTGAAAGCCGCCTGGAAAGCACAGCTGGTTTGGCACTTGGCCACACATCTCAGAGGTGAGAGAGACAGACAGCGAAATCACCGCCTTTAGTGCTTGACTGCCAGTTCAGCGCCGTGCCAACAGGAGCATCGCAGGACTGATCTTTGCAGATCCTAAGCCCCCACCTGTTTTCAGGGGATGTTATGGGACGGAATTCAACAGCCGTGAGGAAGTCTAAACAATTTACTATCAGTTTGTTGCCTAGGAAAAACAGGGCATCTCCAACAGAGTGCAGAGCCAAGCCCTTCTGTTGCAAGAGAAATCATACACTTCTGAATATTTCAAGTCAGCGTAACTGAGTCATGCTCTTCCTTAGAGACGGCACAGCAGAAACATATGCAAAGGCCTCAGGGCTCTTTGTCTTACTGTATTCTCACAGCACTTGCTTGCTGTGAAGCTCAACAAATGAAGTCACTGCAGCTTCCTATTTAACACAGAAAAGTTTTTTAAAAAATATGGATGTTGCCACTTCCTGTTAGCAGTACGAGGCGAGTGAAGTCTGCCGTCCTCGTCTTTGTTCGAGAATCCAGTGAGTTCCTACGGCATCAACACGAGCTCTCTTCATGCTATCATCCACCACACTACAGGGAGCTGAATCCACATGAAGGATGAGCAGATGTCCCTCAGCATGGTAAGCCACTTTGTATTTATTATTGCCTCTTATCAATTGTGCTGCCTATTTTCTTATATTGAAGACAACTTTAGCCCTGCATTGTTTAATTAGAGGACCACTGTATCCTTGCTAACATCTGCACTGCACACATGTAAAAACCCTGATGCACAAGCTAAACACGATGACAGAAGAGCTAGAGCATGGTAGGAAATTGTTTTGTCTCAGCAGAAGCCATGGCTCCAGCCAGCTCTTACCCTGAGTGGGTCAGAGCCAGTATTTAGTTAACCATTTGCTCCGCGGCTCGCTAACGGTTCGAAAATGGGGGATGAGATATGATGATTCACTTGGACATTTACTTCCTGCACCACCCTGCTGGGAACAAAAAAAGACATTTGTAGGGAAGAAGAAGGAAAAAAATAAATAGTAAGAGGCTTCTAAGAAAATAAGGATGAGAATAATCTACCAACTAAGATTGACTGGTTGGAGATCCTCACCTGCACAGTTTACTGCCTCGTCTCTTCAGGGCACCTGCTCTCCTTTGATCTCAACCTTCAGTCACTCCGTGACTTGGTTTTTTTTCTTTTGCAATGTTACATGGGAAGTTCTGACCAGAAAATGTTTGATTGCTGGACAATTTTCACTCCTGGGTATGTAGCAGCAAGAGGCAGAGGGTCAGATCCCTCTCCTTTGTGATGCTGGGATCCACAATTAGGTTAGCAAGCGGCTTCAGTGGCAGAAGACAAACTGATGGATGCTTTGCCACCCTCAGAGAGGCCACTTCGCCCTGACCCCTTAAAGCCTCCCATGGCTCACCAATACACCAGACCACACAGCTCAAAAGCCGCTGCAGCGGTCAGTAGAGAAACGGAGGAGGATCACTCCTCGATTCAGAGCTGCATCCCGCAAGAATAACCTTACCCACCCCACCAGCTCTTGCTCCTCAGCTGCACCGCCTTCCAGCAGCTCATGCAAACACCACATGCCTAAGCCCTCTTCCACAAAGCTGCTTTCTGACAGACGTGTGGCTAAATCCTCCTGCATGAGAATGTCCATGAAATACCACGAGGAGAGCCGGAACCAGGCGCTCCCACAATCTGAGACCGCGTAACACAGGAGTACCTGCTTCTTCACATAGCTGCAGAGTCAAAACCAAAGCGTAAAACTCACATAAAAGGAAAGGTAGTGCTAGGAAAACATAATAAAGAATCTCGCTGGTGTGTTAAGCCAAATTGCTGCCGGTTTCACATCCTTTATTTCTGATCTTAACAGATGAACCTCCATACCACAAAAAGCAGAAGTCAAAGCCACAACAGAAGGATCATCTACAGCCTCACATTACTCATCCTTTTAGCAACTAATAAACTCTATAATCTTGTCGCTCTGATCACACCACAGCAACAAAGGCTTTCCAGACACAGAGATAAAATTATTCTGTAAGTGGAATTAAACATCCGAGCCATTGAGGGGGTCTATGAAACAACTCATTTTGAATGGAAAAAACAATTGGAAATAAAGTTTTTGCTGAACCCAACAAAAAAAAAAAAAAAAAAAAGGGGGACAAGCTCTGCCTAGAGCTATGGCTCGTAAGAGAGGCCAGACATGAAATACACACACATTTATAATTCATAAATTTTGAGGAAGTAACAGAAAGGGAAAGAGACAATATCAGAATCCCTCAGATATAGCATTTCTTTAACACATCCTGTTACACGAGGGAATTTCCTCTTTTTGTTACAAAATGGGAAACCAGTATCTCATGGTTTGAACACGTTAAAGATCTGCTTTAGAGTCTGTAGCAACACAATGTCAGCGTTTTAAGAGCACGTTCCTCATTTCAATTCTCCAAAGCAGAGCCTTTGGATTTTCCTGCTGCAGTTTGGAAAGATGTTTGATTAAGCTGCAATCTGGCCTTTTTAATGAAAGCAGTGTGCTGCCAGGTCCGACTGCCAGTTCCAGCCACCAGCAGCTCTCTGGGGAAGTTGCAAAGTTAGCGGTAGGAAGCAGAGGGGAAGCGCTTCCCTTATGTGAGAAACCAGTATTAGTCTGGGCAACAAAACCTCCTGGATGGCTACCCAGCGCTGGAGCAGGACTAGAGCGGAGTAGGCAGCAATAAGGTATATGCCATACTGACCTTTCTGCCCTAAAAAGAGAAGGGTAGCGAGAAAATGAGATAAGTTAAGTTAAATAACAATAGCATGGCAAAACTCTTAATGTCTTACCAGGACAGGCTGAGTCCGAGGGAAGTTATTTATAATGGTACAGTAGCGAGAGGTCTGTTAATTGTGTTTTGTGGTGTTAGAACAAGACTCCGCCGCGCCAGTTCTTTTGAAATACAACACTGCCACATCTCCTCTGCCTCGCCTTTGTGTCTCGGCCAGGAAAGAGAAGCTTCAGAGGAAGATGCGTGTAAAGGAATGAGGAAAACCTCAGCCTCTAGTGCTGCGTAACTGCTCTCCATTACGAAAAAAACGACTTCTGCACATTTGGTGGAAACCACTGGCGGCAGGAATCGAAGAGGTTACATGTAACGGCCGGAGAGGAAGGAAGGAGTTAAACCATTAGTTTGACATCTGCAAACCAGCTGCCAGAGGGCTTTCCCTCAACTGGGCCTTACTTCAAGTCCTACAGTCCTCATGCAGAACCGCATCTTCAGAAAATGAACAATTTTGACTTCAAAAGTCTTCCAGCACTGCAGAACGCTCTCCAACTCTTACAAAGCGATTCCAAACATTAACCACACTACCTTACTCCTCCCCTAAATTTCCCCAGCTTCAACCAACAGACAAAATTCCACTGTTCCTCAGTTACTGCAGCCCCCTCCCAGGGGGGCTGAATTTACCTTCAAGTCTCCTGGACCTTGGATGAGCTGGAGCAAGGGGCACGCGTCAAGCGTGCAGCCCTCCCCACCCTTGCAGACGCATGACCCTACGGTTGGCCATAGCAATACGCACACGGCTTGCCTGCATCCATCCTAATAAGTAGTTCTAATCATTAAGCTCCCCTCCTCACTCTTACTATGCGGCATCTCCTATCTCCCATTGCTTCTTTCTTTCCCTCCCCCCTCTTCCAGATCAGAAAGAAATGTTGTAGTTGGCGCAGGGACAAAAATCTAACCCCTGTGACAGTCTCTGCTAATAACGTACCTATTCACTCACCGGTCCCAATAACCGGTTGGATTTTGAGACCCGTCCATCAGCCAGTTCACAGAGCCATTAGCGACACGGTGTTGATTTGTATTGTTCATTTCCTCAATCAAAATGCCACGAGGGTGCCAAAACAAATATCTTCTCAAAACACTGTCAGTCTATCTTGTAACCTCACAAAGGAAGCCAATGCATGACTTCAGGTTCATATGACACTCACTTTTTCGTAAATCCACACTGATTGACATGAAAAACTCTCCTTTAAATCCAGATTTTAGAAGAGCTACTGCTGGTTTCCCATTATTTCGCCTGGAAACCTTGTTTGGCTGGCTGGCCTGCCACCTCCCACGTGGTGCAAAACATCTTTCGGGGCTGGAGAGAAAGTCGCTATTACAGCAATAGTCAGACTACTACAGCTGTAGCCTTAAGGAAAGAGTCCTCTGCTGATTTTCAAATGCCTAGCTTTAGAATCAACTGTTTAATCTCTACTTTATTTACTGTGTGAATGAAAGACTAAATCATACGATGACCAGGGCACCTGGCTTTTCAACAAACAAATAAAGAATACATACAGTATTTCTTGGGCTTCTCCATAGCGTTACTGACCAGTGTTCAACCTTGAATTCCTAATAGGCTGGTATCACTTAACATGTCTTTTGACTTCTCAAGTCCTTTAGAACACCTTTAACTCTGCTGGCCGCATTTCTCTTTGTGATTTTCCTTCACTCCCAGCTTCTGTTTCTTCATTTGCTGTGTAGCAGTGCAGCTGCTTTCACGTTAGCCAGCACAGGCATGGCTGTACTGTGACTTTTTGCTGCCTCTCCACCAGCTTTAAAGCTTCCAGTAGCATTCTCGGTTTGTACGCATTTGTGCTCTCTCAAAGTATATGAATAGTTTTAATGTTTTGGAGTTTTTTCCCCTTTGCAACCACTAGAGGCAAGGTCCCGCCACCAGCCTTGTATTCGAAAGGAAGGGGCTTTGCCTTGGTCACTTCCCCCTTGACCCTGATGCCAAGATTCTCTTTGGTAAGTTGCTTGTGAGCATTTACTTAACACAGCAGGACCAAAACAGTCACTTGCTTGCACCTGCCAGTAGTTCAGAAAAAGCAGAACATTTCATACTACTTGCAGGTAGCAAGGCAGAGCCGCAGAGCAACCCAGTCTCAGCAAGCGTTCCTCTCTTCAGTCACATTTCCAGCACTGCTGGTCTGCCCAGCACCCTGGAGAAACGATGTTCCTCTCTGCACCATGAGAAACAAGCAACTGGGTGACAAACAGCAGCATTCTCCTACTTCTGCAGTGACTCACCACTACCAACTAACCAAATAACCAGCTGGACGTTACTGGTTGGTGGTGTAGGATCATTGCAAGACGGTTTACACCACGGCTCTTGTGCCTCTAACCAGGCATGGATCCCCTCCAGCCAGGGTGACAGTGCCACGGGAAAAAGGGGACAGACCGTGGAAATAGTGTACTAGTGAAAACCTCTGCCCTTACGCTCTTCTTTTGGAGCCCCACGCCTCCAGCCAGCAGCTGGAAAAGCCCAAGCTGTAGAGGATGGCATCCCTTCCTTCCTCCTCCCGCCTCTGATTATGCTGTAAATGACATCGCCAACTCACCAGTACAATTTGACCCTGGGGAGCTTTTAGTGCTCCCACTTGCAGGATTGATCACTTAGTCTTAATTCTACAGGCATTCCTTCATTTAGTTAACGAAGAGGAGGGACATATTTGTGCGTTCTAGTGAAATCCTTTACCAGGCTCCATTACTTTTGTACAATAAACTTGCCCAAACCTGTTGAGGATAGTGAAAATGTTCTCAGAAAAACAGTTATAGTTGGAATAAAATACAGATGATCAGATATTCCCAGATGACAATATATCCACACAGACGTGTGCTAGGCAGTCATATAGGAAACACAAGAGAGTAGCTCAGGTGTCCAGCCTCACACAATCAGAGGGTTTAACATGGCTGCACAGAGAGATATATCCTAAATTCTATGTTTCTATGAAATTTTATTCCCCCACGTAAGCAGGAAAAGAAAAGCCTTGTGTTCCAAACAGACACCGCCAGATTGTGATTATAAAACCAGCACTGGATACAAGCTTCAAACCCCCACGCTATGATTCAAATCACAGCAGTCTCCTCCTGTCACCCTCCGGATCTGTCACCAGCCACGCAGTGCTGCGGTCGACCAACACAAACGCACCTTTTCTGCCTCCCTCTCTCCCAGACGAAAGGACGGGCAGTACAGGTGCACCAGCCTCCCGCTGAACCGCGCGCTGGAAGCAGATGGATGAAATCCCAAAGCTGCTCCTACGGCTCTCCATAAAGAAAGCAGTCATGTAAAAATCAGGCATCTTCCCAACATGCAAAAAGCAATTACACTAAAGACACGGGGAGAGCCCTGCAAGGTCCAGATCAAAAGCCAGAGACATTGGAGGCAAGAGAAAAAGACCCATCAAATTCACCGCACTTTTCCCAGTTTAAGGATCAGAAATGGAGCGTTCTGGCTCATAAATTCTACTTCCAGCAAATTCAAGCTTAAATCCCCTGAAGGCAATAAGGAAAAGGCAATCAACAACAACTCTAACCACTTCACAGATGCTCCTGTTTAGTTTATACAGCACTTCTTACAGCATTCAAATGGGCAAAATGGGATTTCAACGCAGGGGGGCTGACGGCAGCAGGCAGGATTCCTCGGTGAAGATACCAAGGGCAAAGGAAGTTCTGAGAAGCATCATATTGGTTATGATGAGTGAACTCAGCGTGCTCAGCCTTTGCTCATTTTAATCTGCCAGTAAGCAAGCTTGGCTAAACTGAACATCCTGCATCTACAGTGCCTTAAAAATCCACAGGAATCACAAAAATGAGGGGAAAAACGAACGAACAAACTGATGCGTTCCCTGGGAAGCCATGAAAAAACTAATCGCTATTTGTTTCCAACTGTTGTTCCGCTTCCTGAGCCAAATGTTCCCAAGTCAGCTGCGGCGGCTGAGGAGTGACCGGTTAGAGCTGGAAAGTTGTTGATTTAAAATTGCAGCTTGAACACTTTCAAACTCCTTAACATCTTTTATCATTCCAGGACCACCTGTTTGCAAAGCGGAGCCCTCCGATGCCACGGCACGTGCCCTTACCCGCATCTTCCAACTCAAGCGATCAGCCTGGGGAGAAAACACTTAGCCTAGCCCCTTCTTCTGCTCTCACACCAAAAGAGATGCGGGCTGCGTACTAGACAAGAGACACGTGAAAGTGTCGGGCTCCCTCCCTCAAAGCATCAAGGTCATTACTCCTGTCTTCACGAAAGGAGTGAGAAGAAGCTTCCAGACTCCTTGCCCTGCTCTGCAGCATCCTTCCTAATTTACATTGAGCATGCATGAAAAGATGATACCCATCGCTAGTGCTCCGGGAGATAACAAAGGAGAAAGCATCATTTGACTCCAGGATAATGGAACACTAACCCAAGTCTTCTTTACCTTGTATACGCTTTTGCTTGCTCAGATTTGAACAGCATGGGGCATTCAAGACGAAATCACTACGATTTTTTTTTTTAATTTTTTTTTTTTACTGCGTGAAAGAGTCAACAGTGCAGAGAATCTGTTTGACAAAGCATCCTACTGTGAAACACACAATGTGTGCATTGTGCAAACCGATCTCCTGCAGGGCTAAGAAAACAAGGCAGGCTCAAAAAAACCCATGCAAGATAACTGCAGCCCGCAATACCTCCTGGTACTTTACTCCGCTCATCGTTTTTCTTCTAGAGGTACCACATTTACAAAGTCACGTTGAGAATGTCTCGATAGAAATGCTTTTGTGAGTTCTGGACAACGCAGTGCTGTTTCTCTTGAATCAAAGGTACCAGCTCTACCCTCTCAGTACGGCAAGTATTTAGGCACAGCTGAGGCATTCGGTCCTGCCTTAAGACCCGAATTCTCAGGATAAATGAGATTCCAGAGGATGATGCATTTGAAATTTAAGAGCAGAAACACGTTTTCCATTATTTCTAACATCATATCAAAAGCTACCCAATATCTCCTAAAAAGCAGCATTTACCTCCTTCCTCTGAGTTTACGGAGCTCATCACCCAGGGAAACGAATTGTACTGAAGGAAAAAACAATAATCTCCTTACATTTTGGGTCTTCATTTCCCTTTCCAAGATTTTCACCCCTCACTCATCTTGGAGGCAGTTTTGCTTTGCTTTGCTTGCTTAAAACATTCATTACAAGTCATCTAGGCCAGGAAAGGATTAGAGAAGCACTGGCAGAAGTTGCAAAGTGCAAGGCTGTTACATCGGAGAAACGAGAATTTCAGCGGCACAAACAACAATCCAGCACTGAGCTACCACTTGTGCTTCCGAAAAAATTCCTCTTATATGAATTTTAGGCAGGTGCATACTACGAAAAACAAATCATGCACAGCAATGCAAAACAGCACCTCTGCAGAACAAAGTAATGAAGCCTACCTGTTCATTTCCACAAAAGGTGTAATCTGTGCTTTACAGACAAGACGTGTTAACCACAGTGACAATAACTAACTTACGCCAGGTAGGAGGAGGAGCAGCTTCAACAGGAGAACTACGTTGCTCCCGAAAACGAGATCCCAGCCCTGTGCTCTGGCCGTGCTTCACCTCTAAATGCGGCAGCAGAAGCACGACTACTGGAACTAATTAAAGGAAAATCGGTAGAACTAGGAGCCACAACGCGAGAAAATATCCCGCATAGCATCCAAGAAAGGCACCAGATAATCCAAAAGGCTGCTTAAGAGCCTGGCTGCCAGAGATCTCGGGATCTGCCAGGTCCATTGCAAGCGTTTGCTTGTCCCCTCGTCCCCTACTTCTTCACGCCAAATAGCTACAGCATTTCATAACTAGTGCCCAGGTCCAAACGAACCATCTTTGAAATCCTTGCTTTCACACAAGGATCAAAACCTACAGATCCTGAGGGATTTATTAAATCTACTGGCTGGCTGACATTTAAAACTCCTGTTTTCCTCCAAAGGTAGCAAAGCCAGAAATGCTTTCACGGCAATGAAAGCGGTTCCTCAAGCAGCACGGCTACTAAGAGTTTGCGTGGCTGCAGCATTTCCCCAAAGGTCAGGAAGTTATTCTCTGTTCTCTCCCTCAGCCCATCCGCAAACACACACTTCTTTTACACCTGGAAATCTCTGTAATCCATGGGCGGCATGATAGGAAGCGGCAGTAGGAAGAAGGTGAAAGAGATATTTGGAGAGCAGGGACTCATTGACCACATGAGCTGAAGCTGTGGGATACGCAGACAGATTTACTTTCTCCCACTGCTGATAGAAACATGTTCGGGAACCAGATCCAACTGAGAAGAGAATTGTATCCCTTCAGGTTGCCATTGGTCACCCAACACATCAAAATCCAGGCGGCTCATATGTCTCAAAAGAACAACATTAACTGCCCCAATCCTGGGCCACCCCCGAAAACTTACGTCTACCTGTGGGTTAGTAAATGATTTTAAAAAAAAAAAAAAAGAAAAAAGTTGAGTTTGTTCCATACAACATGCATTAATGCTGTAATTAGGCTCTGTGTTGAGAATCACGAGCTTCCATCAGCAAATTACAAAAAGAACAGCTTTACTGAAGCCTCTTCATACGTTTTATCAAGGAACTGGGTGGCTGCGCAGAGGCAAGGCAGGGAGAGAGGCCCCACCACACACTGTTCTCCAGGCACAACCAGCAGCTGCAGAGGCTTTCCTTGGCCAAAGTCACATTCCTCACCAGTTACACCTTGGGCAGCCCCTCCAACTTCACCAACACTGCAATGTCATTTTCTTCACATGCTTTGGGCCACCTGCGCCTTCATAGCAGTCCCCAGGCACGGGGACACACGCATCAACAATTCTCCTTCCACCCAGAGGCCAGGCTGGCTCTAGTTCTCCTCCCAATTTACTCTTCAGGCAGCAGAAACTGAGATTGCAAAGGCTCAGCTGAAAGCTCAACATTCAAAGTTATAACTTCTCATTTTCCAACAATCCTTCTAGAAAACATCGCACTTCGCTGTTGCAGTTGCTCCCCCCCACCTCTCCACGTACACAATAATTCATTTTTACCTCAATAGCAGATGCAGTTGCTTTCTTGTAAAAACCCAGAGTTTAAAGATGACTTCTTCCACTTGCCATAATCCATTGTGTGGGAGAAACAGCCACACAATACCATATTGTTCCCCATACAACACTTTGAGCTGTACTTTCTGCTCTGAACACACTGAAACTCCACTTGAGGCTACAGCAATTTCCATGCAGGAGCCAAAGGAGAATCTTGTATCTGATCTAATACGGGATAAATCAATGCGCACTCATTTATTGCTTATAGTTCCCATCAGCTCAAGGAGAGACACTGTCCTAGAGTTTCAAGGCTATCCACACTGCCTTTGTATGCAGAAAACATACCTCACACTTGGAGATATTTTGAGAACCCCATTCGAATGCTTCCCAGGAGTTTGGGTGAGGGATGGGAAATCACTAAACCCCGGCCGCTTCTCAGTGTTTTCAGTACGTGATTATGGGAAAGGTCACGCATGGATTGCATCCCCACGCTCACCTTCTACAGAATTTCAGTTAATATTAGTCATGCACCTCAGATAGGTGCTGGGAAGCTTAATTAGAGTGTGTACGGCACTCAGAGATTCTCAGATAAGATGTACGAGGGAAGGGCAGCATCATATTAATTAGCATGGATTCAAGTGATGAAAGCGCTTCGCTCTGTCTCCTTCAGCTGTTGGAGCTTGAAAGAAAAATTACCCAGCACCACAATCCTTCATGTTGTAGTCGGAAAACCATCGGCTCCACAGGGACCACATTTTGCTGGATGCAGTCTGAATTCCCCATCAACTTTGCAGGATTCTGACCTTTCACTGTGGCTGTAAACAGGAGCTCCCTGTAAGACACGCATCCCAGCACGAGCCAAGGAAGGCAGAGTTTTAATATTCGTCCCCATGCAAGTATTTCCTCCCATTAAGTGCTTAAGAGCTGTATGATTAGGGAGATTAATTTTTGCAGCTGGACATTTTCTTTAAGAATGTAATTTTCCACACAGTTTTCTCATTTAGCTTTCTTTTATTCTAACTCCACGGCATTCGCTTACCCAGAAGAGGACTCTTCTGCAAGGTTCGGGAAGGAATACGCTCTTGCACTTCAGTTCTTTCACTTCACATCTGCAACAGGCTTGCTTTCAGAAAACCCTGTTATTACTTCTTTCAACCCAGTAACTCATCTGCATTTCCAGACAGTCAGCACCAAGAGTTCAAAACTACAAATTCATTTATCCAAGGACCTGATTGTAACAAAGCTACATCATGGATCAAGTGTTTTCTTTTTTTTTTTTATAAACCACAAGAAGTTCCTTGAAAAACATGAGAGTTGATCCACTGAAATCACACAGACACGAAGCCCTTAGCGAGACGGTTGTGACAGGCTGGAATATGGATTAAAATTTAGAGAGGCTCATTGACATAGCAACACAGAACTACAGTGCAACTTAATTATCATCAACCTCTGACGCATGATTTAGTGTAAGGGCGGCTGCACCCACGGTGTCTTTCCCTCGGTGTCACCTGGGAAGAGGATGATGGGTCCTTCACTGCAAACAGTCCCAGCTGGTCTCTGGGGACATGCTTAAACAAAAGCTTTCTGTTTAACCTGCCACCGACTCCCTAGGAGCCCACGGTCAGGCACAGTAACACGTGAGCTACTCCTCCAAATTCTGGCTGAATATTCTATTACAAGAGGTTAGGCATAAGGAAGACAAAACCAGAAGGAAACAGCCTCCTGACCTTCCCTGTCCCCATGCCGTCCTCCTCATCACCCTGGCAGGCTCTCCCCCTCTCCTGAAGAGGGCTTCTCACATACTCTTTTTCCCTGAAAAAGACAAGCCTCTGAATAAAAACGTGGGGTTTTTATACAGTTCTTTTGATGTCATTTTAATCCTCAGCAGAGAAGTGGAGGCAGGGCAGAGGGGAACATTTGAATTCCTCACAGCCTCCACGAGACACAACTTTTCTGCATTTCACACTCGATTTTCTTTGCAGGCACAGAGAAAAGCTGGACTACATGTTCTGTTTTTTAAACAAGCTTACTTTTGCAAGTGATGGCCTTAGTCTGCTCAGTCACTAATTTAAGCTTCCCGCTTCTCAGAGATAAACGTGCCTTTCAAGTTGTTTATGCCAGCCTTCCTCTTCTAATCTTTCATCCCACTCTCGCAGTACCCACTAACTTCAGAAGGCTCCGTGTCATTCAGTATCACTTGCATAGAATAAGCTTTACATTTTCCCAGCAAATTCAACTTTAGCAGTGATTAAAACATATAGCAAAATAACGGCTCATCAATTCCAAGAGACACTTCATGCAAAGAATTCCAGGAAATGAATTCTCAAAAACCACACAGTGATCTTTTAAGAAGCACAAAATTGGTCCCTAAACAATTTCCCTGTATTTCAAGGGAAGCAGATTGTGGAATATTTTTATTTATTAATAACGTTCATTCTCATGCTTGCCCTTTAATACAGTTGTGTTGGCTTTAACCAAATGATAAACCCCATACAACTTCTTCCTTAAAGGGATAGGAGACAGGTAGGAGAAAAAGACGAGAGAAGAGTGATTAAAATTAGTCACAAGAAAGCCTATAAATACACCACTGGACAGAGGAAGCATTCTCTCTTCCATTTAACTTAAAAATAGCTAAACTGTAAAAGACAAACAGATGCGATAGAGCAGTTACGACAGAGAAGCAAGGCAGAAGAGCTTAGGAAAAGTCAACTGGGCGATTTTTGACAGGGATGTGTGGTGCAGGGGTGGGAGAGAAGGAGGAGGAGGGAAGGGGAATCTTGATTGTCAGAAACTAGCTACTGGCTCAGGAAGAAAATTAAGGGAACCTATATGATTGCAAGAGAGAAATCAAATCACAGGGTCACAGAGGCAGGATGGAATAGAGGTATAATGTAGGAAAAAGGGATGCCAGGCCAAGAAGCAATTTATTTGTTATAAATGTTCACCTTGTGGCAGGAAGGGCTTGAATAGGATCACAAGACCTGTGCGTACACCTGCAATGTCAATTGGAAGTCAAAGGGGTGTCGTGAACAAAACTGCTCGAATACATTCGGTGAGGTATAACGTAAACCAGAAACTCACTGAACATGCTCAAACACACCTGCTGTTCCCATCTCACCTAGTGCAGGGCAATGGCTTTAACAGAGATATAGCAAGGAGAAAGCAATGCTTTTAAGAGATGGTAGGTTTTGTTTCCCCTCTCGTAGGCTGGCTCTGTCCCACTGAATACCTGGGGCTAACAGGAGTATGAACATACTGCCTAAAAGTACTCCAGGTTCCTCGATAAGAATACAATAAAGATGTTAAAGGAATTTATCAACATGTATCGCTTTTCTTACTGCAAAAATCAGCATGTAAAGTAGAAACAGGCAAAACAAGGGTTGCAAAGGACTGATGCTTTAAGACGCTAGGAAAATCCTACATGACATAATTGCAGCTGCTGCACCTGACAGCTCAGGCCAGTGGTACGGCACGGCAGGTCAGTGCCAAGAAAAGGAGATGCTTTGGGCCAGTGTGCAGGAAAGGAGAGTTGAGCTTAAGGACAGCGAGGTCACTGGTTATTACTTGGAAACCACAAAAAAATGTATGTTAGAAACAGCATCGCTAGGAGCCATCCAGTGTCCTCTGCCCTCTCAGTGTAACACGGGTGCTGCGAGTAAACAAGCAACACAATAAGCAACTTCCTGATCTGATTTTCTCAGGCAGCCACCGGGACACTGAATGACAGCTCTGAAAGTTTCAAGTCCTGGCAAGCGCAAGAAAGAGCAGCGACCGCAAAGAGAAAAACAAGCAAGGCCGTCACACAAGACAGGAAACAACGACAAAGTCATCTTACTTTCGTTAGGCAGCTCCTCCCGATCCAGGTCATCTAAAGGGGCTGAGGCACTGCTTCCACCATCGTCCAGGGTGAGGATGAGGGGAACGTCATCATCCATGCTCACAGCCATCCTGTCTCTTCAGAGGCTCCTATTCCAAGAACTTTAAATAACGCTTTTCTCAGTTCCACTTGTAAAACGCTTATGTCAAAAACTCTCCCTAGAAAGTCTTCCATCAGGGGTGTCTTCTAGACATGAGAATATAAAGGTATGTGTACCCATCTCTAGACACCACAGTTCAAAAAAGGATCTCGTTGTTTGCTTTTGACAAGCAGCGCGGGATGCTAGACTCAATGGCAGTAATTAGGCAAAAGCTAAATTCAAATAGTCAGGTCTGGGCTGCCCATTCCCGTCAGCGCACGGCTCGCAGTACAGCACGGCAGCAAAAGCGCGTGCTCCTTGACAAACTCCTGACCACTCAGCACAACAAGCAGCAGGCGTGACGCATCCGGAGCCAGCATGGTGCTAAGTGTCACCGTCACACATGGCTCTTTCCCCTGCCATGCCAAAATGCCTCGATTGCAGGTGGGGAGGGGAAAGAGGGAGGAAAGGAAGCCAGTTTGAGTCTGCACACATGAAGTTCCCGTTGGCTTTTTTGACTGGCTGATGTCACTGTCACAAAGTCAGGGATTTCTTTAAGACGCGGAGAAAAAGACAAACCACGCAGGCCCGGGACAACGTTACAGGGACGCTCCGCAACCGGTGCCGCCACGCAGCTCTTACTCTCCCGGTCTCCTTCCTCGCAGGCCGTGGCGGGGAGAAAGGAGAAGTCACGGCGGAGGCCGCATCTCCCCCAGCAACAGGCCGACCCCCCCCCGCTGGCTGCGCGGGGGCTCGCCGAGGGCTACACCGAGGGCCGGGCCGGGAGCCTTCGCCGCCGGGCGGCAGGCAGAGCGGCCGGGACGCGGCTCCCCCGCGGCCTAGGAGAGATGGACACCGAGACGGGGCTGTCACCGCGTTGCGGAGGCCGCGGCCCCTCCCCGCGCTCCCGCCGCAAACCGGCCCCGCCGCCCCCAACTCCCTCCCTGGGGCTTCTGCGGAAGCCTCGGTCNGCTGCGCCCCGCCCACCGCCGGCCCGGATTATTCCCGCCTCCTCCCTCCCGTCTCACCATTGGGTAGCGGCGCTGCCTCTCCGGGAAAGCGGGGATGCTGATTGGCCCGAGGTGGCGGTGGGCTAACAACATCACGCCTCCCCCACGGGAAGGAAGGGGGAGAGGAGTGCGGGCTGCCATTGGCTGTGCTGAAGCCCCGCCCTTGGGGTCAGAGGTGAGCGGAGCGGTCACCTAGCAACGGCGGGACGCGGGTGGAGGGCGGCAGCGCCGAGGCCCGGCCCGAGGGGAGATCCCGGCCCGGGACCGTCCCCGCCTCTCCGAGGTGAAGATGTGTCTGTTCCCAGGCCCCACCATGCTCCAGTCAAGCGTCAGCAGCTGCAGGGAAGAGCTGGGCCCTGAAAAATGGCAGCCCAGCCCAGCCAGTGCCATGAAAGGCCAGAGGCCTCATCGGTGAAACACAGCGCTCCCCAGACCCCAGGATTACATCTCTGTTGATGATGTCTCTGATGAGGTGAAGATTCTCAAGATGGAAGCGAGCGGCCGAGTGCATAATGAATAAATCTGTTCCAGGTTGAGCATTTCTCTCGCAGGCAACCCACTGCACCAGGTCCCCAGAACAGTCCCTCCAAGCCCAATCCAGCCACCAGGCTCTGCCCACTGTCTCCAATTGATTTTGCCACCAGCAGGACTCCTGGCAGTGTTACAAATAGGTAGGTAAAGCCTGTGTCCAGCTGGAACATCCCCCTTGCTACTGGAGCAGAGGTGTCCAGCCTCACATTACCAACATCTTTGCAAAAGAGCCCTTCTTCTGCCCACTTGATGCCCCAGTGTTCCCTCTCCTTCTCAGTGGTATTTCTTTCTTTGGGTCATCCTTCAGGGCTGGATTTACTAGAAAAATATGATGAAAGATCTCAAAAACAGCTCACAAGAGCTGGCCAAAACACTTAAAGGACCTGCATCCTGCAGACCAAGCGGGAAGCGGTGAAACAGCAGAAACGGGAGCTGCAGGCCTCCCCAAATGAGCGTGCCGAGCTACAGCAGGACACTCTGCATCTAAGAACACAACTCAATACGCTTGTGTTGGAGTACTGAAAATCAGCGCTGGCTCTCAGAAAAGTACTGCAGGAGGAGTTTAAACCTGCTGTAGTGCTGTCAGGTCTGGCTGCTGCCTGCTTTGGGTAATTACCTGGCTCCTGCCAGGAAGCATATGCTGTTTTTCGGAGTGTACCTGCTCCATCACAATGCTCCACTGATTTCAGTGGAAAGCAGCCCTGTGGCAACACAACTACAACCACCAAGCGAGTAGCTTACACACAGGACTGCCTTTTCTCCCCATCCATTGACTCAGCTCTGAAACCTCCTCTGCAAAGCGCTGGGCCAGTTTGGAGAGGCTGCACGCTAGCCAGAACGCAGAGCAATGAGGCTACTGCAGATTAGGCGAGGAATGTGTTGAGAAGCAAGAAAGCTGGTGTGGGCTAAGCAGAGCAACAATAATACTGCCTGCACAAAAAAACATCTTTTATAGTTGTTTGTAGCACCTAGGGCTGGGCGTAGCTGATTTTGGAAGCTAAGCAGTTCCCAGACTGGCTGATACTTTGCTGAGAGCCACAAGACAAGGATTAGGGTTCAGGCAAAGGTAAAGAGAGTGTGACTTATCGCAGTGCTGAGCAGATAGAGAAATGAGAAATAAGAGCAGCAGCAGGCAGGAGTCCCAGCTGTGATTCAGGCCTCTTTATCAACAACTCTCGACATTAATGACGCTGGACAGGGTGAATCTGGAGCTAGGAAACAACTGAACATTTTCCCCATCTCATCTTATTCAGACTTGGTGTTTGCTCCACACAAACACCAGCCTCCTACAGACAGGGCAGCCCAAAGCAGTAACGGAGCATCTTTTGTTCTCCTGCTGGACTGCACAGCTCTGGTAGAACAAGAGAACAAGGCAGTAGTGAAGTGTCAAATGTGAATGAGAACCACAGTACGAAATCCAAGCAACCCATTTATACCCATTTTTATTGTAACCAACATTGTCCTTGTGGTGTAAGTAGCGAGGAAATGCCAGTTCTGACCTCCTGGCGGCATAGAAGCCCCTCAGTGACAACCTGGGACGGTGTGGGACAGACAAGCGTGTGGCTGATGTGAAGGGGTCTAGTTTCCCCCGTTGATTCCTCAAAGCCTGAACGCAGCAGTGGGGTAAACTGGCCACCCTTGGCCTTACCAGCCACTGTCAACTTGTTTTCCAGATAAATCTCCCTTAATTTTAAGAGGTGTCATCTTTCAAGCACTCCAGATCTCCAGAATTGCACTTTGCGTCCTGCTTTCGGGTTCAGCAGTTCTCTGCTGCTTCGATTTTGGGCCAGTTACCCCAGTTTGCTGATGACTCACCCCACTGGATCTGACTCATCCACCTGCTGCTGGGGAACAGGGCTCTAGCTTTTCTGTCAATCCTTAACCCTCTTGTCTCCATCTAGTGTCCAAATCACACTTCGGTTTCTCTCCCAGCCCACTGAGAGACCTTAACAGCTTGCATGTTGCTTTGCCAACATCCAAATTAAGTTGAACAGGCTCAGATACACGGCAGACCCCAACACCTCCTCTGAGGAGGCCCTAATTGCTTTCACATCCCTACAGTTTTCACTCAGAAGTAAAAAGGAGAAGAGCTGCTGGACTGCCGCAATGCAAAGTGCAGGGAGGGGCCTGAAAGCTTGGTGCTAATCAAGAAAAAAATGCTGCGAGTGCCAGCAAAACTACTGGTCCTCAGCCTTCTGCAGGCAGACACGGCCTGTCCCGCGCTCCCAACAGCTCACAGCGTATTAGCTGGGTTACAGCACCACTGATATAACCCGCTCCTCAGCAAAGCTCTCGGCTCAGCCCCAGCCAAACCACAGAGATGTGGCCTTTTCTTCAGCACCGTGACAAAGCAGGCTGAGACCTGCATGTGCCTTAGTCAGAGTCCCCAGAGGAGAGAGGCTGGCTGCAACCTAGGGAAGCTTTTGTGGGGGGGTTCAAAGGAGCATGAAGGTATTTGGACCTGGCACCTCTTGGAAAGTCCCATTCGGGCACATTTCCTTTTGTGGACCCTTTGGGAAGGCTCAGTTCAGCAGCCAGGAGCAATTCTACCCAGATTTGGGATAGGTAAAAGGATCCCCCTCTGTAGGGATGGGCAGGGAAAACCTGCTGAAGGCCCTCAAGCTTGCAGTAACTGGTGTCTGCTGTCTTGCCAGGCTGAGGGAGAGGCACTTCACCCTGTCTGCACCAAGGAAAAGGCTCGGTTCCAAAGGAGAAACACACTGTCCTTACCTACTGTTCCTGGGCTGAGGAGGAGCGCTGAACGCGCAGGAGAATGAGCGGGACGTGAGGGAGGTGGCCATGACCTGTGCTGCCACCCGCATCCAGAAAAGCTGCTTGTTCCAGACACTCCTCACATCAAAGGCGAAGAGAAAGGGAGAAGGCAAGGCCAAGAAATAAGCACAAAATCCATCCTCTGTCTTCCATTCTTTCCTCCCAGCATGGCTGCTTGCTCCCCTGGGCTCAAGTCCCCCAAATTACAAACACTAACTGATAGCACTTGTACTAAAGCCTGAGCCTGCCAGGGCTGGCTGTCACAGAGAGGCCATCAGAGCAGTGGCATAACTACATACCACCATTTTAGATCGAGCTCTGTTGCCTTTCAAAAGCAAGAATAACTTTTCTTGACAATGGGACTGGACGGAGCGTCCCTCCTGGCTGGCCTTCCTAGCTTCCGTCCCCTTCACGTCATGGAGCGGGTCAAGGCACATTCCTGCTGCTGCTCAAGGTGGCAATAAAACCATTTCGGGGGGCATTTCTGGCTCGGTTTGTCCTTGGGTGAATTTGAGAGAATGTTTCCCTTTGCGTGGGAGGGAGTGAGCAAACTCCCAGTGACCCCCCTGCGTTCCCCGACCTCAGTGGCTCACCACTGCAGCCTCCCTTCCCAGGGGCGCAGTGACACCAGCTGCAAAACCCGAGTCACCCAGCTTACGTCCTTCATCTGCCTCCCTACTTGTAGTCCTAAAGACCAAGTTGCTCTTTCCCACCTCAGGAGTGGAAATCGAGGAGAAGCTGCTTTGCTCGGACAGTCTTTGTGGCACAGCAGCATCCCGCAGACCAAACACGAGGCCCCAGCAGATTTGCCTTGGATCATTTATTTGGTGACAAGAATGGAGTTGCTGTGAGAGCACCTCACAACCCTCAGTACAAACCACAGGATTCTGCGTCCACTCAGCATGTCCTCATCACCAGACGCTGCTGGACACAGCAGGACGCAGGGCGATGCCATTCCTCACCTCTCTGCTCATCCTCTCTTCTCCTTCCTTGCCAAAGGAGACCATTAAAGTGTTGATAAACGGAGCAAGGCCACCAGAGAGCCACCAAGACGGTCAGGGCTGAGGGAATGGGGCTCGTTCAGCCTGGAGAAGGGAAGGTTTCGGGGGTCTCAGAGCAGCCTCCCGGTACCTGTGAAGAGGAGGTGACGGTGAGGACCTAACTAAGCTTTATGCAGAGCAGAAGAGGAGAACAGACACAAATTAAAACAAGAAAGGCTCTGACTGGACAGAAAGGGAAAATTTTCACCCTAAGGACAGTCAAGCAGCAGGAAGGGGTATCAGAGAGGTTGTGCAGCTGACTGGAAAAAGCCCTGAGCAGCCCATAGCTCACCTACCTCCACCAGGAGGTTGGGCTAGAGACCTTCTGCAAGACCCATCAAGCCCAAGCGATCCTGCGATTGTACACGGCAGGCAGGACAAAGCAGGACTCCTCTCTCCCCAGAAGTGGTCAGCGGAAGTCCCCTCAAACCTTAACTACCCTGGCCAGCCTCACCTGGGACCTCCACCCCGGTGGCACCCTCTGGTCCCTGGTCTGGGAACTCCACCTGAGCTCAGGCCCTGCCTGTCCCCCGCCAAGCTACACTGTAGGTGTACCTGTGCCTGGTCCTTCTCCTGGACGGGCCCTGGACCGACGCTGTAGGCAGCCCTGCCTCCTCCGGTTCCGACTTTCTGGCTGGACTTCCCGGACAGAAGGAACCTGATTCGTCACCACACCTCATCTCATGACCACCAGACAGTCCATGGAAGCTGCTGTTACCACCAAGGCTGTCCCGCTACAGTGCTGTGGTCACCCTCGGTTCCTGGCTTGTTCCCCGTTGTGGGACGTCCCCATCCTTTGTTTGCAGCCATGGGAGGTCCCACGGTCCTCTCAGACTCGCTCTCCAGGAGGTCACGTCCCACCTCGGGGAGGCTGAGGCTGTATTTGCATCCAGAGGGACGTCTCGTTTCATTTCCAGGGAGGCCTGGGCTTGCAGCCCCCCACTGCTGGGGAGCTTCTGGACAGAGGAGGTCCGGACACGCTTTTTGACCGATCCCTCATCAGAGGGCCTCGAGGGGTCACAGGGGCTGTCGGAGGGCTCTGGTGTTTACATCTTTCTGTCCTGGGGGTCTCTGTAGCCCGGCGGAGCCCGCCGGAGGGGGTGTTCAGCCGGCTCAGAGACTGGGAACGTCCTCTGCCGGGAGCACCCTGGCCTTCGGAGCAAGAACCGCACTCGGGACGCTTCCAGGGGCAGGACTGTCCCTTACGGCCCCCTTCAAAGGCTGCTGCTGCCGGAGACACGGGGGCTGGTGGCCGGAGGGCTCTCAGGG
>VXBH01003260.1:87173-104208 GCA_013400035.1 Rynchops niger
GTGGGGCAGATGGTGGCTGGGGGCGGGGCTGGACGTGGGGGGAGCCTGGGGATGGGGACACAGTAGCACATCCCACATGTGACCCACGTCCCGCATGTCACCACGTCTCACAGGTCTCACCGAGCCCATGCTGATCCGCCTGGACGTGGAGTCCAAACTCAGCGAGCAGCTCAAGGTGAGAGGCGCTGGGGGCCCCTGAGGAGGGGACAAGGCGGGGGCGCTGTCACGCGTGGGGACACGGCGAGGCTGAGCTCTGCCCTCCCTTTGCAGCTGGCTTTCTTCCATGTGCGTGGGGACGACAAACCGGCCGTGCTGCTCCACCTGCTCCGCAGTGTGGTGAAGCCCCAAGACCAGACGGTCGTCTTTGTGGCCACCAAGCACCACACGGAGTATCTCAAGGAGGCAAGTGACATTTGGGGGTGCCCAGCACGTACCCCTGTCAAAGGGCAGGCTGCCGGGGGTGCCCGAGGCCCCTTTCCAGACCCACATGGGGTCTGTGTCTATGGGAACATCCCTGCTGGAATCTCCACCTCTGGTCAAGGAAGAAATTCCCGAGCGCATGATTGTGGAGGTGCTGCATCCTGGGAGAGAGCGGGAAGCACAGTGGGATTTGGGGGTCCAGGTGGGCACCCTGGGGTCTCAGGGCCGCGGAGGGCCCTGTCCCTTGGCTGAGGGTGCCTGCCCAGGTGGGATCTGATCTTTCTCGCCCTCTCCAGCTGCTGACGGCCCAGGGCATCCGCTGCACACACATCTACAGCTCGCTGGACCAGACCGCCCGCAAGATCAACATCGCCAAGTTCGCCCAGGGCAAGTGCCCGGTGCTGCTGGTCACCGATGTGGCCGCCCGCGGGCTCGACATCCCCATGCTGGACAATGTCATCAACTACAGCTTCCCCGCCAAGGCCAAGCTGTTCCTGCATCGCGTCGGTGGGTGCCGGCGCCTTGCGCAGGGGTCCTTGCAACCTGGGGGTCCCCCAGGGTGACAGGGAGGGTGCGAGTGGGCTGTCCCTTGTCCCCCGTTTTTCCCATCCCTGTGGCCTGCTGGGCTGGCACTGGTGCCCCTGACTTGGTGGTGATACCTTTGGGGCAGGAGGTTGCTGTGTTGTGACATGAGGAGACAGGCTGGGGACAAAGCCGGGGCAGGAATGTCCCTGATCTCCCAGCTGGACTGTGGGGGGGCTCTTGGGGACAGGGCTGGTGCCTTCCCTTTAGGATGGCACGGGGGTGGGCTTCCCTTTGCCTCCTTGCCCAGTGACCCGCAGCCCCTTGCCAGCCATGCCCACCTGGTGACAGTCACGTGCGTGGGCTCCCAGGGGCGCCAGTGGGTCCCTTCCCGGGGGGGTCCAGGCTGGGCTGGCGCTGGGTCTGGTTTCTTACTCTCCTCCCCTTGCCAGGTCGTGTGGCCCGAGCTGGCCGGAGCGGCACTGCCTACTCGCTGGTGGCTCCCGATGAGATGCCCTACGTCTTTGACCTCCACCTCTTCCTGGGCCGCCCGCTCGTCCTCGCCGGTGCCCAGGAGATGCCCGCTGGTAAGGCAGACCTGGTTGCAGGATCGGGGTGGCTGCGCCTCCCCCCAAACTGGGATGCTGGCCACGTGGCCACCAGGGTTTTATCCTTGGCCAGTTCTGGAGTTCGTGGTCTCGTGGTTGGCGTTTGTGCAGAGGGGGGATATGCTCTCGTTACTGGGCGGCAGCTGGGAAAAACAGCATGCTGGGGGCTCCGACGCACCCCATGTGTTGGCGATGCTGATTGAACACCACCGAGCTCCCCGTGGCTGGTAGCCCTGCTCTGGGAAATCCTGGATTGCTGACGTTGCCCGCTGCAACAATCCCAGGGTGAGTGCCAGCGAGGTGACACTGTGTCCCCCGGGCTGCAGATGCCGACGGGGTGCTGGGCCGCGTCCCCCAGAGCCTGGTGGACGACGAGGAGTGCCTGCTGCTGACGGACCACGAGGGCTCGCTGGAGCTGCGCAGCCTGCGCCGTGTCGCCGACAACGCCCACAAGCAGTACCTGCGGTCCCGGCCCGGCCCCTCGCCCGAGTCCATCAAGAGGGCGAAGGACCTGGACGTGTCCCAGCTGGGCATCCACCCGCTCTTCAGTGAGTGCCTCGGGGACACTGAGGGAGGGCACGTCCCCTCAACCAAGGAGCTAATCCGTGCCCCTCTCCATGCCCGCCTTCCCCAGGCGCTCGCTTTGAAGACACCGAGCTGGAGAGGCTGAAGATGGTGGACAGCATTAAAACATACAAGTCCAAGGCAGTGAGTTGAGACCCCTCCTTGGGCAGGGGGTGTCTGGGGTGGGGTGGGGAGGGAAGGTCCGTGGGGCCGGCCCTGCAGCTCACCGGGGCTCACACTCTTGCAGACCATCTTCGAGATCAACGCCACATCCCGGACTCTGGCCAGCACCGTGATGCGGTCGAAGCGGCGCCACGACCATGCGCTCATCGAGAAGTACCAGCGCGGGCAGCAGGAGAAGCGGGCAGCGGCTCTCAAAGGGCAGGGGCTGTGCCCAGCCCCGCTTGNTGCAGTGACTGGTGGGGGAACATGGCTCCTCTGTCTCTTTCCAGGACGTGTTCTCCACCATGGTGGGCCAGAAGCGAAAACGGGACGGAGGGGCAGAAGATGGCGCCAAGAAAAAGCCACAGCAGCCGGCGCAGCAGGACAAGGACTTCTACATCCCGTACCGGCCCAAGGACTTTGAGAGCGAGAGGGGGTGAGTCTGGGAGAGCTCCCGCCGCCGTCCTGCCCCAACCTGCGTGGGGGGCTGCCCTCATCGCCCACCCTTCGCAGGCTGAGCATCGGCGGCGAGGGCAGCCCCTTTGAGCAGCAAGCGGCCGGAGCCGTCCTGGATCTCATGGGCGACGAAAACCACAACCTCAACAAGAGCAAGCAACTGCTGAAGTGGTGAGTGGGGTCTCACCGTGGGCTGGGGGGGGAAATCAGGGCCGAGGGTCCCACCGCCCTCCCCTCTCTCACAGGGACCGCAAGAAGAAGCGGTTCGTGGGGCAGACGGGCCAAGAGGACAAGAAGAAGGTGCGGACGGAGAGCGGGCGCTACATCAGCAGCTCCTACAAGAACAACCTGTATCCTGCCTGCCTGCGCCGTGGCGAGGGCTGGGGGCAAGGGGGGGAGCAGGGCTGGATCCACCAGTAGCCGTGTGGCATCATGGCCTGCTCCTGGGGATCCATCCCCTGCTGGGACAGGGCCTGGGGAGGAGGCGTGGATGGAGTCCGTGATGGGTTGAGTGATGGGGAGTTGAGCTTTGGGGGGGGTGGGGGTCGAGCGATGGGGTGCGACCACGTGTTCCCTTAACCCCCCCTGACCCAGCTATGAAAAATGGAAGCAGAAATACAAGGTTGACGAGCGGGATGAGGATGAGGGACAGGTACAAGGCAGGGAGCAGTTCAGAGGGAAGCGCAGGCGCGGGCAAGGTGAGTACCTGCAGCAAGCGATGGAGCCTCCCCATTGTCCCCCCCCACCTTGCTTTGCCCTCTGAGCTAAGCTCGGCTGTGTCCCCCCCGCAGGGCCCGGGCAGCCCCCGTCCCAGGGCAAGGTGCGCTCGGAGCTGAAGAACAAGCAGCAGATCCTGAAGCAGCGCAAGAAGGCGGCCAAGCAGCGCTTCCTGCAGAGCGGGGGGCTGAAGCGCCTGAAGGCCCGGAACCGGCAGCGGGTGCAGGAGCTGCGGCAGATGGCCTTCGGCCGGCGGGTGGGGGCCACCAAGAAGGGCAAGCTGCGGAAGAGGGTGTAGGGGAAGGGGCCATGCCCCAGCAGCCTCCCCCGCGCCTGGGCTGGCTGCCAGGGAGGAGACTAAATTAAATACTCGGTTGGTTTTGCATCCTGACTCCTCGTTGTCCTTGCCCTGAGTGTTGTGCCTGGGCTAATTCCTCCCACCTCGGGCCACCCCCAGGTGCAGTCCTACAACAAGGGGTGCTGCAGGTCCACAGCTGGGTTGTGTTTTGGCAGGAGGCAACTCTGAGATACCAACAGCCTGAAGGCGAGTGGCAGCTCCCCTTTCCTCCACAGCCTCTCTCTCTGGGGTGCCTGGGGGCTATTCCTGGCCTGGGGGCACCCTGGCACCCCCCTGGCACAGCGGGCGGGTGCTGGGGGCTGCAGGCAAGCCCTGGGGACAGAGCCCCGGCTCCCTGGGGCACAGCTCAGCACAGATGGCAGCCAGGTCCCGCATGCAGAGCAGCACCTGCAGAGATGGGAGCCTGATGCCACAGCCGTCCTGGGATGTGAATGTCCCCACGTGTCCCCCCAGCCCCACGACCCAGGGCAGAGGGCTGCACTGACCGTGTCCAGCTGGGCCTCAGTGTCCTCCAGGGCCACGTCTGCAGGGACATTGTGCCGGGCGGTGGCGAGCTGGAAGAGGTTGAGCACGGCCAGCTTGATCTGCCCCAGCAGCAGGGTCTTCTGGGTGACCGCGCTCTGGACGTGAGCCCAGCAAGACTCCTGAAGGACAGTGACAGCCCTAGGTCCCCCCCAAGCCACTGCCCTGTGTCCCCTCCATGCCCCCAGCTGGGATGGCGGACCCAGGAATCGTAGAATCATAAAACAGTTCAGGCTGGAAGGGACCTTAAAGATGATCTCGTTCCAACCCCCCTGCCCTGGGCAGGGACACCTCCCACCAGCGCAGGTCACTCCAAGCCCCGTCCAACCTGCCCTTGAACCCCTCCAGGGATGGGGCAGCCACAGCTTCTCTGGGCACCCTGGGCCCGGGGCTCACCCCCCTCACAGCAAAGAATTTCTTCCTGTTATTCTAATCTAAATCTCCCCTCCCTGCTCCAGAGTCCCTCCCCAGCTTTCCTGGAGCCCCTTTAGGGACTGGAAGGGGCTCCAAGGTCTCCCCAAAGCCTTCTCTTCTCCAGGCTGAACCCCCCCAGCTCTCTCAGCCTGTCCTCCCAGCAGAGGGGCTCCAGCCCTCCCAGCATCTTCGTGTCTGTGTGTCCCCCCAGTTGCTGATGACTGTTTCCAGGCACGTGGGGACCCCCAACTCAGCCCAGGGGGTGCCACTCGGCTTCCCACCACCGCCACGTTGGGCATCTCCCCCCTGCAGCAGGCTTGGGGTCCATACTGCTACCCCTCTCCCTTGGGCACCCCACGTCCCTCCTCACCTCCTGCAGCACGTCATGGTGGGCAGCCTCCAGACGTGCGCTGAGCTGCGTCAGCTCGTCCTCGGTGCGCAGGAGCTGGCTGCCGGCCTCCTCCTGGTACCGCCGGAGCAGTGCCCAGCCGTGGGCCAGCCGCTCCTGCCCGGCTTCTGCCTGCTGCGCCAGGGCTGCCCGCGTCTCTACCAGTGCCCCAAAATGAGCCAGCATGGCTGGGACGTCCTGGAACTGGGCAGCGGGAGGGGGCTGAGAGGCTGCAGGAGTGGGGGCGGTAGATGCCATGGACAGGGCTGAACCCCCTGCAAGGGGTCTGGGGACGTGCAGTGTGTCATCACAGGATGGGTGTCACCGCAGGATGGGGACCCCCATGCTCACCTGCCCCATCCTGGCCAGCACGCCCTGCAGGTAGTCCTCGAAGCCACGGAGGCTCCGCAGGTGCCGGGCCAGGCGCTCCCTGAGCTGTAGCAGCCCCTCCAGCTCCTGGCGCAGGAGGGTGGTCTCGGCACCCTGCCCTACTGCCCGCGCCTCGCCTGCCCGCCACAGCGCCCGCTCCTGCCTCACTGCCGAAGCCTGTGGCGTGGGGACAGGGTCAGCGCGGGCCCCGACGGCCAGCCCAGCCCTAGCCCCGTCCCCAGCACCTTGAGGAAGGCGTCGAATTTGAGGACAACGTGCCGGAGCTCCTCTTCCCGCTGGCTCAGCTGCTGCCGGCGCTGCGCCAGGTGCTCCATCCTCTGCCGAAACACCTGCGGGACCGCCAGGTGCTGAGAGCATCGTCCCACGCCGGAGCACCCGAGGCAGGGATGGACACCAGCTGGGGACGTGCCCGCCGGCCGCTCTTCTCCCCTGGCATGCCGCAGCCCCCGGGGAGGGGGCAGATGGAGGGGCCGGGGGCTGCCCTTACCTCCCGCTGGCTCTGCAGCACCCGCTCCACCTCCGCCATCTCCCGCCTCTTCTGCAGCAGCCGTGTGGAGGGCAGCAGCGTGGCAGCGTCACACGTCGGAACCGTCCTGCTGTGGATCACATGGAGGTCATCAAGCCCCGTTGGGGAGAACACAGGCAGGGGCACCCGGCACTGTGGCATGGCTGGGACCCCGCAGGGACCACCGGTGCCAGCCAGGGCTCAGCACAGGGGTCCTGGCCCGCTCTCCCCTTGCTCGGGGAGCCCCAGCCCCACCGCAGCACCCAGGGGTGGACAAGTCACAGCACAACCTCAGCTTTCTGATTAGACTCCAGAGAACCCCGCTGCCGCCCCTGCTCTGCTTCCCGAGGGGGAAAACGTGTGGAAGCCACCCAGGAGCGTGTTGGGCAGCACATAGTCGCCCGAGTGTCCTGGCATCGCTGGATGGGGTGCTGGTGGAGACAGAGCCCTCTCCTCCCTGGGCGCCCCAGCTGGGGACACACCACAGCCCGCTGCCTGGGGATCCAGCACCCACCCAGTGACATGCCCCCCACGCCCCCCCCCAGTGGCACCCATGGTGGGAGATGACCGGGGACGCAGGACGTGCTGGCCCTGCTGCCAAGCCCTTGCTCGCCCCCAGCCAGCAGCACCCGCAGCAGGAGCCGGGGGGAGGACAGGGGGGGTGTCTCACTCACCGCAGCCGCAGCTTGTCACGGAAAGCCGTGCGCAAATACTCCTCCAGGTCGAAGGCCATGTCGCCTGGTGCCTCCTCCTCGCCGAGGGGCCAGCACAGAGGAGGAGGACGCAGGACAGCAGAGATGGCGGCGGCACAACACCAGAGTGTTGCCAGGGGCAGCCGGAGGCTCCCGCAGCTCCCTGGGACTCCCCGAGCACTGCCAGCGAGGGCGGGGAGCTGGGCACAGGGACGGCACCAAAGCTCCTCGGGGACAGCTTGCAGGTCGGTCCCACTCACAGCCCTCTAACCACACTGCAGTCCCCCTGCCAGCGCTCGGACCCTGCTCCAGCCCCTCAGAAACGTCCATTCAGAGACCACCGCACACAACCGGTCCCCAACCGCTGTCCCACCAAGTGCTCCAGCTCCCCGGTACCTCCTCAGCTCTCCTCCATCTCACACCATTCTTACCCACACCGCGAGGAGGGCTCAGACCCCGCCGCTTCACCCCCGGTGCTCCTCTGCACCTGCCCCAGGAGTGCCTCCCCCCCACTCCATGTGCCCTCGGGTCCCCTTCATCTCTCCCATGTGCCGCCAGGTCCCCTCTGCTCTCCCCATCTGGGTGCTCATACCCCCCCCCATTACCCTCCACACACTTGGACCCCTTGTGCACTCACTTCTCCACCACCCTCCACACACTCTTTTCACTCCCCACTCGACGCAGTTCGTTCCCCTCCGGCACACCCAGGGCCCTCCGCTCCCCTCCAACCTCTGTCCCGCCCCCATCCCACCCTGCTCTGTCCCACCATCGCAGCAACGTTTCAGACAGACTTGGAGAAAAAAATATTTATAGCGGAAAAAAAAACAATTAAGCCTCCTGAGAGGCAGCACCATCCATGACCTGCCTCTGCACCGGTTGTTTGTTCCGTTATCCCGGGACTGTGGCCCTGCGGCAACTTTCTCCATCACACTCTCCCCAACCCCAGCACCGCTGATGGTGACCAGTACAGGGACAGAATCCTGTACTGGTATTTGAGTCCATCACAGGTGACAAGATGAACGGGCTACTGGGACCCACTTCCTGAGCTCTGCCTGCGCTAGGTGACATCATGTTAAAAAAGGACACCCGAGACAAAGAGGAAGATGAAAAGAGAGAAGAAATGGAGAAACAAGGCTGGGGAAGGATGGAGGGAGAGCTGGGGAAGGGGCGAGTGGAGGAAAAAGTGGGGATGGTCCAACCGCACCGGCCCGCTGAAGGACACTAACGGCCTGCGCTCAGCCACACGGCCACGAGGACGTGTTTGAGGCTGGGCGTCCAGCCGGGGCTCCTTGTGCTTCTGCACCAAGGGATGGAATCTACGTGCCTCGCGTCTCTTCTCCCCTCGTTTCCTGCGGAGAGACCCCGCCGTGCTGTTTGCCATCGTCACCTACGCAGGGCACAGAGAAGCAGCATCTCAGAGCCAACAAGCCAAACAGGAATCCCTCCCTCCCTGGCAGCTGCTCCTGGAAGACCCACAGATGAGCTCCTGCCCCAAAACTCAGCCAGCGGCAGGCACCGGGGCTCACCTTCCATAAGGCAGTTGAGGTAAGCAGCCTGGACGCTGTTCCCAGTCACCAGCGCCATTGCCTTGTGCTCAGTGGAGCTGCGCGTGATCTCCTCTTCCCCCTTCCCCTCCTCCTCACCTTCTGAGTCCCCCAGCACTAAGACACCACTCGAGTCCTGATTCCTGTGACGAGCGGAGCAAGCGGAGGTGGGCTGCAAGGCTGACAGCCTGTCCTGCCCCCTCCCTCCAGCCCGCACCTCCCCTGTCTTTGACAACCCTCTACACCAAAACAACCCATTTTGATGGACTCTCCCAACCCTGCACTAACCGTATCAAAAGAACAGCTGGTTTCCGACCCCGCTTCCAAGTGTAGTTGCCTTCGTCCTGCACGCGCAGCTCTGCGATGTGCAAAGAGCTGTCGTCCGCCAGGGAGAAACAGAGGTTTCTGGGGGTAAGGCGACCCTTGAGAAGAGTGGGGGAAAAGAGCGCGGGTCCCTTTGAAACCCAGACCACCTCGGTTGCTTCTTTGGAGACATTTCGGCAATAAGAGGAGGATGCTTCCTCCAACCTTCCCAAAGACCGCTTCCTCCGCTCCTGCAAAGCGGAAAGAACAGTGTTAGGGAAGTAGGGAACCAGCAAAGCCCTATTCTGTCAGCAAAGACCTGGACATCTGATACAGAATCACAGAACTGTGTAGGTTGGAAGGGACCTTTAAGATCGTCAAGTCCAACCATCAACCTAACGCTGCCCAAACCACCACTAAACCGTGTCCCCCGGCACCACGTCTACCCCATCTCCAGGGACGGGGATTCTACCGCTTTCCTGGGCAGCCTATTCCAATGCTTGATGACCCTTTTGGTGAAGAAATTTTTCCTAATATCCAATCTAACCCTCCCCTGGCGCATGTCGAGGCCGTTGCCTCTTGTTCTACTGCCTGTTACTTGGGAGAAGAGACCGACCCCCAGCTCGCTACAACCTCCTTTCAGGTAGTTTTAGAAAGCAGTAAGTTGTAGAGAGCGATCGCCCTTATAACCCAATATAAGTTTGATATTTATCGACCCTCTGGGGTACTTGTTAGGGGAACTCTTTTTGGAGATCCCCTTCTACCAGCCCCCTCAGCGCCTGCCCCGCAGGGGAGCTCCCCTCGGGAGCATGGCGGGCTGAGGGACCCGCTCTAACAGTCACCCTCGCACTGTCGCCGCTCCCCTCCCCTCAGCCCCCCGCTAACCTGCCGCCTCCCGGCGCGGCACCAGCCTCCAGACGCAAAGGGCGAGGAAGAACCGGGCTGGCAGCGTCCCGCCGGGCAGCCGATAGCCCCGAGCCGCCGCCGCCGCCGCCACAGCCTCCCGCCTCGGGGAGGCGGCGCTGCCTGGCATCCGCCCCGGCAAGCGGGCAGCGGAGGGCGGGCTATCCCGGACGGTCCCGCCTGCTTTCCCCTGCCCGCTCGCCGGAGCCCGTGAAGGGGATCGTGTATCAGTCCCCGACCCGCCACCTTCGGCGCCCCCCGACCCCGCCGCCATCTTGGGGCGTCCCCCAACCCCGCCGCCATCTTGGGCAGCCCCCTCAGAGCGGCCCGAAGGGGGTTTCTCTGCCCCGGGAGCCAGGCACCGGGCTCGGGTACAGTCCAAGGATCGGGAAGGTTTAATACGAGGAGGATGGTGTTTCCTGAGGGCAAAACTCAGTGCAGGTAGTAAACTTCTCTCCCCCTCGCCCAGAGGTTCTTGCACAATTCTAGATCCATCTAGCTTTACAGAGGGATCTGGACAGGCTGGANCAACCTTCCCAAAGACCGCTTCCTCCGCTCCTGCAAAGCGGAAAGAACAGTGTTAGGGAAGTAGGGAACCAGCAAAGCCCTATTCTGTCAGCAAAGACCTGGACATCTGATACAGAATCACAGAACTGTGTAGGTTGGAAGGGACCTTTAAGATCGTCAAGTCCAACCATCAACCTAACGCTGCCCAAACCACCACTAAACCGTGTCCCCCGGCACCACGTCTACCCCATCTCCAGGGACGGGGATTCTACCGCTTTCCTGGGCAGCCTATTCCAATGCTTGATGACCCTTTTGGTGAAGAAATTTTTCCTAATATCCAATCTAACCCTCCCCTGGCGCATGTCGAGGCCGTTGCCTCTTGTTCTACTGCCTGTTACTTGGGAGAAGAGACCGACCCCCAGCTCGCTACAACCTCCTTTCAGGTAGTTTTAGAGAGCAGTAAGTTGTAGAGAGCGATCGCCCTTATAACCCAATATAAGTTTGATATTTATCGACCCTCTGGGGTACTTGTTAGGGGAACTCTTTTTGGAGATCCCCTTCTACCAGCCCCCTCAGCGCCTGCCCCGCAGGGGAGCTCCCCTCGGGAGCATGGCGGGCTGAGGGACCCGCTCTAACAGTCACCCTCGCACTGTCGCCGCTCCCCTCCCCTCAGCCCCCCGCTAACCTGCCGCCTCCCGGCGCGGCACCAGCCTCCAGACGCAAAGGGCGAGGAAGAACCGGGCTGGCAGCGTCCCGCCGGGCAGCCGATAGCCCCGAGCCGCCGCCGCCGCCGCCACAGCCTCCCGCCTCGGGGAGGCGGCGCTGCCTGGCATCCGCCCCGGCAAGCGGGCAGCGGAGGGCGGGCTATCCCGGACGGTCCCGCCTGCTTTCCCCTGCCCGCTCGCCGGAGCCCGTGAAGGGGATCGTGTATCAGTCCCCGACCCGCCACCTTCGGCGCCCCCCGACCCCGCCGCCATCTTGGGGCGTCCCCCGACCCCGCCGCCATCTTGGGCAGCCCCCTCAGAGCGGCCCGAAGGGGGTTTCTCTGCCCCGGGAGCCAGGCACCGGGCTCGGGTACAGTCCAAGGATCGGGAAGGTTTAATACGAGGAGGATGGTGTTTCCTGAGGGCAAAACTCAGTGCAGGTAGTAAACTTCTGTCCCCCTCGCCCAGAGGTTCTTGCACAATTCTAGATCCATCTAGCTTTACAGAGGGATCTGGACAGGCTGGANGCTGGAGCGTGTCCAGAGAAGGGCAACGGAGCTGGTGAGGGGTCTGGAGCACGAGTCTGGTGAGGAGCGGCTGAGGGAGCTGGGGGTGTTCAGCCTGGAGAAGGGGAGGCTGAGGGGAGACCTTCTCCCCCTCTACAACTCCCTGAAAGGAGGGGGTAGGCAGGGGGGCTCCATCTCTTCTCCCAAGGAACAGGCGATGGGACAAGAGGAAATGGCTTGAAGTCGTGCCAGGGGAGGTTTAGGATGGATATTAGGGAAAATTTCTTCACCGAAACGGTTGTAAAGCACTGAGAACAGGCTGCCCAGGGAAGTGGTAGAATCTCCGTCCCTGGAGGTGTTTCAAAGCTGGGCAGACGTGGTGCTGGGGGACACGGTTTAGTGGTGGTTTGGGCAGTGTTAGGCTGGTGGTTGGACTTGGCGATCTTAAAGTCCCTTCCAGCTTAGGTGGTTCTATGATGCTAATTCAACCACTTAAGAGACAACCCAAAAAGCGGTGGGAGTGGGAAGAACGGTGATAAATGACTGTGAACCATAGCACATTCTTGGGTATGGGGCGGGGGGGGTGGTGGTGTAAAAAAAAAAAATAGCAGGCAGCAGCTTACGCTGAAGCTGGAGAGAAAGGAAGAAGAGAACAGACCAAAGAGGGGCTGGGAGGAGGATGGAGTTGGAGAGGGTAAAGGATGAGCCTCTCCACAGCTGGAGGGGTCCCAGTGAAACAGACAGCAAGGAAAGAGAAAGATACAAATGTTTTCAGTTTCTTCAAAGCTCCCCCTGCGATCCCTGGGGTGGATGTCACAAAGCGTGCTGTTAAATTTCGGCGGCGGCTGCCCTAGGAGAAATTGCCCCGATGGCAGGGTTTTGTGCTGACCGATGCCAAGTGGACCCAGTGGTCCTGCATCGTCTGCCTTTGCAGACAGCAGCTTCCAGGCTGGTTTGTTGTATGGAATAATACACAGATTACTTCTCTGCGTAACCCCACAGGGGCTGTAAGCGCATAGGTACCCTCGGGCTCCTCCGGGACACCGTACAGCCGGGCGAAGGCGTAACGCAGCCAGCTCTCCAGCAGCCGTGGGCTAAGGCGTGCTGAAATCCACGGGGCTGCCCCCGCTGGGCCCTGCCGCATGAATTATAACCTAATTAATGCCTGGGCCAAGGCCGTTGAGCAAGGTCAGTGCTGCTTTAGGTAATCGCCCTGGCAGTGCCCGCCGCGGCCGCCCGCCTGGGGGCGCCACAACAGCCGGAGCGGGGGAAGGCGGGCGGCGCGCCGCCGCCAATGGGAGCGGAGCGGCGGGGCGCCGCCGCCAATGGGAGCGTGGGGGCGGTGCGCGGCGGGCTGTGATTGGGCGGCGCGGGCGCAGTGCGCGGAGCCGCAGCAGCGGGCGCAGCCATGCCGGTGGACCTGGGGCTGTGGAGCGGGCCGCTGAGCCTCACCGAGGTGGAGCAGAAGCCGTCGCACCCGCTGCGGGTCAAGTATGGCTCCGTGGAGATAGACGAGCTGGGCAAGGTGCTCACGCCGACCCAGGTGAGCGGGGCCCGGCCCAGCGCTCGGGGATTTGGCAAAATGGCGGGAGGCGGCCGGGCCTCTTGCGCCTTCGCTCTGGCAGCCCCCATCGGAGCCCCGCCGGGTGCGAGGGGAGGAGAGCGGTGCCCTGCTTTTGGTCTCGGCTCCTGTACCGGGGCGGCGCGGCCAGGCCTGGCTCCGTACTGCAGGGAGATCCCGGCGGCACTCGTAGGCTGGGCGCGGGCTGGCTCGGACGGCCTTGAACTCCGCGGGTGTTGGTGTCAGCGCTGGTCGCAGGTGGCCTCTGTGTGCCTGGCTGGTGCAGGCAGCAGGGCTGGCTGTTCGTGCTGTAACGCTGTCATCCTTCTAGGTCCAGCATCGCCCCACCAGCATCGAGTGGGATGGCTGTGATCCCCAGAAGCTTTACACCCTGGTTCTCACAGACCCAGATGCCCCCAGTAGGAAGGACCCAAAGTTCAGGTAATGGGGGTGGGCAACTCCCTGTCTTGCTGGGCAAAAATGGAGCGTCCCTTATGGTCTGAGCAGAGGCTTAGAAGGAGGTCGGGCATGTGGTCTGCTTAAGTTGCAGCAGTGAGGCTGTGGCGTGCGATAGAAGCAGTGCCCTTGCCTCTCTCCTTGAGACAGGGACAGCATGGGGAGGAGCAGCTCCTTTTGCCAGGGTTGAGTGGAGGTCTGGCGTAGCTTGGAGAAACACAGCATCTGGTGCTCGCTCTAATGTGGCGCATGTGAGAGTCGAAATTAGGTCTGCCTGTGTTAGCAGGAGAGTCTTAAACCTGGGACCAGCTCACCTTTCTCGAATCAGGTTCAGAAGTGTGTGGAATACCCACTCTGAGGGGGTCAGGCTCTGGGTTTCCCAGAGCTGCAAGGTGGGATGACAGAGCTGATATTGACGGGCCCTGCATCCCAGAGGAAGCAGTACCTGCTTTTAGACTGGTGCTCTTTGGGTTTGGCAAACCAGGAGCAGCAGCTGTTAGCTTCAGTTACCCTCCACTGATAGCCTCATGGAAAAGCAGCACCGTGGAGTAATGAAGGACCTTTGCTGGGGCTGTGGTGCAGTTTGATTGGTTTTTGCCTTCTCCTTTCAGGGAATGGCATCACTTCCTGGTGACCAACATGAAAGGCAACGATGTGGGGAGCGGGACTGTGCTGTCAGATTACGTCGGCTCCGGCCCTCCCAAAGGAACAGGTCAGTGCCCGGCTGCAGCAGGTCCCGTGCTCCAAGTGCTGTGGGGAGGCCTGCAGAAGGCTGGGGTGCTGCGTGGCTGGGCAAACAGTACGCTGCCCCGCAGGAACAGCCCGTGCAGGACTCCCAGCAGTCGCTTGTAGCCACGGCCAGCACAGACACGTGTTGCTGCTGTCCCCTTGCTGCCTGGTGACAGGTCTGTGCTGGTCTGCCTGCAGTGTTGCCTGGTGGGGGCAAGCACTACCCTAGGCAGGACAGGAGCTGTTCAGGCATATCTAGTGCATCTTCTCTAAGCTCCTTTAGCTCCATCATACTTAGCCTTCTGATCCGGGAGAAGGCAGGTGTCTATTTCCCTGTGTTCCCCTTTTCTTTCTCCGCATTCCCCCTTCCTTTCCCCTGGAGTCACTTCAGAGCAAACCTCGAACCCGGGAACTGGAGGTGACTGTCACTGGTGACACCGTCTCCTCCCCACAGGGCTGCACCGCTACGTCTGGCTGGTGTACGAGCAGCCGAAGCGCCTGAACTGCAACGAGCCCGTCCTCTCCAATCGCTCTGGTGACAAACGAGGGAAGTTCAAGGTGGCTTCTTTCCGCAGCAAGTACGAGCTGGGGGTGCCGGTGGCTGGCACTTGCTACCAGGCGGAGTGGGATGACTACGTGCCGAAGCTCTACGAGCAGCTGTCGGGGAAGTAGGGCCGCAGCTGACGCAGCACTGTGCAGCACCCCCCGCACCCCTGGAGACCCGGCCGGTCCGAGCATGTCGCTGTCATTTTGTTTGATTAGTGAGTTGAACCCAGCTGCTCCCGCACTGCCTGCTGGAACTGTAACCCTGTCACTGTCCCTGTGGTCCAGACCCATGCTGTGCTTCAGCTAATTCCTGTAGGTACAGGTGATCGCTAACTAGACCAGCTTCCGACAAGGTGTCCCTGTAAGGGCCACCCCCTCCGGGCTGGCCTGCTTAAGGGAAACCAAAGCCTCTGAATTCGTGTCCCTCGAGAGCGTCTCTGCTGTACTGAAACGCTGTTCTGCGGCAGTGGTGTGGGTACAGAACCGCTTCTGGGTTGGTGCTGGCTGGGGAGTGCCCCGTTTCCAGGAGGGGATGGCAGTGTAAGGGAAATTCCCCCTTCTTTTTTAATTTTGTTTTTACCCTCAAGTGTTGGGCCAGTGCCTCCACCAGGTGAACCACTGAAGTCGTGAAGGTGTAGCTGGTAGGAGGAGGCAGGGAAGCTGGTGTATAGCACTGCCTTCTGCTCTCTGTTGCCACTCGAAGCCGAGAGACCACTTCATTTTGTTCAAGTTCTGTTGTGACCTGATGTAAACGTGCCCTTTTGCTCACAGTGCAATTAAAGACTTACCAAGGTGGATGGTGCGGTTGTCTTCTTGGGGGAAGAGGTGAGGGTTTACAGGAGCGGCTCGGTGTCAGCGGGTTCCTCTGACGGGAGCTCCTCCTTCCTGGCCGCGCTGCCCGAGACGCTTCTTGCCGTCGTACCCAGAGCCTAGGAATGAAGCTCAAAGCGGTCACATCTTTCTATCCTAAATCTACTTTATATATTACCTACGTATCTTTCTGTCTTAAATCGTGCCTGGAGGTGCAGCTTGCTCTGCCGAACAGCAGCCCCGCTGGATGCATCCCCAGGCTGGCTGAGACTGAGCCACAAGGATTGATCCCTTACCCTGGTGCTTGGTGGGGTGAACCCCAGCCCCTCCGTGGGGCAGCCCTCTCCTGCTTTCAAGTCCCTTCCCAAAATCCCCTCGGCAGCAGGGACCCAGTGTACCCCGTATTCGCGTCCCTGCTGCAGGCAGCTGGTGGATCAAAGCTTAAAGTCCACTGGAATTGCTTGTTAGGGCCCCGCTACAGCAGCCTCCTGCTTGCAGCGAGCGGGTGCACAGAGCCGGCGACAAGCGGGGAGGACATGGCAGTTAAGGCAACGACGAAGCACAGTTACAGTTGAGGGCAGATGGAGCGCTGGCAGGCTGCCCGTAGAGATTCCAGGAGGACACTTCTGGTTCCAGGGTGTCTCTGAGCCGCTATCGCCCATCGTCATTAGGGCAATTTATCCCCTGAGACCCTCCCATCGCTGTTACCAACCTTGACCTTCCTGCAGCCGACGGGGCAGCCTGTGCCCACGGGTCTGTCCTGTGCCTTGGCCACTCTTAACGTGCCCACCCACCTTCCACCCCCGGAGGAGGCCTCCAGGGAGCCCTGTCCCTGCCTGGGACGTGCCCACCCCTCCTGCCCTCCCTGCTGCTCTCAGGAGCCCACCCCACCGCATCCCGGCCCGGACAGCACATCTCGGCTCCTGGGAGAAGCACCACCACCAGCTTTACTGACCTGAAGCTGCTTCCTGGCCAAGCTGCAGGTCCCGGTTGTTTTCCTGGTCCTTCAACAGCTTGCAGCGAGGTCTGGTGGCGTCTCCTGAGCACTTAGGGCAGAAAATAAACCTTTGGTCCAATCTGACATCTTTAAAAGGTGAAAAAAGATGAAGCCAATGTGATTTAATTCATGGAACTAGAAGCCTTGCGCCTGTTTTAAACAGCTTCCTTTCTCCGTGGTCTGCACCCAAGTGGACTTGAGAAACGGGTACCAAAAACCTCAACGCGCTGCAGTGAGGCCCTGGAAACGGCCAAGTGACTCCATAACCAGGAAAGGTGGCTGGTTTCTGCCCCAAGGTAGTTTCTCAGCCCAGCCATTAAAACATTGAAACAGGATTGAGGGTTTTTCAGGGAAAAAATCCTGACCGAGATCCCCCAGAATAAACGCGTGGGGCGGGTGGGGACCTGCCTGAACTGCTCTGCTCCACGGGCAGCATCCAGCCCGGGCTGTCCCAAGGCTGGAAGCACGACAGAAGAGGAGCCACGACCCATTAACCTAATAAAAACCTCCACTGTCAAGAAAACCAGGTTTGGAGCAAAGCCCCTGAGGTCCCGGCAGGGATCTCTCGCCCCTTCCTGCGCCCACGCGAGGTGGGAGCAGAACTGTCACCTCCCTGTCCCCACCTCCGGCCTCCTCCCACAATGAGACAGCGAGGCGTTGTGATGAACACTTTTATTTACAAATATAATTAAAAGCTCTGACAGTTAATTCATGCTCTTCCTTGGAACCTGAAAAATGTTTTTGTTGGGTT
>VXBH01003260.1:104691-121797 GCA_013400035.1 Rynchops niger
ACACAAAATACACGATTTGACAAAGCCCAATTTGTGCTACTGGGATCCCGTGGGCTCATTTAAGTGTATTCACATCCTCTGCGACAGCAGAAAATGATTATGATACAATCAAGAATACGCCGNTGTTTTGTTTTTTTTTTTCCTGAAGTTGAAGTTGACGATTCTTGCTAAGACTGCGTTTTTCCAACAGTGTTGAGGTGTGTTGATTCTTTGTTTAGTTTTCTTCTGGATACTGTTTTATATATATATCCATAGCCAAGAAAAAGAGGGTTTTTTTTTAAAAGTACAACTAATTTCATTTAAAAAATTATCCTTAGTCCTTGGCTAGCTCTCTTTGCGCTGTTGTAGGCCTCTAGCTGCAAGCTTTCTGAAGCACCCTCCCTAACAGTGTTGCATTTGTGTGTAAAACCATTTCTTTTTTGGCAAAGTGTTATGTAACTTTTTTCTTGGTTTTTTTTTTGTTGTGGTTTTTTTTTTTTTTTTCTTTTTCCCTTCCCCTCCATTAAAATTGTCTCCAAAAGTTTTCACTGAAACGTTTTTAATCATCGCACAGAGACATCGATGCTGTGACGTATGGAACAGACCGCCAGGAGCTGTCCTGCACCCGGCCTGGACACGGGGAAAGGGGGCCCCTGATGGAGGAAGAATATACAGGCACTAAGTCCGACACGATGTCAGTAAGAGAGACAGAAAGAGAGAGAGAGCACGCCCGTTAACATGGGGAATGTTGGTTTTGCAAAGTTTTCTCATTATTTTGTTTGCTTTTTGTCTTTNGTTTTTTTTTTTTTTTTTTTTTTTTTTAAATGGCAAAGAAATTTAATCTCATCTATAGTCCTCCTTGGGATATTCTAATGTGACCAAATTCCCAAAGCCCATGCGCAAGCTCTCCATGTCAAACGTTTCGATCTCTCGCTCCTGCCTTTCCAACAGAAACTTTATCCTCTCGCTGCGTTCCTTCTGCAGGGCGGCGAGCTCCTCTTCGATCTGAAAGAACCAGAGTCAGCACAGCACGACCGCCCCAGCCACAGCAGCTCCCCGCGCCCCAGGAGTTTGGGTTGGAAGAGACCTTGAAGATCATCTCATTGCCACCCCCCTGCCCTGGGCAGGGACACCTCCCACCAGCCCAGGTGGCTCTAAGCCCCGTCCAACCTGGCCTTGAACCCCTCCAGGGATGGGGCAGCCACAGCTTCTCTGGGCAACCTGCGCCAGGGGCTCACCCCCCTCACAGCAAAGAATTGCTTCCTCACATCTCATCTAAATGTCCCCTCTTTCATTTCAAACCCTTCCTCCTCGTCCCATGGCTCCCCTCCCTGCTCCAGAGTCCCTCCCCAGCTTTCCTGGAGCCCCTTTAGGGACTGGAAGGGGCTCCAAGGTCTCCCCGGAGCCTTCTCTTCTCCAGGCTGACCCCCCCCAGCTCTCTCAGCCTGTCCTCCCAGCAGAGGGGCTCCAGCCCTCCCAGCATCTCCGGGGCCTCCTCTGGCCCCGCTCCAACACCTCCGTGTCCTTCTGCTGTCGGTGCCCCAGCGCTGGAGGCAGCACTGCAGGGGGGTCTCTCAGAGAAGAGCAGAGGAGCAGAATCCCCCCCCCACTCCCTCCTGCCCACGCTGCAGGGGATGCAGCCCAGGCTGTGGGGGGTTTCTGCGTGACCAGGTACCCCACCCCCGGCAGCCCACCCAAAACGTACCTTTTGTTCAAGATGCGCCCTGCGCAGCGACACCCGTTGCTCCAGCTTCTGGAGTTCTCTTTCATGCTGTGCTTCTGTCTGCATCTTAATTTTGCTCTGGTAGGCGTTGAGCAGCTCCATCTCCTGCTGGAGTTGCAGTCTCAGGGCTTGGCATTCCGCTTCTTGGGCCTCGTCCAGCCGTAGCTGTAAGATCATGGGGGAAACAACACTCAAACCTCCGCTAGCAAGTTCTCTGCTCCGACGCCAGCGACACGCCGCTCTTCCTTCTCGCAGCCGGGGAGCCTCTGGTGTTGGTGGCAGGGTGAGACAGCAGGAAGGGCTTCATGGACAGCTGCTTCCCCACTCACATGGAGGCAGGAGCCTCAGTGAAGATCCAATTCTAAAACCCCAGCAGGCGAGGGGCAGCCGGGAGAGGAGGCGTGTTCTGTGGGATGCTTATGACAAGAGGGAAAGTGCCCCCTGATGCATTATGTAGAACAGCTGTTACAAACACAACCATCCAGTGGGTAGGACAGGGAGGACCGGGCGGTCCGCAAGGATGGGTGGCCCCACTGTCCCCCTCCTCGGTGAGGGACCCCTCGCCTAGGGACAGGAGGTGCCGCGCACTGCACCTACCGCTTGCGAGGCCATCATCTCGTTGATGCTCTGCTCATACTGCTCTGCCAGGATGGCGAGCTTCCTCGTCTGCTCGTCCTTCAGACTCTTCAGAATTGTCTTGTGCTCACTCTTTGGAGTTACTTCCAGCTGGTGATTCTTCAGTGCTTTGTACTGCTTAGTTTGCACTTTGCATGTGTCCTGGAACTGCTTTTTGATCTGCATTTCCATAGCCTGCCAAGGAAGGAACGACGTGAAGGGACAAGGAGCTTTGGGAATGGAGAGGTTACAGTACATCCAAATGGGCGGGTTGGTGAGAGACAATCACAGCTCCCCTGTGCTCGTGCCGTCTCCTGCCCCTGCGCTCCACACACACGGCCAAATCACGAGCAGCATCGCCTCAGGCCCTGCTTTGGCACCCAGGGCGGGCCTGGGCCAGCAACAGGATGCACTAAGCCCTCCTCAGCATTTCCACCTCCTACCCCTGCCTCCTGCAGCTCACTCGGGCCGTCACCCTGCCGCCTGCCTCTCAAAAAACTGGTGGGTTTTTCAAGGCCTCCCATTTTGCTGCCTCCCCCACCTCAACCACGGGCTACACAGAGACTGCAGATCTGAGAACTAGCAAGGGTGAGACAAAGCGCGTAAAAGCGGCACGCCTTTTTGGACATTTAAAGGAGGAACAGAAACCTCCCGCAGCAAGCGGCTCAGAGGTTTCTTTATCAGCCTGCGGCCGAACCGGGACAGAGCACTCAGCACACCCCTGTTCTCTCTCTGACTTTGAAAGCGAGGAAGCATCACCCAAGCCCTTTCCATATTCAGGTTTATAGGCTGACACCAGCAAGGGCCTGAAGAACGCACAGCTCATCAGAAGCAAATTCTCTAATACTTCATTAAGGACTTGCCTATTTTTACCCAGCAGCCTCAATTAGCGCAGCACTTAAAAAAATCCTCAGTGAGCTCTTTGCTCTAATAGCCCGCGACTTCCTTAGAGCAGCCCAGTGCAAAGGAGCGGGATCCAAGGGAGACACGCAGTGCGGGTGGAGAACAGTGGCTCTGCAGCACGGATGCCGCATGGAAGAGGCAGCAAGCACCCAGACCAGCCTGCCCGGCAGCACAGAGGTTGGAAGAGGAGGAAGGAAAACTTCCAGCACCTTCAGGTTCTTTGGTTGCTGCCGGAGCTCCATGAAATGCTTCCTGTGCAGCTCCCGCTCTCGCCGCTTGTTGTATTCCAGCTGGTTCTCGAGCTCAGTCTGGTGCTGCAGCCGGATCAGGTCCATTCGCAGCTTCTGCAGCGTGTGCAGCTGCCTGTACTCCAGCTCGCGCGTCGACTCGTCGTGCCGGATCAGCATGGCGTGCTCCATTTCCTTCTGGGTCCGCTTCTTGTTCAACTCCTGCGCAAGAGGAGAGCAGAGCACAAGACAACAGCTGAGGAGCGATTCTCTCTGCCCCGTGATGCTGTGAGTGAGTTTGCGAGGCCGGGTGTCCTAGTCGTGGCAGCAAGGACTTCCACGTGCCACAGGGAAAGACAAACCCAGCAGCACGATGGGAACATGCTAACAGAGCGGCCATTGAGCATCCGTCCCTCCCTCCCTCCCTCCCTGTAACCTGCTCCTCTGGCAGCTCCTGGATCACCAGGGAGTCTCCAGCAGGTGGCACCGGGACCACACGCGAGCCCTCTGCCACCGCTGAGAATCACTCCCGTTTTTAATAAATAGATCCTGGGGTGCTCAGAGCGGGGGGAGGTCTGGGCTGGGGTGACTGACAGAATCGGGGGCTCTTATTTGTCTGTTTCTGATTACCCTGAGCCCCTGCTAGACCCAGACAGATGAGGCTTCTCCCGCATCACTAAGACTGGAATGGCCAAAGCAGAGCTGTACAGCTCCAACGCACCGCACCAGGTAAGAAAAAGAACTTTACCACTGCGTACAGGTGGGTTTCAGCCCCAGACGCAGCATGCTTTTTAAAAAAAAAAAGGATACAGCCCAGGCCTCACACAATTTTGCGACGTGCACGTAAGAGTTCCTGCAGTCTAGGAAAACCCTCACTGAGTTACAAGCCAAGGAAGAGGAAGACACCGGATTCTCTCCCTGATTACTGCTAATATTTCTGTCTCAAGGTATCAGCAACCATCTGTGGAGCACGGAGCTGGATCCAGCTCAGCCAAGCAGCAATTACAGCTGTACCCCTTGCTGATATTTGGTGACCTTCACAGATGGTCTGCTGGTACGCTTCCGTTTCAGCTCTCGGGTTTACAAACTCATGGCCGTGCTTCACACTAGACTAAGAGAGGGGCACAGCGGGGGCTGCCTCGCTCTGCGCAGGCTCACTCTAATGAGTTTCTGCAGCAGAAGCAAAAAAACCCAACTCATTATTCCAAGTTGTTGCTTGCACCTTGTAATTCATCAGCACCGGTGAACTTCAGCCCCCTTTGGCTGTTGCCACCGGGAGAGGTCTAAGCCAGGAGGATGGGGAAGGAGACAGGGACAGGTCTCGTCCCCCCATCCTTGGCCATGAGGACGTTGCACATGTTTACATTTAAGCAAAACTTGTGCCACGAAGGCAGAGATGAAAAATTAGATCTACTGGTGTGCTGAAATCCTCTCCCACTTGCGCAAAGGCAGGTAGCGCAGCGAGCAGGCGGTGTGACAGCCCGTGCAGTGAGCTGTGGCACTTGTGCCTTCATCTTGGGACAGGACGGCAGCCTCTCTCATCCCCATTCCAGTTCCCACAGCGTGAACAGAGGCACTCCACTTCTCTCAAACACCTTCCCACTCGCACATAAAGAACCTCCGTGGTTACTTAAAATACCAAGAAAAAACCATTTTGAAAGTGTTATTTACTGCAGGTGTCCGATTGGTGAATTTGTACTTGTTAGTAGGGACATTACTTTCAAGAAATAAACACTTAGATCATTCTGAAAATTAGGTCTCTTAAGAGCTTAAATGCAGGAGCTCAGAGGAGTGTTTCCTGGTTAAAATCCCATGCTGGGCAACTGAGTTCTGTTCTTACCCCTGCCTCAGGGCTTAGGTGCTGTGATAAGGGTGCCTAAATCTGATTTTTCAGTGTCATTCATTTTCAGGGTGTCCAAGTTGAGATGTCTGATGTGACCTGCAAAGCAGCTGAGCTGCCCCAGGCACACCTGAAGTCAAGAGCAGCAAAGCTCCGAGCAGGTAGAATACAGGGCAACGTTAAGTATGCCACAAAATTTGATGGTAGCTAAGTACATCATTATTAGAAATTTTTGAAAACTCACTCACTCTCAGCCTTTACTAAAATACCTTCTCATCTGATAGCCTTTATCCAAAAGTAACATTAACGAAGAATTCAGATAATAGAGTGATGACCACAGAAAAATCTACAAGTAATAATTCTTTCTCCAAAGTGGTATCTGACCACAGACAGCCTGTAAGGCAAGGGTTAATAACTAATGAGGAAGAGCAAGATGTTGAATAGCTTCTCATTAACGAAGTCTCCCCCATTCTGTGCACTGAGCCCAAAGGAAAAGCAACATCTGATTATTTGCAGACCACCAGACTGCAGACGCAGAAGAGGACTGAATTTTTGCCATTTCTTACATTTGTAGCATTTCATTCCAAAACCTTAATATTGTTCTTTTAAGGTTAATTACATGTATTTCAACCGCGTAAGTTTTCTGTAGCCAACAAGTAGAGCTCCTCACGTGATGCTTTTCAGCTTTGCCACAGGTGACCCTGGCACCCAACATGGCACAGGCTGCCCTGTGCTGTGGAAGGAGCCCAACAGGAGCCCCCAAAATCTCAGATGAAGCATCTGGCCAGGAATGGGTGGCCCATGTAATGTTTCTGTCTGCGAGACAACGATGACACCCCTCTTCAGTTAATAAAAGCAGCCACATCTGTGTGGAAAACTATTTCCCAAAATACGTTTCTTAGTTTTTCACGTTTTTCTCAATTCTGTTTAGCAACTGGAAACGTGACGACCTAACGTCAGTCAGTCTAACCGTTTTACAGACATGAAGCTAAAACAATTAAAGAAATGCTTGGGAAAGGAAGAGAAGAGTGCCATACTTCCCGAATGTTCTGCTGCTCCATCTCATGCCTCTTAATCATCGTTTTTCTCTTGAAGAAACGGCAGTTTTTGTCATAGTAGAGTCTCTGCTGGCTGAGAAGATGGGCCTCCTCTTCAGCCTGCGTGTGCTGCAGGTTCTCCTTATGCTTGGATATTCTTTCTTGCTTCTCTTTCTTCGGCGTGCTGTGGTCCTCGTTCATTTCCTGCAGGCATACAGGGTCAAAACAAGGCTTCCCTTAGCATCACAGTACCACAGGACTCGGAGGACCTTCAATTACTGGCTACTCCTCTGGCATCCGGTTCGTGAAAGGACACCAAAATCCCGACTACACCACCCGGTACCAGCAGAGCCAGACGCGTCACCTGGCCGTGCCCAGCCCTGCTGCCTCTAGAGTTGTATTACGACCCACCAAGAGGAGGAGAAAGTAAGTGGCCATTAAACCCAAACATCTCGGGGGCTGAACAGTGCAGCAATGAGAAGACAGAAACACCCCACAGGGGAGGCTCTGCCTGGCCAGGGAAGAGAATGGCTCAAACCCCTCCGCTCCCTTCCCAGCTCTGCAACTGGGGCTTCAGTTTTATTTCAACAGGACTCTTGCTCGATTCTCTATCGGACTGGATACCTAACACGGCTCCTTGCTATTAATTTTCTCACCCCTACGTTCTTAGCAGCAAACAATTTTGCAATGCGGTGGAGATGCTGTACTTCAGTCACACCATTTTGGATAGATAAGCTAAATACTAAGTTACTATTTTTCTTAATTCATATAAGCAATCACAGGGCTTTTAGTCGAGTGACATCTAAATGGCTGCTCTAATTGCTTAAGCTTTACCAAAAAAAAAAAAAAAAAACCAACCAAAAAAACCCCCCAAAAAACCAAGTACAGAAAACTGGGAAGAAGAATTCTCTATGAAGCCCCATTTTCCCCTCGTCACCCTTGGTTTCAAAGATTCTGCTCTAACGCAAACTACGAAGGCACCTCTGGCACCCTTGGAGATTATTCTAGAAATGCTGCCAGATGCTCCCAGTTCCTGAAAGTTTACTTGCTGAGAATCTAAATTTGCTTCCAAGCGTGACAATATCCCTTAAACCCCTGGGCTGGCCCAGGTTTATCAAAACGAAAGTCTAGTTCATGTTCATTCCACGCCCCTTCAGCCCTGAAAATGATGGTTTCTTGCCTCTTTAATCTTTTCCTTGCAAAGCTTGTATTGTTTCTTCTGACTTTCTAAAAAGGTCGCCAGGTCTTTCTTTTGCTGAGCCAAAATCTGTTGCTGGAATTTCTTTTCATCTGCTGCAGCTGCCTTTGCCTGCAAGGCACAGAGAGGAAAAAAGAAAAAAAAAAAAAAGAAGAAAAACCCAAAGGGTGAGGGAGCAGGTACTGAATCCAGCACAAATCAGCCTTCTGTTGTGCCTTTCTTGGTCTGTCATTGTCCCATCACTGTGCTAGACAAAGCCACGAGTATTCACATCCCATAAAAGCTGCTTGCTCAAAAACCCCACGATGCCCACATACATTTAAGAGCTTCCTCATGCTTCTTACCTCGCCACCGAAACCACCCGCGAGGGTAAAATCCCACCAGTTCATCATATGGATTAACATGTTGATTTTTAAACAGACAGCGTAACAGCAGCAAGCTTTGTCACTGCCCCAGCCGCAGGGCAGAAGCCCCCTCTATGGTCTCCACAGAGTCTGTCCTCCTTTTAGCTGTCTGTCGGTAGCGATCCGACTGGTCAATGCCAATGGAGGGCCCATCATCCAGAAGGTTGACTTGTAGCTGGGAAGCTCTTTCTCAAAACTGGCCAGGGCAGCTCAAAGGCAGTAACCATACAGCACACAGAAGAACATGGGCTTTAAGCAGCACTTCCACAGAGATCCGGTACACACCTCTCCCTCCGATCTTCTCCACAGCTAGGGACCCCATGACTCTACTCACCTCCTTCTCCATCACAGCCACTTGCTTCTTGGCCAGCTTCTCCAGCTCAATGGACGAGTTGTTGGCATGTGTCTCCACCTCCTTCTGCAGCTTGAGGCGGTGCTCGTCCATCTCGGCCTTCAACTTGTTTTCCAGGGCGATCAGCTGCTTCTGGTGCTGGCGCCGCATCCGCTTATATCCTGACATCTGTTCCCGCAACTCGTTCTCCTGCTCATGCTCATGGATCTGTCTTGTAACCTGATGTCAGGGAAAGGGGAAGAAGTGCTACATGGCCACCTTCACAGACAACCCGTCTCCATATTATCTGCTTACCCGTAAACCAGACCCTGCTTTGCTGTACTCTTAGAAATCAACTTTCAGGGAATGCCGTTGAAGGTTTCAGAGAGCGCTATTACTTAATACCACAAACAAGGCCATTAGATTTCTCTTTCCTGATTCCCCCCCCACATCATTAATGAGAATTTTGTGTGCGTTTTCAGTGACAGAGCAGAAAAATGTCATGTTACGAATAAAGGAAACAGCAGGTTACTTCTGGAAACAAAGACGGCTGCTGGACAAACTTCTTCAGAAAAAGGACTCAAATGGACTTACAAGATGGCATCCATTTGAAGAAAGCCCCCAACCCACCCATCCTTTCCTTCCTCCCCAAGTCACCACAATTCCAATCCAGTCCCTCAATACCTATTTTCTGCAATGAGTAGCCTCCTTCAAAATTTCTTCTTAAAATTCAAGAGGATGGCAGACTGAGCTCGCTCCCTAACGGAACTGAAAGTTTTCTAACAAGGGAACACTGTTCTGGAACTGTGTGCTCTTAACAAGATTCATCAGATGGTCTAAGCAGATTTTAAACCCTGCTCAGCTGAAACAAACTCACAAGTTCCACATTCATTTCCATGCCTAAGTGCAACCGTGCGAAAGGAGGAAAAAACTCCAGTAAGGTGTGCCAAAAATTTTCAGAAGAAAATGCAAATGGTAATGCTTCCATTTAGAAAGGAAAAAAAAAAAAAGCGTCCAAGACTGATATCTTTATTTTTTATACAGTCCCAGGAACTTCACATATAAAGTTCTGCTGTTACTTCATGATAGATCCGGGAGCCAAAAGCTGGAGCCCTTAGTATATGTGTGGAGCTTCAGGCCCTGATTCTGTACAAGGGGACCTCTCCCTTTCACACTTTAACAAGGATGAAGTGAGGAGCTCAAGGATGAAGCGAAGAGCTCAGCCCTTTGAAGGTGACCATTGAAGCTTTCTGAACCAACAGTCCTTGCTGCAGTCTGCAAGCACCCAGCCTTCCTGATTAATTTCTCCAGAGCAGTCAAGAGAAAGAACTGGCACCTACTACAATACCGCTATCATTTGAAGGCTATTTTTCAGAGATCTTCAAAGTAAGTCCAGGTGTAGGATGGGATGCACCTACAGACCCGAGAAGGCTCAAGTTCAACAGAAGAGCAGCTGCTTTACCAAGCAGAAAACCAAGCCGACTTGCCGATAGCCCTGTGCTTTAAGACTAGTAGCTGACAGGAAGCAGTGATCAAGTCAGAGCTCCAAAACCAAGTGTAACACCACAACTGATGTGTCACCCAAGACAGACAGCATGCTGCCACCTGTCTCATCTCAAATGACTACTGACACTTGGGAGGGGTGTGAAGAGGAGGTTAGGAAGAGCCTTCCAAAGCCTTCACCTTGAAATGGATTAACAACAATTTACGGTAAATAGTTACCAACCAAGCAAATTATAGCCAGAGTCCCGAAATAGAAGCAAGACATGAAAGGACAAAGCTACTAGACAGCCTCTGTTTTCCCCCATCCCTTCCAAAGACAACCCCAGAGAGAAATCAAAACATTTAATTGCGAAGACAAAGAACTAGTCTGACCACAGTGCTGTGTCAGACTCCACTACCAGGAAGCGACGACGGTGGGTTCACCACATTAGGGAACTCCAACATCAAGTACGAGGCAAGCAATAATGCATAAATCACACCCTCCTTGTGCAAGGAATTTTGGGATGTTATTTTGAAGCTGACAAGACTAAATATATACTTACACCTCAGCAACTGGTGTAACATAGCAGCCTTCAAATGCTTGAGACGAGGTAAGGAAACAGATCCCAGCCAGATAGCAGGAATATGTGAGATTGTAGAAGCGACCACAGAAACACAAACACGGTATTAGCCCTGTGTATTGCTACAGTTCAAAAAGCTGTTTTGTTTTGGTTTTGTTAAGTGTACCAACAACAGCTATACTTTCCAGAAGTTGGTAAGCATTTGTAGGAACTTGCACATTTCAGTGAAGTTCAGCAAGAATAAGATCTCTGACAGAAGCTTCCAGGTAATGGAAGTTTCTCTGAGAAGTCACCCAAGTTAATGATAAGAGACAGATGTCAGGTAACACAGGCAACCCCCCAACTTTTCACATACGCCATTTACTACGTTAAAATGACATACGACTTGCAGAGAACAGACTTGGGTCCGGGACACGCAGGGGCAGGGAGACACGGTAAGTGCCACCCAGCAGTACAAGATCTTCCTGGATGCGCTATTTTTGAGGCCTGGCCTTTTTGTGAACAGTGGGACGTTCCACATGGCACACTCCGTTCCAAGAAGTTGACAGAACAAAGCAAAACGCAAGAGCATAAGGAAAAAATGGATCTAAGAATCCACTAGCAACTTTGCCAGTGTCCCCTCTGGTCTAATCTCCAATGAGATTTAGAACGTGCACTTGTTTTATTTACAGCAAAAATCATTACATTTTTATCCTTACTTTTTGCTGCTCTTGTGCACCCCATTTCCAGTGTCACTCACCTTGTCTATCAGGACAAGAATTCCATCTTTGAAAGATCTCACGTTTGGTCTGGGAAGTTTATCCCCAACAACAGGATGAAATCACTAATTATAACGCTAGCTAACTAAAGTCTTCCAGCTGCAGCAGAAGATACGACATTAAAAAAAGTCAGAGGAAAACAAAAGCAGCATTTCATTCCTCAAGACAAGAGAAGAAGGGTAGACTTGCTGGACATTTTGTGGATTTAATGTCTGCATGCTCATCCTGAAGACCTAATTTAGCACCATACTCTCTAATCCAGACCAACGGTCTTCAGAACACCGTCTTCGAAGACAAGGTCTCCAAATGGCGATCTCGGAGAACGGATGAAATTGGAAGAAACTGGCATTAGTTACTGAACACAACCAGTTCTGTACCGGAGAAATACTTCAGACTAAGCACATTAACACGTGAATGAACGAAGCATTATGGTTTTAAAAATGAAGCCCCTCATGAATGAGCAGCTTGAGTGACCATTTTAAAAAGAGAATTTGAGGAAGTTCCAGTAATCGCTTTTCTGGTTTCCTTAGACAAAGGCACTTGGAACTTTACAAAGTATTTCACACACATAATCCCATAGATTATGATGGGAAAAAAAGATGACAACAGAATTGGTCATTGCAAAATTTGTTCTCAAGGTAACCAGAGAACGTCAGGATCCTTTAAAGCAGAAACCTGCAGTTTCCTAAAGCTCTCTCTGCAGCACGCAATCATCAATCAGGTAATCAACAGAAACAAAAAACCTGTAAATAACAGAGCAGCTTTTATTAAGGTATGACATTTTCTCAGTTTCTTATCTCTCCGTATCTTTGGCAGACACAGAACTGAGAAGAGAGATGCTTTTTCCAACCTACTCCCACAGGCACTTCACTTGCCATAAAAATCCAAACTTTCTCTCTTTCACCCCTCCAAGATTTTTGCTTTATGTAAGGAAGCTGGGCTCACAACTCCTCCGAACCTGCAGCTCTTTAGAGTTCCCTTTCTACATTGTTTAACCAAGACAGTGAACACTGTTTTAAGGGACAGTTATTCTCACCTCTCGATAACCAAATGAAACACTGAGCTGCCCTTTGCTGGACGAGGCAGAGTACTGAGCAAGACTCTGCCGGCAGCCTCTCGCGGAGAAGAACTTTGAGATGAGAAAGAGCAAGTTCAGTATTTTTAGAGCAAAGACATACAAAGGCAGCAGCCAGATGAGTCCATTAGGAGAAACTCAACCATCTGGAATAAAATGTCATTGCTTCAGCAGAAGAGGGTGCAGGAGAACAGCCATCGTGTAAACGTACCTGGTTTCGGAGTCAGGCTGCCCTGCTGTCATTTTAATGGCCACATCCAGAGAAGCCTGCTCACATGTACCTAGACATTTGGCTTGGCAGACCCAGGATGAGATCACATAATTCTTTTGCTGGCATTTGGATTTCACAGAGAATGCCAACGCCGTCAATTGAGTCCACTGTCTGATCTTTCTATGAAATTTTAACTATTAGATCGTTTTACTTGAAAACTGTAAAAGCAGCTATCGAGGAAATGCGTGAGGTGGTGGGGAGCTAAGGGGTCAGGCATGAAAGACATCCAGAAATGCAGATCGATGCATTTCTGCACATATTTAAAACACACCTTTCACTTGAAAATGTTGATGGGGTATGTGTGTCTTACCAACATGCAGAACCTCTACCCTTCTGAGCTCCAAGGCTTAGGTTTCTAGATGTAACTTTTAATTTACACATCACTGATAGCTTGCAAAATAATACGGAGATGTAGCAGGTACCTGATCTTCATTTCAGATAGTACCTTTCACTGCAAGAGCAGAAATATGCAGCATATTCCATTCAGTTGTAACCTGTTCCAACTGAGTGATGGTTACTATTACCACAAGAGTGTCATGCAAAAAAAAATAAAAAAGGAAAAAAAAAAAGGGGGAGGGAGGGCTGGGCTACACAATGACCAAAGAGAAAAGCAGCTCAGGAAAGAGTGACTAATAGTTGCTTGAATTATGACCAAAGATAAGCTCCTTGAGCTTTCTTGACCACATTTGCTCATTTTTTCATTAGGTTACTTTTTTTTTTCCCCTTAAACTGAGTAATATCAAAGGATCACTGAAAGACTAGGAAGTTATATTCCCAACCTGTTTCTTTGTGGGTAGCTCATTTCATGACTTTATCTGGAAGTCCGTCCAGTTTCCTTCTTATTCATGGGATGCTTTTGCAGAGCAACAGGGCAGGGGAATCACACTTAAAACCACTGGGACACCTGGAGCATAGAGCTGTCTAATGCACTTCTGTCTGTAACCCCTACACTCGCTGACTTGTGCTTGGTTTTGGAAAGAGATCCAACTTCCAGGTTGAGAGCATCCTTTTACAAATGCCAGTCTTTGCTCCATGTGCAATATCCTTATCTAAGGGTGAATAACCAGGACTTGAGGGCTCAAGACCCTGGTCTCCACCAGCAGGAACAGCTGTGAAGGAACACAGTCCCCAGCCCCCCGACTCAGCGCTGCTCCTCTCTAACGCTGCCCTCTTGTATTGGGGGGTGCTGTTCAGCAAATCCCACAAGGAGAAGTTTTTCCATCCAAATATCATCCCATATTATTGAATTTAGGGCCAGAACTCCGTTTTTCTGATGCTCTGCAATACAGGCCACCTGATGCTTTCGACTGCATAACTCTTCTGTGCCCAGCTGCTGAGGAACCAGCTGATGGCCAGCAGCAGCAAGGTAAGGAACCATCAAAGCACGTTGGTTTGCTGAGCTTTTAACACTGTGGGATCTCCAGTACTCACTCACACAGGATTCATTCTTTTAAGAAAGAGGAAATTAACACGGAGAGATGAAGAAAATCTTAATTTCTGGTTTCACACTATCAATTTCAGACACGTTTAGGTCATTGTCCCCGTATCAGCTACACTGCTGACCTTGCCCTCCGCACAGGTATTGAAGCAGGAGACAAGGGGGCAGGCATGAGAGAAGTTTTCCCCTGGCCAACGGAGCAGCAGCATTCAGTGCCGCTACCCACTGACATCATCCAGCCACCGAGCGGTGATCGAATGCACAGTAACAAAAAAAAGTGTGCTGACAGCCACGCCGACACTTCAAACCCAGGCACGTACGCTGGCACCCGTCATGTGCTGTGCCATAGGCTTTAACTTCGCATTTTTTCTCCTAGATTGCCATTTTGGAACACTAACAGGTGGAAATGAAAGATTATTAAAGGGAAAGCCCATCAACAAGGTTAACTGAAGTAAAATATTTCTGTTGTAAACACAGGGAAACTTCTCCCCCATCACATATCCTCTCAACCTAAGGACACAGTAACACCTCCTGAAGTACCAAGGTGTTGCTTTGGGAACTTCCCTCTGCACTGGGAAGGGCATTTGTGTGCATACGATGGGGAAAACAAAGCTTTTCCATGACACATACTACCATGTGCTTTTCCAAAGGCCTGCTGGCTAGTGAGCTAACTGGTGGGACTTCCTTCTCCCCCAAAGGACGCTGTGCCATGCATGTACCACTCACCTTAAGCTCACGCTAAGTGTGCGCACTAAACCCTCCCAGCATGAGCCCAGACACACTCTGTATCAGAGCATGTTCCATAGAAAACCAAAGGAAAAAGAAAAGTTCTCCAAAAAGCCTACCATCTTCCTCACCCAGTATTAATTTTATCTTTGTCATCGTTCGGTCACTGAAGCAGAGAGACTTAGCAAATCTAAGTGACTCAGGAACTAAGGTAGACACAGTCTCAGTCCCACAGAAGGCTGATGTGGGATTTAGGAGTGACCTTGGGACATTAGGGTTTTCCCCAGAGCTTAGAGGTCTGGCAAGACCTCACAGTCCATCCAACATCTTTCATCAGCTCCTAAGGTGGCCTTGCCATGCAATACCTTCAAGCCACCCAAGTAGCCCAGGGATGATATGCTGAAGGAAGACAGGACTTATGGACTCTGCTGCTGAAGGCAGGACAGGAGGTGTAGCAGCTTTCCACAGGGAGAAAGAGGAATATATTGAACACACACATCTATTTATCAATCAAATAGCATATACATTTTGAGTATGATACTTAAGCCTTTCAGCATTTCTTCCCTCCAGCCACCCTAACTAGATCCTACTTTTATTTGCTGAGTGTGGGCAACAGTGTTGGCACTACACTGGGTGCATGCACACACACAAGAAAATAAAATCACAAGGCAGAGGGTCTCTGGGAGACCAGAAATCCTGACTGTGTCAGGTGTGCTGCATGAAGTCCTCTAATTTCTAGGTCACTCTCTAAATTGGGTGGGAGGATGGAGGGAAAGGGGAGCAGGGGACACCGGCCTGGGGAGCACTCGGGGTACCCAGGTATCCAGAAGTACACCTGCAAAAGATGGAACTCAGATGCTCCCCTCAAATCTCAGCCCATGAAGCATCTGGATAGAAGTCTGAATGCCACAGCACCCTGTTAGATTTTAACAGCAGCAGCGGCAAGCACCACACAGAAAAATTGTGGCTACTGGCACTGCTGATGCTTTTTCCCTCCACTCACAACCTTTAGCTGTGGTCACACAGACACACATTCCGTCTTGTGCATGTAGCAACGGGAAGCGATTCGGAGGATCAAGAAATGGTGGTACAGCAGGAAAAAACCCCCACCGTTTAGGCAGGGTGAAGCGAGAAGGGGAGGGCTCGCTGGTGTAATTTCGGGGTTGGTCTAGGATGATGTCATAGCACTGAGCAAGTGCCGTGGCCGAACACTGGGCACTTCCTAACGCTCCCTGTCCATCTGACCTCTAATACCATCGGGCTGAAATATTGAAGCTGACATTTATTTTAGCTTTAAAAAGCCATTTTTTTCCCCCACTCCTTTCCCTCCAAACCGTTGCTATCACCCGCAGCCCGTGCGGATGCGAGGTGGGGGAGGCAGCACAACTAACTCTTCCGGCACACACCCCTTTCCCTACTACAAAGGCATCCTCAGCAATCACATTTGCAATAGTACAAATCTTGATGGATTCGTCCCATCCCCCTCCTCTTTGTAAGCCCACAGCCCGCCGTAAACCCTCTCCCCTTATCGTAACCCAGCAATCCTGCTGAGGGATCAAGCTGAAAAATGCAGTCACGGTACAGTTGCTTGAGATAAATGAATGAATGGAAAAAAAAAAAAAAAAAAAAAAAAAAAAAAAAAAAAAAAAAAAAAAGAACACCAACAACCGCCAGGCAAGCGGCTCAGCCGGGAAGCAGCACAGCAGCCTTATTGTTTCAATCCCCATCTGCATCCCCATAGCATTTAAGCATATTTCGCACGAGCACATATATACACTTTATATGCACATGCAAATAAATATATTAACAAAAGAGAGAGGTAGGAAGAGGGGGGGATGGGGGGGGGGGAATTTGAGATTATATTAACTTCCATCCAGGGAAGTGGGTGGAAACAACACATACTGGAAACATACAGAGAAATGAAATATATTCTGCACGTTTTACATCTCGCACACAGAGCTAAAACACCTTTCAGTGCAATATCCAGTTGCTATGCCAACACAAAAATATTAATTAGGAGGGGGGGGGAAAAAAAAAAACAAACCAACCCCATCAGATAAACGTTCGTGGCCCCGTTGCGGAGGGCGAGGGAGCGGGGAGGTGGGGTAGGGTGGCTGCTTACCAAAGATGCTGATTTGATTGTGGCAAAGCGCTCTCGGTTCCGGTAGTGGAGGGCCTGATTCTGCACTGACTGGGTAGGCCGCACCTCAGGCCTGCGATCCCTGTGGCCCACCTCATCCCTTATAAATACATGATCCTGCAGAAATGGATAAAAACAAGGAGAAAGTCCGGCTGCGCTCTCCCCGCGGCGGCTGCCTGTCTCTCAGCCCGCTGTCTGCACAAGCGCCGCCGTAGGAGAGGCATAGTTCAGCTGGCTGCTAGCCCCGGCAGCTCCCACCGTACAAAATGAATAAGCAACACATTGCAGGCTGGGGTTCGGCGCGTCAGCTGATCGGGATTGTCTTCAGAAGAAGCCCTGGCTGGGTGGTGGGTTTTTTTATTTTTTTTTTATTTTTTT
>VXBH01003260.1:121888-189947 GCA_013400035.1 Rynchops niger
GCGACGCGGAGCGATCGGACTCCTCGGAAAGGTCGGGTTCAAGCACTGCAACCGAGCAATCCCGTTAGAAACGTGATTTCCATCGCTAGCAAAGAAGGTGCCGTTCCCTTTTAACACCAGAGCAACATTTTGCCTCATCCCCTTTGCCGAGCGGTTGGTCCCCAGGCGGGTTTCTTTGTCTCCCGGTTGCTATCTGCCGTGGAGGACCAGCATCCTGGCTAAACCCATGGCAGGCTGGAGAGGACCAGGAAAGCCTCCCTCACCGCTCAGGGATCCTGCTTTCCAGTCATGATCCTGCACAGTTCTAGCACTTTCTCTCCACAGCCCACAAAGGATTATTTATTTTTTTTTTTTTCCTCCCCCCTTTTAAAGCAACAGCTCACAGGTTTTAGCACGGATGGTTCCCGGTACAGCCTCCCTCTTGCTCACTGTGCACCCGCGGAATGGTGCGGGCAACTTTTCCAACGGAGCAAAGCTCTCGCCGGGCGTATAGAGGAGGGACCCTCATCAGAAAGGCCAGCAAAAAATGCCACCGCAATTTTGCTAATTGAAACGGTGACTGCACCCTTCAGGAGGGAGCAGCCTTCAGGCACCTCCAGGCAGCCGGCGCAGCGGTGGTGGGCTCCTCGGGGCAGCACTGACAGTAGCCAGCGCTGGCACTTCTGCCACGCTGCCATCTACCACAGTTTCACGGCTCCCGTCCTCAAGTCCTAGCTCCTAAAAAAGACTCAAAGGAAAACTGAGATTCGTCCTAAATTAAATCAAGTTTCCAACTGCCAGAGGTGCAAAATAAAGGCTGCAAGCACCTATGCCAAAAGGCAAATAGAGGATGCCAACCCTTGCAGAGAATGGTTGTTGCCATGCACCGGGTGTTTGCAGGGGAGCAGAAGTGGCTTCACGACCCTGCCATGCCAGAGCAGACACCAGTAAGGTCAGAAAACGCTATGGTGAGAAACCAGCCGATAGGAGTGTCCTCTCTACCATGACACTGCTGTCATTCTGACACTCCTTCCCTACTCTGCAGACACTTGCTTCCCGCTCTGCTGCCCTCAGTTTCTAGCTACACCTAGTCTGGACCCATGCACATTCATGGATCCATATAATCAGAATGGTTTGGGTTGGAAGGGACCTTAAAGATCATCTCATTGCCACCCCCTGCCCGGGGCAGGGACACCTCCCACCAGCCCAGGTGGCTCCAAGCCCCATCCAGCCTGGCCTTGAACCCCTCCAGGGATGGGGCAGCCACAGCTTCTCTGGGCAACCTGGGCCAGGGGCTCACCCCCCTCACAGCAAAGAATTTCTTCCTGAGATCTCGTCTAAAACTCCCCTCTTCCAGTTGAAAAACGTTACCCCTCGTTCAATGTGATTCTGTAAATGACTTTAAGCAAAAGCCAAACAGGTACAGAAATGCTGATATAGAGCTGAACAACACGTTGATTTAAAGTGCTTTAAACCCTATACCTTTTCTCATAGTCTTCATAGTCTCATTTTGAGCATTTACGCTACACGCTCACCTTTCACTTGCCTTCACATGGAGAGAGCTCAACCACCAAGACCATCACAGAACCAAGCCTGCACCGGCCCCTCCACACCCACCCGAGCGAGACTGAACAAGGTAAAACAGTTAAAAAAGGACAGTTTTCTACAGAAGCGAAGTGTAAGAAAAAGCTGCAGTTTCATTTTATATTGGTCATACTTACACTGGACTTTCTGTTGCATTGCCTCAGCAGGGGAAGAAGGGAGTGTTCCAGAAGGGCAATTACTGGCAGTTGGGCTGATCTTAGATTTTCACCTGGACCAGGTGATCTGAAAGGTCCCTTCCAACCTAGGCAATTCTGTGACTCTATGACAGGTAGGGCTCTCACACTAGCATGCTTTCCTGAGAAAGGTGTTTTAGGCTCGGCAATTGTCAGCACACACCCCACCCCACCCCCCCAAAAAAAAAAATCATGCTTAAACATTTAAAGTTTAACATTATCACTCGATTTAATTGGACTCGTGGCTTCAGTGGAAGACTATCAATCCCAAGTTTTCTATTGTTTTGCAGCACTCTCGCCTATCATGTAGGTGTAAGACGGACTCTGTGGAATACAATCAGGGATACCCCAGAGAACAAAGCGGAGGGCCTGGCTACTAACATCACCTTTTAGTCTGGTATTTTTACTGATATGTGCTGGAACCTTCCAGCACAACAGCCCCCATAGCCAGGGAAGAGGCAGTGCAAGAAGCAATGCTGAGCTTGGCCTGTCACTCTCCAACAAGCAGCTCTGCAGAGATAAACCTGGCTCTTTGGGGCTTCTGCAAACCCAGCCCCAGGTGAAGGCATCGGTTCAAAGCAAGGTGAAGCAAGGGGAAGGCAGTCAGCACCTGCAAAAGGGAACTCCTTCGTTAGAGGCTGAAACTGCAGCACCTCACATCCAAAATACAGCTGAGTAAGTGTCCCACGGTAAAGATCTGTACAAGGTTTACCCACGCGAACCATGGAGGGCTGAAGAGAAACCAAACTACACAGTAGCTACTACTCCTCTACCGTAGCTAGGAAATTAAGGTGGAGGCAGGCCAAATATTAATTACCCTTGGTCACCCAGTAGCACACGTCAACGTACAAGGTTCCTAAGGTCTGCTAGCAATACCCCAATCCCTGGACATCTTTCCCTCTCTCCATTACATTAGTATGCCAGGGTGAATGCGAAATATTAAAACCAGAGAGGCAGCAAATCACGGGGGTGGCGGAGTGGTGGTGTGGAAAGACTTAAAACGGGCATTCAGATTTTTCAGAATGCTCCAAAACACCACCTAAAATGACAAGTTAAAATTATAATTACTTCTCATATGGGAAAATTAATCAGTGGGTTACTTTCTGTTACCTAAGAGGTGGATTCTTAGGGGGCAGAATGTCATCCTGGTCTTGTTTTATGGGACTTCTAGTTACTTCAGCGCACATAAGAAGCTCACAGCAGAGTCTAATTGCCCTTCAGGAATGTGAATTAACTGCATTCTCCATTTCAAATTGAGATGGGCAAGAAATGGGAAAATTCCTTTGCAACTGAGCAAGCAAAAGGACCAGTTTCTAGTGGGCAGAAGACTCAGTGGTTTTCCTTGGCACCCCTTAATCTGGGATCTGAGGCTTCTGCATCAGGCAGGCAACCACTATTAACTCTCAAATAAGCCCATGCGACCTTAATAGGCAAAACATTGTTCAGAAAAGCTGGCACACCAGCAGAAATAAAATCACTTGACACGAAGACTGTCAAAATCTAGCAAATTAGCTAGACGACACTCTTCATGTCAAGTCTTCAAATTACCAAATCTAGCAAGTTACACTACCACAGAGACTGGTAGTAAACAGAGACCTGTAAGACACATAAAGAGTAGCCGTATCTCCACCAGCCTTCCTCAGACAATGTGACTGATGGCTACTACACATTTTTACCTACAAATCCAGAAAATAGATTTCTACTCTTTTTATTTTACTTTCTTCTCCCAAAAGCTTGCCAAGAGACACTGCAACCATATCTCCTTCCAGATGTTGGCACAAATCAGGAAATTGTTTCAAACTTTTAGCTCCAGATTTGTGGGAAACAAAGATCCAAACCTGGCACCTCAGCTCAAGTTAGTAAGTAAAATCTGATCGAAAGCACCCCCAGAAACTCACCGAGTTTGGGTCAGGGTATCTCTCAGTCTGAAATCTGCAGTTCAGACATTGGTTTGGTTTTAAAGTAAAGTATCTTCCATGTATATTTCACTTTCCATCTGCTTTCTGTGTTTATTGCAATATTTGCCTTATGAATAACAACTTTAGTCCTGCTCAGATCACAATTCCCATTAAACCATTAAAATCCTTCCATTTAGGAGCAACAATCTAGAATCTTAAACTTCCTGCTAAAGAAATCATATGTTCTTCCAGCTGTACTACCTGCTACAGTAGTTCTCAGGCTAATCACAAGAAATGGGGGTATTTGGCTGGGTGCCGGCTTTGAAATCGCTGGTCGTACTTGCCAGGACAAAAACTCTCAAACATTTCTACAGTATTATCTGATGAGAGAGCTGGTGGAGCTTCCAGTTACTGAAGCGATGCTAAAGAGCAAATCTCTCAAAAAAAAAAGAAAAGAAAACCCCAAAGGCAGAACTCCTACATATACTATGGATTAATAAGTAACCTAAAAAAAAATAAAATAATAAAATTGTTCTTGTGGAAGGTTAATCTCTGGATAAACAGAGATACAGAGAAGCAGTCAGAACCCTTGTTCAGACACACATTGATTCCAGCAGGATATCTGACTGGCTACATCTAACGGTGCATTGTCTGAGCACCTTACAGCGCTCGTGGGTTTCTGCTTCAGCCGATGAGTCTTGGCCAAGGTCACCCAACCTGAATTTTGCTCTCTAGAATCCCATGGCGGTTCTACCGCACACTGTCTTTTTATCCTCCTCACTGAAATAAAAAGGGCTTTACCACCCCCTGCCCCCAACACCAGCACAACGTTTCAGGAATAGCTGCTGAACGCCTTGGCCATGCGTTTTTAAGAGCAACACTAACAGTGTGCTGCTAACAGTACTTTTATTTTATGTTCAGGATATTCCAGCTTGACTCCTTCCCGATAACACTTAACAATTACACGGATCAGATAATTTTCGTTTGTTGTTTTTAGAGAAAGACTTAGCTTGTTCCAAGAAACGCTAGGGAAAAGTCACGCACACAAACACACTGCTGCAACAAAACTTTCTAGGTGAATAAAATAGCTGCTCAGAAGACTATTGGAACAAGCAAACAGAAACAACTCAGTAGGCAGATAGGAGCTGATTTTTTTTCCTACCAAATTTTTTCAAGTCAAGTATTTTTCCTACAGAAAAAAAAAAATAATCAATGAGAACTTTGCCTCAGATTTTAATCACATCAAAACTGGGCAGACAGATCTATAAACTGCATTGGATATTTACATTTTTTCAGTATACAACATTGTCATATGTCTGAAACAAGCCCTGCACTGACAAAGCAAACACAAGTGCAAAGAATTAACAAAATACAGAGAAAGGAGTCTCATCCTCTTCAGCAGCTGATTCAGAAACGAACATACACCCCAACTGCAAACTGGACCAGCCTAAAGCCGAAACATCCAAACTTTGCCCTCAAAAGGCACATTCACTTGCACAACGCCTCTTTGGTTACGCACACCAAATAAAAACCTTCACTAACGCTGTTTGCACAAGGGGATTCACTAACGGGAAAGGACTGTCTGTCTCCTAGACAAATAAGAAAGGCAATTTCTGAGCCATAGTAAGGACTTTAATGGAACCACAGCAAATCCCTTCCTTCTCAGAATTTAAAAAGCAAAGAAAACAACAGTGTGCCATCGTTCACTTTCATACATCGTATTAAACGCCTCGATAATCTACAGAGAGGTTTAAGTAGGAAGCGCCTTTCAAGAAAAGGCTTCAACCTTTTCCAGAGGGCTTGACCCGCTGGAATCCGGTCAAGCTTCAACCTGCTTGACCCGATTCCAGGAAGTATGTGAGGGCTCATCACTGCTGGCACATGCAAGCCAAAGCTCAATAACTCGTTACCTAAATATCCTTTACATCTCATAAAAGCAACATCTTTTCCAACTACGAATCATAAATCTTGATATGTAGGAAAATAGCCTCAGCTGGAACTCATGCAGAGCCATGCCAGGGCACTCTCCGTCCCCCGAATCCAGCGGGAATGCTGCGTATTAATCATGGCAGCGACAGGCAACGTGTACAGGTTAATTTAATGGATTTGGAAAGTCACCCAAGTTGCAAGTTATTACAGAAGTATGTTTTAATTACAGACATTGGGCAAGAATTTGTGATGATCAGCTATGAACATCCTCTTTTCACACTGTTGTTAAGAACTAGATTTTAATTGGAAGATTTCCCTGACATTTTTATTGCCCAACTTCCATCTTCATAAGTACAGATGATTTTAAGGTTGAAGTAACAGTAACAACTCTGTTCTGCAGTTGAACAAAACAATACCGCACTGGCTTTTTGTTTAGATTAAAAGAGAACAACCTTTTTTACTATTATGAAGTTTTATGGAAATAAAATAACACTATGTAGGAGCATTCTACATCCTACCACTTGGCATATCCATTTAGGACACCAAAATGGTATTTCTGGGAAGCCACCCGTACACACCCTGCCATAGACCAGCAGCTGAACAAAGCAGATGACAAGCTACCTACAATGCATCAACTGATGCCTATATTCTTAGGGAGCCAAGATCTTCATCCGCATTTTAAGATGAATTAACAGATATTTATCTGCTTTTAAAAACTGGGTGACATGTTTTTGAAGCTCAGTGTATTTGGAGTTTAACTCCCAACCCCATTTTGTCGTCTTTTTTTTTTTTTTTTTCCACTCTCAGATACAATTCAGTTTGCATTAGAGCTGTCATTTACTTTTCAGTTCTCAACCTGTGCAGCTGAAAACTGAATTAGCTCCCAACAGGAGATGGACATGAGAATGTGTATCCATAGGTAAGATGATCCTTGGATGGAGAAGCGCAGTTATGTTAACTGTCTTCAAAAGAGAGATGTTAGAAAACCAGACACTGATCACATTGTGACTTTCGTGGGGGAGGGCACCAATCTGAAACCTGCAAAGGGGCCGGGACAGTTCCTAGCAGGACAGCTCATCCAAGCTGGACACATGGATTTCCTGTAAAGAATTTATTGGTCATTAAGGCATCTTTTCTTGCAGAAGCAGTCTTTGATCCTAGGGATGGACTGAGATCCCAGGAAAGGAGGATGCAGGCTTCCTGCATGAGTAGTAAGACATTATTGGAATATTTTTCCTCCCAGGAGTTTAGGACACCACTACAAATTAAGTTATATAAAAAGCTACATATTCAATTAGGGATTGTTACTATTATATTCTTCCTGTGCAGTGGTTTTTTTCCCAGTCTACAAGTGCTACTCTGCTGACAGGTAGGAGTCACTTCTGTTCCAAGCACAAGATTAGAAACGTGGAGCTCTAGTGCTGCCCCAAAGCTTTCATACTGTGGAAGGAGTGAGGCTGCACCTGCTTTTCAGGGAGGATTTATTACAAATACTAAGCCAAGCATCTTGGCTATCATGAACTAGTACGGCCAGTGAAAGCTAACCGGATCACTTACTCTACAACCAGAAGCACTGAAAGCTGGGAACTCTACTTCCCACACGACCACAGACTTCCATCCTATGTTTGACCATTGTACAGGACATTCTGGGGCTGTAGACCAAAGAAATCAAAAAGGCCTCTGACACTTAGAGCTCTGAGCCTTTGAAAATATCAACAGTCTAGGCAATTTTGCCATCTTGGTCACTTTACACAGTCTGGTACATCCGGAGGTTGTTAATTAACGCATTTGCGGAATACCATAGTTTTACACAACACTTTGATTTGACCTGTGTCAAAACAGTCTCGTATGTGACCCCTGTGCCCACATAATGGAGACAGCTGGCTAATTATGTTCATCATAATTTTCTTTTTAGCCTTTAAAGGCTGATTAAATGCAAAGCAAAAGCTTAAATTAAAGTTGAACGCAGGTTCTTTCCATTTTGTTTGTGATTAGGCTCCAGAGTGATACCAAACTCAGCACTCCCTACTTCTCACCTGCTAGAACAAAAACAGCTTCACCACAGTTTACAAAACCACAGTTAAAGCCAGTACACGGACAAATTGAAATTTCTTCAGAATAAGCAACTTTACCTTGAATATAGAGTGGGACGTATGTGTATATAAAGCCCCTGAAATGCCCTGTTCCAATTTTAGTCTTTTCACATATATAAATATACACGTGAAGCAGTTTTCCACTTAAAATTGCATTTCCCAAAGAAAAATTGAATTAAAAAAAATGATGTACTAAATTAAAACAATATATTGGCAGACTGGAATAGTCTAAATTCACCTTGTGCGTACATACAGCAGAAGGGAACATTTGCCAATTGAGAAGACACCCGCTCCGCTGCAGGAGCGGTAATCCCAGACTATTGTTAACTACTTTGTAAAGACCATCAGGGAAGATCTGGGGTTTGTAAAAAAACCTGGTCTAAGTGATCTACAGGTGATATCTTTTACAATACCTCAGTTACAAGTGACCCCGTTTTTCCAAACCAAATACCCCAGGGCTCACATGTGGTGTCATGCTTATGCATTCCACTCTACTGAATGTCTCAAAGAAAACAGCTGCTACACAAAAGTCTAAGGGGACTGAATTCATAGCCTCAGAAATCTTCCTGCTCTTGTACTTTACAAGTGCCACACAATCACCGTAAACCAAAATATTACTCTTAAACCAAGCAGAAACTCCACTCCTTTCCCAAACACAATTTACATTTGATGGAAGTGGCTCACATTTTGTTTTGATCAACTGTAACGGCACTGATCAGTCAGTAACGTTATAAGGTATGACTTCTATATGACTTCTATTTTAATGCACACGTAAATATGACTACTTAACCATGTGAAATCAAAATTAATACCCGTTTCTGAAGCCTACAGAAAATAAGAAAAAGCTCCAACTGTAACCACCCAAAACATAAAATCAGTTGCGCTGCTCTTCGTTTAGGACGGTTCCTCGTGCTGGCATTTTATACCTAACACTGGTTTTTCAGAAAGGTGAAAATAAAATCTTCCCTAAAGGTGCTATTGCAGATGTATTTGACAAAGATGTAAACTTTTGCAATTTATCTACCAGTATCTTTAAATACGCAGACAACCTCTTTGTCAAAGACAAAATTTCTTGAGACCTCCCTTTTACAAGCTTCGACATTCAATTACACAAACACTGTATTTCAGGGGGAAAAACTGCTTACAAATATTTTGTTAGGTAGAACCAGGCTTTGCTGGAACCCTACAAAAGAGAAATTCATACTTTTCATGCTGCTGTAATGTTTTAGCTCCTCTGGCAAAAAGCATACGTACACTTTGAAGCGCTTTGCAAATGCAATCGCACAAACAACCTACATTTTACTGCCCACTAGCAAATGACACTGCTAAGGCCAAGCCAAAACTACTTTAGTAAACCAATCTTAGATTAGATGCTGACTTACAGCTAGGCAATTTTAGCTTGATATCTAGCACTAAGAAAATAAAAGGCAACAGATCACAGCATGCAGCAAAAGAGCAGAAAAGCATCGAATGGAACTTAACTCAAAACATACCTCGTGGGAAGGGTCCAAAGTTCTGCACACTTCCACTTCTCATGAGGGAAATCCAAGTGCAAGCAGATTTTAATCACACACTGTGACTGGGAAATGGTTAGCTGAGCTGCTAGGACCACTTGTCACCACACTACATGACACAGTACGATCATTCACGAGGAAACAAGGACCGATGGCACAAGCAGAGATGAAGTGCACATGCAGGGCTGGGTAAGGAGGCATGCAGTGTAAGTTTGCGTGACCCCTGCCTAGACACTGACAGCGCTACCTTTCATTAGCGGCCTCTTTTTATTTTCAGAGGTTATCTTAATGCAGTTTAGCTTTTAAAGAAAAACAACAAAACACAGAACTTGATTCTGGCAAGCCCGGCACCAGCTCCTGCTGTCAGCAGATGGCTCAGCACAAGACCGCGGCACACTGATGGTTGGGCCCTACGCGGGTGAGCCAACACGAGCAATAGCAGGGACTGCGGGAAGCTATGGAGAGCACCAGAGAACATACCTTCTTATGAACAATGGAGGAAGTGGAATTAATTGTGCTCTCGTCACTATGCATCATGACCAGTTCAGGGCTGCTCTCATCCAGGACCTCCTGCATGCTGCTCACACTGCTGCTCTGACTGCCCGTGCTCACAGACATGCTCGGGATGGAATGGTTGCTGCCCAGACTGTCCATCTTCCTACTCAGGTTTGATCCATGCTCACTGTCCTATAAAACAAGGGGCATCCGTTACAAATACTGCCCAGCGTGTGCCTGCAGCGCCCAAAGTTTGACTTAAAGGCGACTCTGCAAAGTTTAGGGTCCTTTGCTCATTATTTTGGCAGCTACATTTCTGTAAGCTGCTTATGAAATAGTCCATACAGGGCAGTTCGCTTTTGCCTCTTCTCCTGCAATCTTGCTACACCAGGCTTCAAGCCATTTTTTCCCACCTATCAGTAAGTCCAGGCACGTCTCTTGGCTTGACTAAGAGATGTCCAGGAATACTGGATGGCTGGTGGAAGTAGTCTCATACTTAATAGGAGCAATCCAAGTTTGTATTAAAACAATGTTCCAACGTATTTTGCACATCAGAAAAGATGTAAGGCAATGAATCCATTTGTTTTTTATTTGATAACTATCACATAGTGCTTAACAGGAGTGGAGGTTTTAACCTCCATGTCCCAAGCAGTCAGCAATTACACTCTGTCAAGCTAAAAACCCCTTTTAACCTTGTGTTTTCAGCCAAGAAATTTCTCATTCACCTTTTAGCAGCTGACTCAGAAGAGCCTGCATTATCAGTGATTAAAACTGGTGTCATCTACTTAGACATACGTAAATAATTATTCCTTGCACAGGACATATTTTTGATTCTAAAAATACCAGAAGTTAGCAGGCTTTTTTCTTGTTGCATACTCATATCAGCTCAGTAATCCCAGAGTATGCGCTTAATCTGGACGGATTTAGAGAATCTATGGAGTCCTTCGTAATCAACTAGTGGCACCGACGAGGCTTGCAAGGAGTTCCTAGCAAGAACCGAGAACTCCGAATACCCTTCAGCTCCTGGTCCGAAATAGCCTCAATTCACCAAAATGAATGGCTTGCTACTGCATCCGGTTTGTCCTGGCCTCCAAAGTGATCATGGGGAGAATTACATTACAAATCAATTAACAGGGTACTCATTTTGTTGGAAACCGACAGAAAGATAAAATTGACAGACTTGGCAGATTCGTATTTGATTGTGGGATTATTTTTTAAGCAATGAGCAGATCATTCGGAGCCTGTGTAAGAGCACTTAAAATCCAAAAGAATACTATTGCACAGAAAATATACGCACATGAGAATGAAAACATTTCCAAGATGCTTATATAAAGTTGCAGAAGATATAATATAACGAAGCATCTGCCTTAGAAAGTCTAAGGTAGAAAACCAAAATGTCTCGTGGCATTTACAGTTGAGCAGCTTCTGTTAACCTATGAAGTAGTAACCGAAGCAAGTGCTATGTTTTTCCTTTCGCTGCCAAGTTAGTGATACGAGCAATACAACCTCCTTTCGTGGCAAAACGCAGTGCAGAGCATGCTGTGCACATGCAGAGCGTGAGCTTCAGTAGAGGGTTAATTCCTAGAGATACAATCTCTTTTCTTCCCCCTTTTTTTGAGAAGTGGGGACAGGAGGAACGGAAGATGCATCCTGGAGTCGACTACTACCACATGTATCCCACATTGCTGCTGAGCTGGGTTCTGCTGAACAGTCGAGTAGGAAACATATTCCTTTGTGCTTTCCTACCCTGTCACTCTCCTAACGGCTTTTCATACATAGGTAGACAAAGCTGGAAGGTTTCAGGGCAAAAATCTGACAAATCCCCCTCTCCCCACCCCAACAACTAAGCTCGAGGTTTAGAATTTGGCTTTAAACCAGAGCTCTCATTTAGCCTTAAAGGAACATTTGACATAGACAAACCTCAAAACTGTCCCTGAATATATGCTGAGCATGGGCATCTCCCTGCGTATTATCTTACTATACCGCAACTAAAAGGAATACAAACATCAATTTGCCTGTCAATTTTTCTTTGTTGAGAACCAGCCATGGATTTATTTATCCAACGTGCCTCCACCAAATTATATTAATTTCCATCTAATCTCATCAACTGAAAAATGACTGGTTTCCTTCTCTAAGCCGCAGTTAGCGTCAATTATCATACATTGATTAAGTGGGTTCTTTATTATAAGATTTAAACTGAAGCTAAATTTTATGTCTTGAATCTTTTTTTCTTCAATATTAAAGAATTTTTAGTAAGTCAGTCCTACTAATTTGGCGATTTGCTTTTCAGCTACTGATAGGCCCATTTACAATAAAGTGGTGGTAATAGAAAAAATATTAACATTAGTCAAGTGGTCTTGACTGTACTTCTGGGACTGAAAAGCTTAGACTGTCAAGAGCCCCTCCTTCACACAGGCCATGAGCCACTTTCTACTCACAGAGAATCTCCCACCAAAAGAGTTTCTTACCTAAAGCTTTCAGAAGAAAAGCCACCATTTGAAAAAAACTGAAAGTTTTAAAGTTGCCAATAAATGTACATCTAACACCAAGTAAAGGCTACTGTCGCTCATTATCCTACCCGTATCTCTGCTGATCCAGATGATATTCCAACAACACGGACTGCATCCTCACCTAGGCTGTGCTTCTTCTGCCCCCTTCAGCAGGGGGAACATCTCACCTGCCCTAAAATTATTTGTAACAGTGTAAATGGGGTAACAAAATAAAAGTACCTCCTCCTCTTCTTGAGACTCGGTCAGTGGGCCATTCCGTGTCTCTTGGAAAAGGATTTTCTTCATTTTCCGGTACTGAAGGTTATCCAACTCACGCACTGCATCTTTTGTCCTTTGTATGAGGTCTATTAGTACCCTCGGTGGTCGGTCTCGGCGAACAAAATCATGCTAAATTAAAGGAAATAAAACACAGTTTCAGACACGACACTAGTATGTTTGATGTAAACATAGGGACACGGTGGCTTCTTTTAAGAGACACCTGAAATGACAGTACGTATTCAGTAATTAGTCTGTTCATATTCAATAATTAGTAATGTCCATGCTGAAAGACTCCAAACACTCAGCACTGAATACACTGACTGTGCTCATCACTACGTCAAATAACCAAACCCGTCATACTACGCACTAAGAGTTTTAAAGCGTAGGCTGCAAAACGTTTTGTCCAGAAGTCAGAAGATCTGCTTAAGCACAGAACTCTATTAAACGTATAAGTAAAGGCAAAAATCACTTTGTGACTTGAAACTGCTGTGCGCGTGTAGGCCCACGCACGGGCACATCAGTAGCAGGAGAAGCTGAGTAGTGGATGGAGAGGTGCAAGACCTGGCTGACCCTTTGCAAGTTCTCTTTAGCCCCGACTCCCCGATTTGCTTTTCTGTCTGAAATTTGGACCAGGGTCGGGTTTTCTGAGCCCTCCAGGCAGCACAGCTAATTTGTTCCTTCCCGAGCTCGTTTGCTTGCTGGCTACGCAGCGACGTAAGACAGTGCCACTTCAAACCTTCCAAAGGCGTAGGACTTTAAAATGAACAAAATGCATCAAAGACAAAGAAGAATCAAATCCTGATTATGCAAGATTACCTGGCCTAAGCTACATGTAAAAGTTTATCCTGCATCTATCTATTCCAATTCACGCATAAAAACACTAAGACTGCAAGGTTTATTTATACTTTAAAAATTTGTAGCCAGAGTTAAAGTAAAATCAGGTTCTTATCATCTCTTGCTAAGGATGTACTAGAAGCACAGGTTTTAAGTGCAGACTGGAAAATAAGTTCTTCGATGGAATTTAAGTACATTATTAAAGGCTCTTTGCTGATCTATCAGATACGTTCTCCTGAACTGTACAACTTGCAGTAGAGTATGAAATCCTCACAGCTTTCCCATTTAATCTTCAATAAAGGAGATAGTCTGAGTATACAATTGCTGAAATTCTACATGGAATCACTACAGCTGGGTATGTTGCTTAACATGGGAGGTGGCCTGAAGGCACAAACATCTTCTGCACGTTTCTACAAACTTTAACAATGAAAAAGAGAAAGGGGAAAAGAGTTGTACTCTACCCTGCATTGCACTTGCCTTTTGTTAGAGAAGCTCAACAGCTGGACCCCACCTGCAAAGAAATTCTCCGGAGGCACGTGTCTGCCCATTTGGCCTCCCAGCTCCTTCCACGCCTGGTGAACTCCGGGTCCCACAGGACAGGGAAGAGCGTCTCTACCCTAGATGTGTTGCCATCACTCAAATTCAAGAGCTGCTACATCCAACTGTAGCTGGATTAACCGATACGTGAAATCCAGGCTCAAAAAAGGCAAGTCTTACGTACAAAAAAAGTTGAAAGGATGAGCTGATCTGCTTTTAATGATTTGTAAACAAACATGGGCCGTATCATGCCACAGGCTTATTTCTAGTTGTTAATTGAATTCAAACTGTTGTGCATTTGAGTATTGCTAATGGGGACAGCTAATCATTTCACTATCAATTTTTTGCTAGTAGTGATGGTGTTCAGTTTTGAATTATAGCTAAAAGTTCTAAACATCATTTCACAGAGAAGCAAAGTGAATCATTTCTGCTCCTCAACGCAGATAACCACCATTTATTTCTGTGTAAACAGCAACAATCTGCAGCTTATCTATGATTAGAAAAAGGGTAACCATTTTTATCTCATTGCGGATAATTTTTAGAAAGCAGTAATGCATTTGCAACAACGATCCTGAACTTAAATCCATCCTATACGTCCAGTGTCTGTGTGTTTATGCATATTCTTTAGCAGTGCAAATACTCATTTCACTGGACAGACTACGTGCTTCACATTCAAGCGCTACCCAAACATCAGGACGCGACCACATGGAAGCTGTAGGGCAGAAGCACAAAAGTGAAAGCCAACGTGAATACAGTTCTGACTGCTCACTCGCATTACCTAATTGTCTAAATTGCACATAAAAAATGTAGGCACCCCTCTGCTAGGTGCTCTGCAACTCTAAGAAACAATGGCTGAAAGGACTTAATTTCCTTGCTTTCTCCAAATTGCAAGAAAAAACCACCCCAAACAACAGAACCTAAACGACTCAAAGGGAGGAAGAGGTCAGTTCTAAAGGCATGTACCGAGTTGGTGGTGTCTAATAGAACTCAAGTCTCCTGGGAGCGTCATGCAAGCTGAGAAAAATAGGGAAGAAGTGTTTAACAGAAATTTTACAATTGCTTTTAATAGTAAAAGTAAAGAATATTGATGAGAGAGTTTGAGGGTTTTATTTTTTATTTTTAATTTCAGCTGCATTGTACTATCACTACAGTCATTCGACTATTTTCATCTGGGATAAAGAATGCAAACTGTATTAATTCTCAAACACCTTATCTAAAATTCAGTTCTTTTTAAGAAAATGTGGCCACAAAAAATATTGGTTCTATCCCTGTTTACTATACACAAGCGAAAAAACCCGAAAAACCACAAAAAGATCTTCAATCTTACAATCTAACAAGCTTTAGGGAGAGGTACTGCAGGAGGGAACATCTAGGCTACTGTTCTGAAAGTCTAAAACCAAACAAAAAGACGGAATATACATGACTTAAGCATACGAGCTCAGCTCCAATTGTTTGTACAGACTCCAGCCGAAGGTACTCATGAAATCATATCCTTCAATGAACTTGCACGATTCCTAGAGAGCAGAAAGGCTGCCAATCCACATGAATGAATCATTCCAAAACCCACAACATAAACCTATTAGCTGGTCAAAGGATTGTCAGGGTGCTGCAAGCAGAACCAGAGAACAAAACGCTGGTTACATGCCACAGCACAAAAGTATCACAGGAAAAAAAAAATAATAAAAAAAAAATATATATATCAGGCACTGAAGAGAGAGTACAAACAGCTTCCTTCAGCCTTTACCTGGTGAGTGAAGGCATGAGGGTTAAATATTCTACATGGTCCAGGCTTAAAGCAAGGACAGGGCGAGTGCAGCGCTGTTCCTTAAAGAGCACAGGGTTTCCCATTTCTCTCCTCAAGAACCAAGAGGCTCAGAAACATCCATGAGAATGCATTTTACTGAGCTGAAAGAGCAACAAGCAAAGCTATAAACCAAAGGCTGAATGGTAGCCTTAGAACAAAAATATCAGCACGAAAAGGCTGTCAGCCACAGAGCAGCAATCTAACCTGCTGTGGAAATTAAGCAACTAGCAATTCCTCTGCTCAAATATTTAGGGAATAACTGAGTCCCGTTTACCTGGTGTGGAACAGCAGCATGCCACGCAGTTCTCACCAGCAACTGTCTACGGCAACCAGAGGGATAGCAGGGCCACTAATCAATTTTAAAGAAATGAAATACTTAAAAGGAAAAAAAAAAAAAGCACCAAACCCTGATGGAAAAGGGGCTGGACAGGATTTCACACATCTCTACCTTCTAATGGAAGCTGCTACAGAACTTCCCAAACACAAAGCCCCTGGAGTTATAAGCAGTTCCTATACTTCTGTAAACTGGAACCCACTGACCTCCCCTGGAACTGATTTATGATTCACTGACAAAACTTTGGCAAACTCTGGACACATCACTCCCAGCACAGGTCCCCCTCCTACGTGCTCTTGGCAATTATGAACCTGTACAAGGCACTTTCTCAAATGATACCATTATTTCCAAAACAAGTTACCAAAACTAATTAATTTGGTATAGAAACTATTAAAGGCATATAAACAACTTTTGGGTTTGGTGGTTTGATTAGGGGAAGAAGTTAACCTAGGCCTATCCTGATTGTGCTACTTTTAACAGCAAAGTATGATACATAAATATAGCAAAGAAGGAAATACATTACAAGATACTAATAAATCAAGAGGAGTTGCTCAAAACCCATCCAGGACAAAGAAATTATTGGAAAATGGCGATCAGAAACACAGATAGAAATACGATACTGCACAACTCGAGAAAGAAGTTGAAAAAAAAGTCATGTCTGGAAATACACAATTAAGAAAACAGATGCAAAGTATGTTTGATAAGTAATTATATGAGGAGGGATCTACAGTTGGCACCAATCAGTCAATTTGTCAGCACTCACGCACCAGACAGCAGTCAAAAGAACACAGCATCACAGCCTCCTACTGTAAGGCCACAGCAGAGCACAGCCAGCCTTTCCCAGCTCCCACCTAACCACGCCTGCAGCAACAAACACTTCGAGATGTATGGTAGCGCCAGAAATGCCCATCCAGCCACAGGAACTTCAGACAAAAAAAAAAAAAACAATCCAAAAAGTGGATCAGAAAGGCCCAAGTGAATGATCTACAATACAGCAGAACTAAGAACTGAACTGAGATCAGACAGAACGATCACGAAAAGATGCATATTCAAAAGGTATCAACAGATAAGGAATTAATCGTGTTCACATTAGCATTACTAAGCAAAAAAGGTCAAGATAACCTTCCTGAACTTCATCTGCATCTGCCAAAAAAAATAAAGACAAGATAGGACGGTTCAGAGCACCCCACACTGAACAACCCTGCTCTGACCAGAAGATAAACGTAGGTCATCCACTCTCTTTCCATCTCTAATACCCGTGTTCCTTTAAATAATCAGCCACTATCTGTAGATCTTTATTAAGAGCTCAATCCTCTGATCATGTGGAGTATAATTCTCAAAGCACTACCAGCTCTGCAAAAGATTTGCTATTGCCTGTGCATCTTAGGAGGACTGGTTAAGTCTAGATTTTGAGTAGCAATTAAAATGGATTTTTAGATTTTCTGTCACTTCCACAGAGAAAGCCTGTAGCAAATTACAAGCCTTAAATCTTACTGGGATTGCATATAAGCTTAGAAGCAAGTGTTGCCTGTTAAACAGCAGAAAAATAGCATTTTTCCTTACTGAAGGTAAGCAGGAAAAAAAAAAAAGAACATCAGCAAGTTAATGGTTACATCCCTTTACACAAAGCTGCCTAACTGCTCCAAAAAGGTCTTTGCTTTCACACACGCTGCACCAAGTTAGAGTTTCACCATTCCCTCTGCCCCCATTTAGAGGGCAAACGGGGCTGCCTCCAGTTTCCTCCCTCATTTCTGTCTGCTTTTTGAGGGACCACACAGTCCAGCACTGTCACAGCTTGGGGCATCCCACTGACAGCACAGGACAGCAGAGAGGCTGCTGGAAATTCCTTCTGCACCAAAGCAGGAAGAAACACGCTCCGAAGTCCTGCCTACGCAGAAAACTATTGGCTGGAATTCACTTCTACAGCACGGATTTAACTAACCTAGCTCTGGACCTGTTTGTCCTTGGTCATACTTTCAGTTAAAGTACATACAGTACTGTGTTGCAAAAAAAAAAATATTTAAAAAAATATATCAAGATTAATTTCTTCTATATCCCTCATGCTGACAGGTCCTTTCTTCAGCTAAAAAGCCTGTTATATTCACAATACTACCCCACAAGGCTTGCAAGTTCTCCAGCACAAATGTAAGCTCTGCAGAGCTCTGGGGTGAGAGAGGAGCGGGTGCTGGGCTGCTCCCGCAAACAACTCCTCACTCAGCAGTGTTACTGTTTTACCACACAACCTACCTCTACTTTACTGCAAGGAGTTCCACTCTTGAGCGTCACGTTATTGTGACTGACATAACTGGCAAAGTCAGGAAACAAAAGTTAAACAGGCTATAATGCTCCTTAGAAGACCACAAAACTCTATTGATTCAGATGAGAGCAAAAATAACTTTTTTTTTTTTAAAAAGGGCAGATATTTGTTCACTATCTTTAGAATTATTTTGGTAGACAAACAGGTTTTTGCCAAATTTCTGGAAAAGATTTGAAAAATTACCCGTAACAGATCTGTTGATGATGGCCTTTCCTGAGGTATTTTCTGTAAGCAGTAATCAACAAATCCCCTAAAGGAGTCTGACCTGTAAATAAAAAAAAAAAAAAATTCTAGATGAAAGAGAAACTTAAGGTCTGGAATGCATGCAGACTCATTAGCACAAAGCAAAAGGAAAACCTTGACTAATTTGTTCTTTAGTTCTAGGACAGAGAAATTAACTGGAGTTTTCCAAATTCTGAGCAAGTTGATCCCACCAGTCCTTTCAACAATTAAAGACTGTTAAAACAAACATGGACACAATTACCCCCAACCACAAACTGAAAATCAAGCAAGAACTATGCGTACCAGTCACTCTTTTCAATTTTACTTCAATTGCTTTTAAGAGAGATGACAATGAAACTATTGGTAAGTCCAGAAACGCGCTCTTTAAGCCAGCTGGTGAAACGGCTCTCTAGAAGCTTCCCACCGTTTGTAACGTTGACTCAGCAAAGCACCTTAATACAATGCTTAGTTCAAGAAAACTTAGGTTATACATGAGCTTGTATCACAACTGGAAAGAAGAAAACTGATTTTCTCGGTGCCATTGTTCTTGAGAGCAGCATAAAAGGCACCTTGCTTACTCCCTGTGTTCTCAAAGCCACTGAGAGCAAACGGGTGACTATAAACAAAATTGCTTGCCATCAAGAATACTGATTCTTATACCGTAGTCACAAGTTGTCTCTACTCTGCATTGCAAATTCTGCCCCGAACACCAGCGTGCAGCTGTAAGACCAAGTTCTTTCAGTCTTGAAAAATGGACAAAACAGAGATGATGAAATAAGGAAACTGGAGTGTTTTTGATAAAATGATCAGCAATGAAACAATTATGCTACTTAAATGCCTAGCAGTGTAACTGGGGGATTTTCACACCTCTCCAGGAACTATTGTTTCAAGCCATCTGCAGCCGCTGCCAAGCATCACTCGGTAGTTATGTTCCACCCTTGGGGATGGAAAACTGGGAATGGGGTAACCCCTTTGCTCCCACAGAATAACAAAGTGTTCTTGTAGCAAAGCTCAGATTCCGGAACAAGCCTGTAGCACAGGGAGTATTTACTAGTCACAGAGCTCTGATGAATTTTGAAGTCACTCACTGAAAAATAAATCTAATTACCTCTATATTCTGTGTACATCTCCCCTCCCTTTCTCCACATTTCAGCTGCACTACAGTGCTAACAGTTCTTCTGTCAGGAGTCTTTTGCAGCTGGAAGCTTTGCTTGACGCTGAGCTACGGCTGGCTTAATGCATACAAGAATATTTTAATTCCTACAGCATTTACAGCCCCGTAATTAACACTTCCACACATTTAGATTGTAGCACAGCCAAAGTGACAGAAGGTCAAAATTGAGCCTGCCTACACAGGAGCGTTATTGGAGGATGCAGTCAAATCACTATGTTGCAACAAGCACTTTTCTTGTCAGACTTTAACCATGCAGAGAGTGTCACAGAGCATAAAAAAAACCACGCCAAATTTAAAAAAAAGCCTGGTAATAGCTCTCTTACCATTCATTTGACTGTAACGTAGGGGAATCATTCTGGGCTATGTGATATAAGGCACTCATTGCATTCATGTTGAAAAGTGGAGGCTTCCTTTCAGCTAGAAAGAGAAGAGAAAGGTGTGATAAGGCAGTCTGGAAAGAAAAGGAGAAAGATACGGAAGTATGAGCAGGGTGTCACTGGTAAATCAATAGCTCATTACTGTCCTCAACATATTTATGCTAATTATTTTAATATTCTAGGTTAGACCAAGACAACCACTCGAAGAAAGCTGTTATTCACCTGAAGAGGGGATGACAAAATCCAAAGAGAACAGGATGCAAATTATAAGGTAAATTTTCCAGTGAATTTTACCTTATTGGCAACATTTCACACCTGACCTGCTATGGTAAAATCATCAGAAGCTGACTGAAACAGAGCTTAGACACACGGCATGTCAGGGCTAGGAAATTTGCATATTAATCCCTACAGATCTTTGATGCACCGCTCTAGCATCTGCATTAAGGGAAAAGAGTGGCTGCCTGTTTCATTTGCCATTGGCCGTCACCTGCAAGTGGGACAGTTTACCAAATTCACTTGCCAGATGCGTCAGTAACTCCTCCTAATTAAAAGTCTTCCTAGTCCTTGCACTGAGAGGACAGCTACCTACCAGGCCCTGACCTTCCAGGAGTGCAGCAGATCTCACACAGAAATTGAGAAAGGCCAGTTTTCACCACCATCTAAGGCCAGTCATGCCAATCAGCCCACAATGTCAGGATTTTTAAGTTCATGTCAGGTCAGAGCAATCACTTATCCTTCCCATGCAGCATGCATGCAAACCACCGCATTTTCTTTCCTCTAAACGCTACTTACTTTCGGCTACACAAGAAATTTAGACATCAGCATTCAAAAAAAGCCAAGCGGTGTTCAGCAAGAGATTTCCTCCCGCTGCTACCTGACCCCATGTTCAGATATGGAATCATGCAAAGGCAAAGCTCAAACTTTTTTTTTTTTTAAAGCTTATTACTTCTCAAAAGGGTAATATTAAAAAAAGCAAACCCATGAACTATGTAAAATGGCTTTGCGGCTCCGAGCTGAAAAGCTCTATAGAAATTCTATTATCAAGACTCAGTGTGTACATAGGGTAGCATAGTACCTATTCTACCATTGTGATTTACTTCTTGAGAGGCCATAATTAGTCTAAACTCCACACCAAAAAAATACCAGTGGCTATGGGGAAGAACAGAAGTCTAGAACTTCTGATTTTTACATTCCTTATATCAAAATACAGATTGTGTCAGCAAGGCATTAGTGCTGGCACATGAAATACAACATTGGAAGTTACTAGTTATTTACCCCTTATCATCTCTCTATCGGTGTCAACAGTTCTTCCCATTCTGTAAGTCCCCCTCTTTGTTATCTCATATATATTTCTGCTGATTAAACATTGATAAATAACATTTTCAGTGAACTTGCCTTCACAATAAGTTCTTGATGTCCTGCTGTCAATTATAATCCATATCAAGAGTATCTTTGAAAATAATCTACTCAGCACATGCAATGTCAATATTCAAACTTCAAGTGCACACATCTGCTCTGTATACCTGCTATCACATCTACATCTGCTTCAGGTTGTGTGGTTGCGTATCATTTGCCCTTTGCAGTGCAAACCCTTTTCTTCTCATGTAAAGAACCTGTCCACGTTGATTCATGTCACAAACTTTCAGCTGAGATTGAAGATTTTTTGTTTCAGAGAGTGGGGAAGTAAGAAGAATTGAAAATTAAACGTAGGAACCTTCTGACACAATTCTTAGGACACCAGTTCCCTCGATATAATAGCTGGAACAACTTTCTCAAAACCCAGCTTGAAAAATACAGACTAGAAACCATAGTTTAGAATCCTCTAGTTACTAAGGGAATTACTGAGCACACCAGGTTAACACTAAAGCACAGCAGCACTAGTGGCTTGTTCTTGATTTGCCAGTGAGTAAAAGATTTAACTCAACTGTCAGTGCTTTCCAAGTCGGGCTTTTTAAAGAAAAAAGCCCAAACTTACGAGGAATAAGAATCTTCCATTTTTTCAGGTCTTCCTAATAAATATTGCAGACAGTTAATTATTCATCTCAGCTGCCAGGTATTTACTCACCTAACTCAATACACGTGATCCCAAGAGACCAGACATCCACCTTTCCATCATACTGTCCCTCGTCCATAGCAAGGATCACCTCTGGTGCCATCCTACCAACCACAGTGCAAAACATGCGGGTTAGGGGATACAAATTGTGACTCTCGGCACACCGCTTAAAACGAGATGGCTTCGCTATCTTCAGCAGCACAGCAGACCAGAACGTAAAGAGCCAGCATGGAGCTGAGGAAAGCCATGCTGAAATGAAACAATGCTTGCCTGCACTAGGCAACTCTTCCAAGAGGCAGTTTAAGAAAGGAAAGTAAATTAAGAGGCCAACCTGATCATCTTGCTGTTAGCGCAACGTGCTGGCACATGGGATACCCACACCCATCTCAAAGGCATGGTACCCGCAGGCAGACAGCAAGGCCTGGGAGAGTCCTAAAGGCATCACTTGCACTCTCACCAGAGATGGTGGGTTTTCCATTGGCACACCAGGAGAATTTTCCAGCAGATATATGCAGCCTGTGAGTGTAGCTATGAAAGGAACAGGGAAATCTGGGAACAGCAGGGAAATATGGTGGTCCAGCATAAAGGGATGAGTGGAGGGGGAGGAAAGATGCAGCGGGCCCAGCCTGCAAAAATTCAGCCTCTTAACTTTTGTCTTCAAAGATGAAGCAGGCTTTCGGCCAAAGGGACTTGTTCAGAGGTTGGCAATAGGTGACCTCCCATCAATGCCTGGGGCGTCTGCCACAAAATAAGTGGAGCATAAAGCTATGCTGGTCCACTATGTTAGGAATGCCAAGCAACTTAAGCGACCCTTCTTCAAAACAGAATTTAAGTAGCTGCGTGACTTCCAGTCTGCATGGCCAGATTAGCAGGATTCCCTTGCTCCACGTGGCTGTCTTAGTTCCAGTACCTATGGCAAGCGTTAATGATTTTTAACCCAATGGCATTACAACAGTCTAAACATTAACTGGTGTCATCATTTCACAGTACTGCATAGCCTACTCTCTGCTCATGGGCAGTAAGAACGCATTTCCTGAAGAGCTGGACGCAGGGATTTTAAGAAAACTGCTTGGTTAATAAAGATTTTTATGCCAGATATTATTTTCAGATTGTGAAACACTGGACATGGAAGAAAGAAGTCTTATTAAAGGACTGAAGTATTGCAGGCTTTACTCACCAGTAAGGCGTTCCCACAAAAGAATTGGCAGGGGAGACTATAGATGCAGACCCAAAGTCAGCTAATTTCACTTGACCTGGTTCTGTTAGAAGAATATTTCCAGCTTTAATATCCCTTTAAAAGAACAAAAGAAAAGTATACTTCTGGTTACAGTAGAGTAACTTGCAAAAATTTACAAACACACAGAAGTCCACTAACTTCTTCTCAATTAAACATTCATAAAAACCTGAGAATATTTAGAATCTTCTATTATGGAAAGCTAGAGAAATCAGGTAAGTAGCTTTTTTGGGAAAGGAAACCTGTCTGCACCCAGAAAGGGCAGGGGGTGAGGGAAGATAAGAGGAGATGAGCCATGGTTGCAAGGTTGAGACCCCAACCTGAGATCCAGGAGAGATGTATCCTAATACGCAGCTGTGACATCTTAAACGACAGCAGACATATTATTTTCATCTTTCAAATGCCCTAGGTTCCCTTATCTTGTCCTTCCTACAACTCTCTGATACTTCATACATTTAGGAGATTAACGATAATGAAGCTACTGCAATACAAAAGGCACAAGACACATTCAACACCTTTGGCACCGTAAATTTCTGAAGTCCAGCAGTAAGTGGGTTAATTTCAAATTAACTGCCCATAAAGTGCTGGGAAAGGTTACCTCAATTTGCATACCTTCCAAGACACTTGGCAACAACCCTTTTCAAAGTTAGGGAAGAACTCACCTAAGCACCATTTACTTTTATACCTAGGATTTCTGCAGACTTATCTGTTATACCTGAAATATTTTTTTTTTTCTTCCACCCATCTGATAGAAAAGAAGGATTGCTTTAAGAAATTCAGGTCTACTTACACATTGCCAGCTGAAAAATCACAATATAGCAAAAGTCCCTTAAAACCCTGATACAGCCCTTCAATTCCCAAGGGAATATTGCACACTGGCTATGCCGCAGGTGCCTTTACATGGGCAAAGCTATTTGCTTTTGCAAAAGCAGAGCCTCAACATAAATGGGGTAGGTGTAAGGGACCCCTGTCAGCCTGGCTGTATACACCATACAGCCTGGAACGTCTCTTTGCCATCTTTAAAAAAAAAAAATCATGTCTTTTACATCAAGAAAATATCAGCTTTCCTTATCTGGTGATCAACTGTAAGTCGTTGAACACCAAAGCCACTTATCAGTAGTAGCAGACCTTCAACACAAACAAGCTAGTGTGTATTGCCAAACACACTCATCCTTTGACTCCGAAAACCGAGCTAACGAGATAAATGGGAAGGGAAACAAAGCTATCCCGTATTTACTGCAGAGGAAGAATGTACACTGAATTATCACACAACAGTTGAAGCATAATGATTTGTGCATCAGATACAAATCCAGTATCACTGTAGACCTAGACAATAGGCAAGCTGAAAGATCCTTTAAATTTAGTGCGACAAATGCTGGTGAGATGCCTTTGTCTCCACAGGGCAGCACACATGGTAGACAATGCTGAGGTAAAGAGAGCCACAGAGACAGAAACTTACTTCCAGTATTTCAGCAACAGAGCTGGAATCAGAACCTCTATTCCCCCATTCCCAGGACAGTATGACTTCAAAACTAGTATTATGGATTTTTTTTTTTTTTAACACACATATGCTACTCAAACATGTCCTGATGCGTCTTCATGTTTTGGGGCTATGCATCTGTCACTTCTGCTGGAGGAGAAGTGCTAAAGCTGTCTCGTATGTGCAAGAATGCACACCTCAGAAGTACAAAAGAGCCAACACAGGCTGTCCCCTTTGCTATCAGCTCCACTGCAACCATCACCGTACAACAATCAAGAGGACTCAGTGGCCACGTTAGGTACCAGCAAATGTATTTGCTAACTTCGGTTTGTCTTGTGCCTGCAATTAAAGAGAAAGTAATCTCATCCGTTGCCATCCCACAGGGTGTGACATTAGAACTAAGTGGTAGCAGAGATGCTCAAGGAGCTCAGGAGGCGAGACTAGAGACTTGCTTTGTCTTTCATCTCCACAAGGTGTCCCTCCATTCTAGGTCACGCTCGTTTTGCCTTCCTTGCTGTGAGACAGGGAAGCCACAGCTGTCCCAGCTGCCAGCTCTGGTCCCTTCTCATTCCACCTTTGCTTTATTTTCCTTGGTGCTACTGGAACTGGCCCCAGCAGAGGCGAGCACGGGGGTTTCACTCCCCTGTAGTTGTGTGCGTCAGCACAGCACTCCTCATTGCTGAACAACAAAGTTCAGAAATGGCACTCTGTCACCTCTCCTCTTCAAGATACAACATCTACCAGTAAACTGGAAATCTCTTGATGCTCCTCTTTTCTGAGAGAGACTTGCCTTCCCATCTCAGAAGTTACAAGGCAGAATACCTCTTGGAAGAAAACCCCAACAGCTAGATAGGAAAGACCTGCGTGGTACTTCTGGCATAAATTTGCAACAGCAAAGCAACTTTTTCTAGATTTAAAGAGGAAATAACAGCTTTCTTCTTGATATGCAATGAGCACGCTAATAGAAAGCTCACACAGTATAGCTCATATGCAGTATGTGAAATTGCTTAATCTACAACAAAATAATTGCACCATGTTAGAAAGTCCTAACAAGTACCAAGAAAAACTAATTCTCAATAATATCCATACAGTGAGTCACTTACTATAAATAAGAATTCAATGCACTTTGAAAGCACACAAAACATTTCAGAACAGGTATTTTTATGCTCAAGTAAGGGCTATTCAAAAGCCATCTTATTTTAATTTCATAAATTGGCATTCATGTTTAAAGTAATGTTCTACTTAAATATGATTTAATAAGCATGTGCAGATATGCCCCAAACAGTTATTCTAACAAGTGACAAATAATTCCTGCCCCTGTAAAAATCCCTCACCGTCTCAGCCTCAGATACACCAATTTTCTGTGCAAAGCTTGCTAGTAGACTACAAAGAGGCTTTTAGCCCCATAAATTAGCCTCAAGTTGCCTCATTTTGATGACTCCCCTCTCATTACACCATTTCACAAGTCCCCGACATACCAGTAGTACCCAAAATTAGACAAAAAAACCCAACACATAAAATGAGAACATGCAACACTGTTGGCAAATGAGTCCAAAAAAATCTAAACTCCTGAAAAATACCACATTATGAAAGACAGATCTAGGAGCTGCATCCACAAACAGCTTGTTACAAAAATCTTCCTCTGCCTGCATGCTCTGATTTATCCTAAGGTAGTTTTACCCTTGGCTTAATGCTTTCATCCACTGATTTCTGAAAGCAAAGTTTTACTTACTCATATGTAAAAAATTCTCACACTGTCTAGTCTTAAAAATAGTCTAGCTCTATCACTCCACTTTATTTGGCAAGTTTAGGGCGATGTTTTCCTGTCAAGTGTTTACTGCCAACATTCAGGTGTATTTTTTCTTACCGGGGTCTGCAGAGAAAAATTGCTAACAGGGAAGAAAATTCAGCACAGGATATAGCCACATGAAGTTATTTCAACCAAAAAAATGCACTCCTTAACAGCCAACAGCTTTTATTTATATACATCTACCATCTGGAGTACTGATATGTCCATTAGAGAAAATTTTGGTAGAATAACCTTTACCAGAGTTGCTTAAACACAGCAAAGCAATTTTCAGACTCCAGAGAGCAGAAGATGGAAGGCCAGCTAAGCAGCCCCGAGCTCTAGCCTTACCTATGGATCTTACAGTGAGAGTGCAGGTAGGCCAGCCCCTGCAAGGCACCGTGGGTGATGGCAGCAATCTCCACTTCCTGAAGTGGTTTCTTGTGAACTATGGGGGGGGGAAAAAAAAAAGTCAATAAAAAAAATGTAAGAAGATAAGTGGGGAGCTTTTCCTGAGAAAGCGTTTTTAAAGAGAAGCTATGAGGTGGACATCATCTTTGTCATACTAGTTTCTGAGGGCCTGATGGCCATTAGCAGCTCTATGTCTACGCACAGCCTGTGCATGTGTTTCATATCATAGGAAACCACATTTTTCTTCCCATTTCTGCTAGGGACAACAAGCTACTGTTAACACCAGGAGATGTCTGAGTGCAGCTTGCCAAATGTATTTGAAATACTTATTTGGTCCTTAGCAAGGAAAACTTGCCACTTTTTTTTTTTTGCCCAATAGATAAAACCCAGGAAAACGAGGAATACCAGCTACAAAAAGATGCCCCAAAGCATCTTCCATATATCCCTAAATATGACCAGCATATGCCTTTGGCTGACCGCGTCTTAGACACAAAAGATACGGCCCACAAAGAGTACTAGTTTTTGCAAACTTCAGCTTAGATTCCCTATGCCTCTGCAGGTGCTACTGTTCTAGTTTTAGGGTCATACCAGTCTCTTGTTCTATAAAACCATCTGTAACTATTCCTACGAACTGGAAGTCAAGGACAGAGGTGATCTCTGCAGGTTTGTGTTATGGATATTCAGAAAACAGGCAGTCTGCTTCAGTCATTAAGAAAGCGCAAATTACAGGAACATAGCTATATACTTTCATCCCTTCGTTTTACAACATATAAATGTACACACCAACTACATGTAGCACTGGGCCCCTGGGAAAGTCTCAGCTTACCCTTGGTATCACAAACACAGGCATTTTAGCTACAGAACGGACAGACCACCTCTACCATCAGCAAAATACCAGTCGGGGAGAAAACAGCCTCCCACTATACTCAGAAAGGGCACCAGCAAAAAGAAAACCAAAGACTATATAAAACTTACCCTCTAGCAAATCAGAGGCTGATCCTAAACAGTACTCCATAACCAACTGCAAGGAAAAAACATGGTTTAAAATAAAAGGGTAGACACTGCCCCACAAACAGTTACTACTGGAACGGCTGAGAAACAGTAGAAGCAAGTAAAACCTTAAGTTGCAAGAATGCAATAAGCCACAAACGAAATAAAAGGCTCTGAGCATTCCAGTAGTGTCAAGGCATCTTTCATTGCTGTAAAGAAGATTTAGGCACCAAGAACTTTTTAGGGAGATATTGTAGAGGATGTTCCATAATAATTGTTTAATCTGTAGGAACACAGAGGCCTGCCTCGGAGAAGCAGGGATTTGTTCCAATGTCCTAAATAACTATTTTCTTTAAATTACCAGGAAGCTTCTTCAGATGAAAGGGAGTACAGGCAGCATGGGATGAATACTGCTGCATGTAAAGACAATGCATGTACTGAATATCTGATTGCTGAACTGTACAATTTCTGCTCATGAAGCCCTCTAAATGCCACACCGCTCACTCACCCATGCCGTATGCTCTTTCAGGTAACAGCCCTTATACTCTATGGTGTTGGGGTGCTTCAGCTGTTGTAGAAACTTGACTTCTTTGATGATATCCTGCCATTTCTAATAAGAAAAAGAGAAAAGGTATAAATACATTTCTCTGCTTAATCCCCTACCTACTCTCATACACCTCCCACTGTAGTACAGGCTGAAAAGCAGCCATAAAACTATTTCACAATGTGAAGACAATAAGAGTCATAGTTGCAAAAGCACTACTACACAACTGAAGTTGCCTGGATCTGTATTGCATTAAGACCCCCTTCAGGATATATTTAAATAGCTCGAGGTTTGCAATACTTCCCCCCCAACCTTATTTTATCTGCAATATAGTTTACGGAAAGCATTGTTTTACTTATTGAATGGTCCAGTGGTCTCAAAAACTTAGTAACAAACCCACCTGCCCCAAAAGAGACACTACCACCTACAGTACGAGCTACAGACGGCAGCGGTTTGCTTTCTGTACCACAGCACAAGGCAACTGGCATTTGGAAAACCTCAGCACATGTGTGAGAGCAACAGGTAAGTGAGGAAAAAAGGAGTGTAAAACATCCCCGTTTGCTCCTAACACACACTTTTTTTACTGCATCGTCAGCCCATCAATCCAAACGAACAGAGTCAACCCAAGTGCAAAGCATCGCAACACAGAGACAGAAGAGAAGCGCCGAACAAGCAACAATTGAAGTGAGACTGATATTCCGAGTAGAAGGTCTATGTACTTTTAGATTATAGATCCTGAAAAGCGTTTCAAGTCAGCTACACATTTCCGTTGTCACCTCAAAGAGCTGTGGTTATGGTTCCAGTTGCCGGCGTGATCTTAATGCACTTATTACTGAAATAACCACCACCCAAGCATTCTGAATTCCTATTCCCTTAAACTGAATTATTTGTCAAAATTTGCATAAACTCATTTTCCCTCCACAAACCTCCACGCTTCCTATGGAAGTGAGCAACAACTACAGCATTAAAAAGCTGGTCCGCTAGCATCAAATGAAATACGCAGCTAATTTCACTGTTCAGATTTACATTATGGTTGCAACAGCTTCTGCATGCAGAATTGGCTTTATTCATCTTACCTCATTCGTTTGCTTTCCACTATAGGACATTTTCTTGACTGCCACCACCTCATTAGTGTGGGAATTTGTAGCCTGGAGTAGGGAGAAAGAAATAGATTGTAAAAAAGTTTAATTTTTTTTCCTCCCCATGGAGTGAGCTTTTGGCTCACTTTTGGCAAGTGTAGGCTTTTTTCTCCTATATGACATCCTGGCAAGCTCCTACACTTCAGGGACATCATCCTCGTGATAAGACTTAGCAGACAAATATTACAACACTTTTTCCTGACTTCATCTATCTATCCATATCCAACTGTTCCTCCCTCGGCCCTTATTGCGCTTGCTGTGCCTCTATAGATGTGCAGAGCAAGGTCCAATATTATATCTCCTGAGAACATGCAAAATGCAGTTTTATTGGAATTGCAGTAAAAATAGTTTTACATAAACCTTTGGAAAAATGTTTTCCAAAGAAACAAACAGATGTATGAAAATCTCTATAATATAATCCACAAAACCCATACAACACCGATAGTCTCAAACAGGTATTTCAATTTCCAGTCTCAAGAAGATGCTTCATTCTGTAATTTATCTCAATTAAAAAAAAAGGAACCTTCCTTTCACCGCATGAGAGCTCAGTTGTACAATGAATATTCCCCACTCAGCAAAATTCTACTTTTCTGCAGCCTGTGTGACAGAGGGACAGTGACCAGAGGCTGAAAACTCTGTTTTGGAAAGAGCTCTAACTTGTCTGGGTTAGCACTGGCCTCATTTCTGCATGTTAAAAACAGAAAACTTGAAAGCTTTAGTCTTAAGAGTTGTTGAAATCCATTTCAACCATTTTTGTGACAAAAAAAAAATTAGTGACAGTTAAAAGCTTCGAATACCATAGAAGCTAAATGTGGTAAATCCTTCTTTCAGCTGCTTGAGAGGATGAGTACTGTACTTCCAAGTAATGTATTAGTGAAGCACATTCCATGATGCATACAGCAACTTCAAAGAAAAATTACGTTGGGTGAACCAATAGAGCACAGGAATTACTAAAGGGAGTTGACAGACTTAAACTCTTCACAGCATACACTCCTCCTCCAATGTGTTCGAGAAAGCCGAAAACAATTAACTTTTGGATAAGGCAAAACCCTTCCTAACCACTCATCGTTCTGATTCAGCACAGAAAAGATCAAGAGTATTTTACTCAAATAAATGAATTAATGCTGGTGTTGTAAGGAAATTTCCAAGTGTTTCTGGCTGTTAGATTAATTCCAAGTTATCTTCACATGAACACAGTATCTCTTATTTCAGCCGCAGATTTTGCTGCATAGCACACTGCCATCTTCTCACAGCTGTGGGTGAAGTTCTTGCTGCACCAAGCGCTTGGGATCCTCCTGCCTGAAACAACTTAAAGGGCTGCACAAGCACACTTGAGAGAAATATCCACTCGCTGAAGTAGGTTTAGCCATACTTGTAGATCTTTAAGTGAATACTTAGCAGAAAACAAGCACATTCTGCTTGCAAAACCTCCTTTCCACTGCCCTTATCTGCTTTGTCACTTTGCTGTATTTCTAACATGGACTAAGTACATTGGTTTTGATGAAAACTATTCTTCTGAAGTCACACATGGAATCAACTCAGTTGGTTTCAAGTCAAGTTAGCATCAACTTTAAAACTTTGTGAGAAGTGACATGTTTTTTCTTAGCCTTCTGAAATATGAAGTATTTCCTTCATGCAAGAAAAGAATTTCCAAATGATCTTGCCAAACCTTAGCAATAGTATACTGGAAAACAAAACAGCTTGCAAAAAACTGAGCTTAGATTGAAGTTAATACTAGAATAATCGTATTAAACCACAATAACAATAGTGACAAGATACAGATTGATGGTGTTTGCTGTTTGTAGTAGTGTCAGTACCAACTTAAACAAAAAGATCAAGGAGATGCAGCAACAGCAGAACAATCCGCACCCTGCCCCTTTAGTATCTGAGGTCTCTTCCCCATTCTTTTTGATGCTTTTGAAAGCCTTGTTCCTTCAAAGTTTGTGGGTTTTTTTACCTATTCCCCTTTTTTTGATACCAAACACATTAGGATTCCTGGAAATCTTGCCACGATGATCCAAGATCTTATTCTTGGCCCCTGCCTTACTCCAAGATGCATAAGAATTAAGGGATAAGACAGGCTAACAACAAAGCTTTTTAAAAGGGGAAAAAAAAACCCCAAAACAAAGATGCACAGCAGCCCCTGCACGGTAGGGAAAAGCTCTCGGATGACCCACACAAAGTAGTGCAGAGTTAGAGGTCTTCCCCGCATGAATGGATGGATCCTGGGATGCTGTGAACTGAAAACTGCAAACAGGTGAGTTCCTGCTTGTGATTTACATATACAGCAGGGCAAGGAAAGACTCCAAAGAACTGGATCCAAAGTGCTCAATGCAACAGGAAGGAAAGCTTATGTTTCAAACAATGGCAAGGAAGTGAGGAGGCATCACAGAAAACTGGTGATACATCTAATTACTAGGTTACTCCAGGGATGTTACCACAGGTATGGCTGCAATCACCACCAAGCTTGGAGGACACAGCTGCCGGTAGGATATTGCAAGAAGCTGCAGTTTGGCTGAACTCTCCGATGGCTTTAAAGCTGAGAGCAGTATAGATAAAGCATCCAGGGAGAGGAGGAAGAGAAGCATCGGGGAATCGCAAGTCTTTTACCAACATTAGTGACATCTTAGTTCTAACCCTGCTTGGTAGACTAGACATCAAACTCCTCACACTCTTCCCCTTGAAGTAGGAAGCACTGCTGAACACCAGAGCTGAACAATAAAGGGAGCACCTTCACTACTTCATCTTTACCATAAGGCATGCCCTGCATCCTTTCCCTTTGGGTTCGGAATACACTGGGTAGGACCTCCCTACACCCATCAAAAATAATACTTGCTCTTCTTATGGAGTGGATCAACATCTACTGTAAGTCTTACAGCCTCATCCTCTTACACATGTAGTACATTTAACATTATACTTTCACCAACCTGTCACTTACCCCAACACCTGGAAGTGTCTCTCTCACTGTTGGCCATCCCCCATGGTAGAACCCCCCCCCTACATCATTACGACCATATTACACATTGAGGAATTATACAGTTATCCCTCCAAACATACGTTCACTGCTTATCTGACACACAATGTCAGGCTCCTCTCCTGTTCTAACAACAGTTCCACCAACACCTCCATCACTTTACACAGCTATAAAGAATGAAAGGGAGGGCTCGCAAATAATCCATGCCAGCCAGGTTCTGGAGTTACAGGTGTAAGGGTACTTATCTAAATACTTTAATGGCTGATATTCAGAAATCTCTAGTGAACTTGATGTTCTGGAGTGGCAGGCCATGCTATCAAGCAGCTTTAATTTGACTGATGTTTGTGTCGTGAATTCTATTTTAGTTTCCCCGATAGCGATTGGATTATAATTATTTCCAAATGTAGCATTGTGGATTTGGCTGTGTTTGATATTAATTGTAAAAGCACTATTCTTCTCACTTTCCAGATTAAATTCTCTTGACTGTATCGATTAATGCATCCTTCCCACTTGAATTCCCATCTCTCCCAGGGACTTTCTCTTTGCTTTTGCCATGTAAGCATTTGCTATTGAAGATAAAATGTTAAAAGATGAACATGGGGACAAGGAGGGCACCAAAACGAAATATTTCAAAGATATCTCTAACTTCTAGATTATCAGAGCAGCAGAGAAATCATTCAAAAGCCTGAATGCAATTTGAGGCGGCTCCCGTGGTATTTTTACCCAAGCAGCCACAATACCAATTCATTAACAAAATAGCTTTTAACTCCAAATGCACTTGGAATCATTAATTCACTAGATCTATTAATTTGCAATGATTTACAAACATATGAGCACCAAGGAGAGTATCTTGAAATTCCGGTTTGGCAAATTAATTTCCAACTGTTTGAATTAAACTTCAGCATCAGACAGCAGAAGATACCACATACTTAACCTCAACGGTCGGGTGCGCTATTAAGACTGTTGTCAACTGCTACTATAAATACATCTGTAACAGTAAAGCGCTCAAGAGTGCTCCGGAAACACTTATTTTTGAGATGTGTTATGAGAAAGCTGACACACATAAAGCACTAAGGGCTCAAAGAACACTCACTTTTACAAATGGTGAAAGTCTCTAAAATGTCACTTAAAATAGCGCCATTTTCCAAAAAGGAGGTCAAGAACTATACTTACAAAGTAAACTGCTCCAAAACTTCCATGTCCAATTTCATGTAAACCCACAAATATTTCTTCAGGATCATCTTTGTAGAACAGGTCAGCTATTTCTGGGTCCTTTGGCACCCCTTTGCGCATGTTGAGCAGTATTATGAACTAGTTCGCGCTTTCAATTCCCAATCAATTTCTTCCTTCATCGACAAAGTAGTTTGTAGGCAGCGTTCAGCACCTGGCGAGAAAGTTCATCTTTAATGTGTTTCTTTTACGCATGTTTCTGTTCTCACTTCTCCGACAGTAAAGTAAGAGGAAACGCTTTCAGGAGCAATAGACTTCACTATCGTTTCCTTCAGATAATTTTTTTTAATTATTAGTCCAATTTAGATATAGAGATTAAAATGCATTCAGAGTACAACAGCTCTTTATCTCATACAGGAAGCAAATGCTGCAGTTACAGTAAAGTCCACTTGAAGACAAGAGTCCTGGTTGCTATGCAAAACATCCTGTGATAGACGTTTGTTATTCTTCACACTGGGCTCCTAATGTGTCAGTTTTTAGACTATCACCCTTGTTCCTCCTACTTTTCTCTGCTGTTTGTTTGCTTTGTTTCTCTACTCCCACGTGCCAGCTGGTGCTAGTAGAAAAGTTAGCTTCTATTCCACAGAAGCACTTCACAATCATATGATTTTCATTTATTTATTTATTTATGCAGCGCTATAAGACAGCTACTGCTACTGGATTGTGATGGCTCCCAGGTCACAGAACTGCTTTTGAAAAATCCTAGACTCCATGTAAGGCAGATCTTTACCTCCTTAACATCTTTCTTTGGCATAAGCATGTAATTAGACAGCATAGAACTGAGCTGCACTGAAATGAAGAGTTTAAATATTTATCCCCAAAATTTCAGGGGAAAAAAAAATAAAAGCAGCATCAGAAAATTTCACATTTCCTATTAAAACATTCTGAAAAATCTGCATTGGTTCATTAGACACTGGTGTGCAAAGCAATGATGGATGCCTTTACCCCACTGCTTTTGACTTCTGAAACCCAGCACGTTGTCTGCAGGTGCGTCAACTGGAGTAATTTCTAACAACAGTCTGGAGCAAGTCTCAAAACTACTTCCAGATACATAGTTCGGCACCTCATTTATTGAGACCACATCTTCTCTGCACATAAAAGACTTCTGAAAACATACGCTAAAATGTTCAGCCTACCTCATGAGATAAACCAGTGTAACATTTGATGAGAGACCAGCTGAAATTTAGCAATCAGATAAAATTAAAACCGAAAGACACATAAAAGGCTTTAGAAGGTTTCAGACTGCAAGTGCCATCCAGATGGAAGGATGAAAGCAGGGCATAACTTTGGTCTGGGGCTGAGACAGTCTCCTTGGCCGAGGTTGATAAGCAATGGAGCAACAAGCACAACAAACTGCGGTTCGTTAGAGGTGCACCAAGTCCTGTGCTGGAGCCCACCTGGATAACTGTGGCACAAAGCATGCTCTGCGGCTCAGACTCCTTTCAGCAGCATTGTCCTGTGCTCTCGGCCCCCCAGACTCTAGGCGCTCTCTTATTCTGCAAAGGAAAACAAATATCAGTATTTAGAAAAAGTATTTTAAGTTTTATGCCTTATTCTAATATACAAAAACACTACATCTAAGAAAGACTGCCGCCTATCAAGGCACCATTTGCAAGCGCAGTGAAAAGGAGCACTGGCTGTGAACATTCATGGTGGCTCTTTAGGTGAAGATATGCATTTCCTGGGTTCTGTAGCCCTTGGGCTTGTTACGTAGCATTATAAGATAGGAAACCAGGAAAAGAGGTTAAATGCCAAGTTCTCTGACTTTTATAAAATCTCTTAGGAGGCACAGAAAGTTTGCTCTCAGACTACACTGTTTAGATTGCCTATAGAAAGGACAAAGTTCACAATGCCAAGTCTATCCTTTCGCTCACCATGTTACACCTGATGCCATACAAGCCTTCAAAGAAAAGTCCTAGGCGTTAATAAAGCACACGTTGTTGGATTTCACCAGGGAGAGAAAAAGCAATGAAAGGATGAAGAAGGAGGACAACCAGTTAGGCTCATCAGCTGAAATCAAGTCCGCATTGCTCACAGTTAAAGATGCGACTCCCTGCAGTCACCCATCACTGGGGGTGCAGCAACACCCCAAACAGCCCCAACCCTCCTCTCCCAGTGGAGTCAAGCACGCTGAGGGCTTGGCATCAGCTTGCCCTCATAGAAAAGGTTATCGTGTAGCCACAGGAAAAATGCTTCACAAGTAAAGCATACTGCAGTAGTTACATTGCCAAAATCTGAATTAATATACATCTGATTTAATGACAAACAGGCTAACTCATCTTCTCATTTATTAGCAAAAAAATACATGAACAAAAGTCTTCCTGCTGGTAGCTAACATTACCAATAAATGATATTTTTGTCTACTGTTCTCAACACAGGGCAATATTATTGATGTGTTAAAAAGCTATTCAAACAGCTCCAGAAAAAGGATCTATAATGTTTAGTTTAAAAAAAAATATAAAAATATCTCAAGTATAAACTAATGACAAAAGCCAGATAAATGAAATGATTATTCATTCTCAGCTGATTGGCCTCACCCAAAAGTGCTATATTTACTATGTGCCTGCAGAGAGGGGCAAAGAATGCAGTATTTCAGGTCTGGCATTCTTCAGCCCAGTGAAAAGTCCATTTGGCTTTGGAATGATAAAAAACAAACTGATGAAGAAAACAATTTATCCATCTCTAGTCAAATGAACTTCTCTGCCCTAAACAGTCTGTGCAGCTCTAATATTCAAGGATAAATTGGTATTTAAAATGGGAAAGTAAATATAAATACTTAAAGTTAAGCCCTAAGTAAGAATGTCATTTCTCCAACTAGGACAGATATGTCTAGTGAGGCTGTACAATAAGTAATTCTTTTCAGCAGGACTATTATTTTCCAGTAATGACTGTAAGAAAACTTAGGATGGAAAGGGTATGAAGAGTAACTTGATTCTTGCTGATCTGAACATGACCCCAGGTGCTCCATACCATCCCCGAGTGCTTGCAATGCCTCTCTGGACAAACACCAGGAATCCTTCACACGGTCACTTTTCAGCACGAGATACACAATTCAGGCATGGGACAGCGTAAGCCAGAAAAGACACAGATCACACTGCTTGGAGGTAAGCTGGCCGGTCACGAATTCTTAATATTACAACTCTCTTCTAGACATGTTGAAGACTGAAATAAAAACGGTTCAACCAATGGCAGAGCATTATAAGAGTCGAGCATCATAAGTAAAAAAAACCAAAACAAACCTCGAGTTCACAGTATGGTCAGTTTGAGCAAGTTCTTTCAGTTACTAAAGTTCTGAATTAACCCATCAAGAAACAGTGTTTACTAGAAGCCCGATTTCTTTCAAAAAGCGCACCTAAAGCAGCGTTTGAGACTCTGCGCGTTCTGAAGACCTCAGATGAAAGCAGCATCAATCACACTGGCAGTGACTTAACGGAAATGACAAGTGACTCAAGGTTTTCAGAGTGCGCGAGTTCAGCATTTTGTTCAGATAAGGCCGTTCGGAGATGCCTCAAAACTGCCTACCTAGAAACGAAGACTCGATTGAGAGTTACTAGTGAGAATTCCTGCCTTGGAGGACAAACTGTTTGTGCCCCGTTTCTGAAACTCTGTAAGGTGCTAGAAAGATGGGGTGAATTCTTGGGAGTAAATTCAGCATCAGAAATGATACTAAGAAAAATACTTGAAAGAGTCTCTAAGAAAAAAATATCTAATGAAAATTACAGAACATATTATGAAAACCGGAAAGAAAATAGGTGTCTTAAAGGCCTATGACTATTCCAGCTACAATTGGGAAAACAGTGTTACACTGGACACACCTATATGGCAATCTCTCTGTTTCCCAGTAATATCACAGGCAGAGGAAAGCAAAATCACTACTTAACATTCCGTTCTTTATGGAAAATGCGCCAGGCAACGTGTGTCCTGCGCAGCACAGATCTGCCCAAAGCGAGAGGGAAATGCTGAAGGACTGTGTTGAAAGCTGCAAGTGCAAGATGATCAAGTTCTTAAACCAACAAAGCAATTCTGCTTGGAGCAATGTGCTATAGTCGTCCTCCTTCTCGCCTTTTCCCATGCTTCAAACACGGGAGCTCAGGGATGCAATCCAGCCAAAGCAAATCCCTCTGGATGGAGCAGGGAGTTATGGCTGTAGTTCTGGCCCATTGCCACCTTAGGTTTCAAGGATTCTCTACTCCTCACTGACGCTAAATGGCACAATGACCTGGTGCTTTGTGTGGCTGGGGCAAGACAACAGCAGGTCTCATGGTGGAGTTCACCAAATGATGGTAGAGAGTACGGGAAGAGTCAGGCCAGGAATGAGGAACGATAAACTAGTGACACATCCCACAGACTACTCAGACGGAGCCCTGGGTAACGCCGGCTATAGCAAGCAAGATTTTTTTTTCCCCCAACAGTTTAAAGAAAAGCAACATTTCCTCAATCATAACCAACCCTCACATTGAAAAAGCATGCATTGCTGCTTTTGCTACATGTGTGGGCACAAAAATTCTCCTCCTACCAATCATGACCTCTAAGTGCTATATTAACAACAACAGAAAAGACCTTGACCTGAACATAAAGGAAGAAACAAAACATAACTGGAAGTGCCTTTAAGAAGAACTAAACTACCCCCATTTCCAAACATTCCACGGATCTAAAACTACATCCGTTTCTAAGAAAAGTTAAACTTACGCACTCAATTTCTGTACCTGCCAACGAGATGCCTTCAGAGCACAGTACCAGCAGAGTTCAGATACTTACTTTTTGCTTTGTCAGGGTCACTAAACAACCGGTAACCTGCCCGGCACCCTCAGCTCACAGCACAGTCAGTACACACGGAATGGTTCCCACACCCTACAACTATCTCATTTTCAACACTCCAATAAAGCGCCAGCACGTGGCTTGTAAAACACAGCTTGAATTGCGTCTCACAACGCTACAGGCCCCTTTCAAACGTGTACAGAAATATATAAAATTAATTTTAGTTCCTAATGACACCATGGTCCTTCCCAAACCAGGGACAAAGTTTTCCACTTCAAGCAGAAAAACAAACTACAGGAAACAGGGTGGAACAGCAGCAGATTCCACTCATAGGAGGAGCGACGTGACACGGCTCACGCATTCATTTTTAGATGAATATTTTTGGGGCAATAATTTTACACCACAATTCTTTCTCCAAGAATGACAAACACAGAGCCCCTTGTCTTCATTTCAGTTGCTACAAAAGTCTCCAAAAATCTGGAAGACAACACCAAGAGGGAAATTATCAGCTATATTCAACCAATAAAAACTGTTCTGAATAAGAAGCCTTTTGAGCTCAAAGTAGGCACGTGCTCAAGTTCTCACACATAAACTTATAATGTTTTGTTTGTTTGATTTTGTTTTTTGTTTATTTTTAAGAAGCAGAAGCTTTTTTTCTTCCCTTTAATTGCTACATAAGGCTAGCTAGCAAGGCCATACACAAACCTTTTTGCGGCTCATTGACTCACATGGAGACCACAATCCAGGGTGAACCGTCTATTGTTGCGCAGAAGCAGGTGCTTTGGCTTTTTAAGAAATACTCTTAACCTCCATATTGTGAGCTTTTCAGTGTCAGTTCTTTGATTGTTAAGAATTACTTTTCCAGCTAACATTATGTAACTGAAAGCAACATACATGTTTTTTTCCTAGTATATTAGTACTTAGTTGATTTTAATGCTTCAAACAGCCAGATTCACGTATCTGGTATATAAATTCAAGCTACTTACAAATTTGCTGACACCATATACAACAAGCAACTGTACTACAGCCTTTGTTTGCTTAAATTAATCACCAGTTCCAAGGTACTCCGAAAAAATTTCACTTTGGTCTAGAAGCAGCAAGTCCTCTCATGTCCTTTCTGCAAATTTCTAAGCAGCAAAATGATCCAATTTGTGCATAAGAGAAATAGAAGGTACCTGGTGACCTTCCGCAGCAGACAAAAATGTTTTTGAACCTTTGAAAACACTCTGCAGGTATCAGAATAGCACTCCCCGAGGGTGTGTGGCAGGGGGACCAGGTTAAGGAATCGGGACAGTCTGGGAGGAAAGCTGGATAGGGTAACCAGAAAACAAGCACAAAATGTGCCTGGTCACAGCTAGCAGCTGAGACTTATACACTAGTTCCTCAAACACTGCCTTTTTCACTCTGCTTTTCAAAGAAATAACTTCCCAGAACATTCAAGTCAATGACACGCACCATTTTTTATGAACGTTTGCACAATAGTTGGATGCAATCACAGCTTGTCACTACCTACAACTTCTAAAAAGAACTGCAAGAATTTTTCTTTGCCGAGTATTCAGCACAGGAATCCACTTCGAACATCATCCTGGAGCATACGCGCTTTGGTTCGGTATTCTCCAGTGCTCACACGTGCATCGGGTCATTCCGAGTTAACAAGATTACTCATGCTAATAAAAACCCCTGAATCAGAACTTGACTAAGGTGATCACTGTGCACAGTGCCCCTGGGATACGAAATTAAACTAATAACTTGCAGGTCTTATTGTAGATACATACCTTCATTGAAGCAATTTTTTTCCTGATTAGGAGCAATAATTTTCAAAGGAAACACTGTTCCATTTGCAACTCCTCTGTAACTAGTATTCATGTATCAAGAATAAGACAGTAACCTAAAAAAAAACACCCCAAAAAGTAAAATTAAAAACATAAAACCAGTGGGCTTAAAGTCAAGAAATGAGCAATTAGCTTTGCTCGTAGGGAACAGTTCAAGTATGAAGTCAAGCAACATGCCAGCCTTCCAAAGGAAGCTGTTCCCGTCGTGTTCCCCAGAAGTCCTCCCAGCAAAGACACACCAGCTGCTGCAGGAAGCGTAGGGATCTAAGATATGGCAGAATGGAAATGCAGCAAAAAGCTTCCACAGATTGTCTTTCTTCTTGCTCTTCTAAAGGACCTTACGGCTGATGTGTGAAGTTTCAGTACTTGCAGAATGAAGATTAGGCACTGAAGTGAGGAACTAGTGGCACCTATGGCACTTAACCTGCAGCCAGATAGTAACTATAATCCTAAAAAAAAAATAGTATCATAGAATCACCTAGGTTGGAAGGGACCTTTCAGGTCATCTAGTCAACCATCAACCTAGCTCTGACAAAAAACATCACTAAACCATATCTCTAAGCACTATGTCTACCCGTCTTTTAAACCGTGACTCAACCGCTTCCCTGGGCAGACCATTCCAATGCTTGATAACCCTTTCAGTGTAAAATTTTTTCCTACTATCCAGTCTAAACCTCCCCTGTTGCAACTTGAGGCCATTTCCTCTTGTCCTATTACCTGTTACTTGGGAGAAGAGACCAACCCCCACCTCTCAACAACCTCCTTTATATTCTTGTATATGAACGTATATACAGGAAAAGCATAATATACAAAGTAAATATAAACCAATCCTCTATTTTTCCTAAAAGTAACATTACTCAGAATTGTGCTGTGGAGGTTCCCTGGGAGCTAAAACACAGCACACAGTGACCCCAGGACCAACGCAGCGTGCACCATAGACAGTTGCAGCCATCGACACCCCAAATTCCAACACGTGTGATGTCCCAGCAAGTTTAACCACCCTTTCAGGACGCAAGCAGTGCCACGGGTCAGCAGAAACCAGAGGTAACAGCTATTCTGATGGCAACACCCTCTTCTAAAGCACCATCTTCTCTCTCTGCACCTCATCCAAAGCTCACAACTTAAACATTTCCATAAAGACCAGCACTACTGCTCCTACTGCAATTTGCCTCATGAAACTCGCTACAGGGAATTTTAAAACCGGTGAAATAACAATGCTTAGCTTTAGGTTTCACTTTTTACATTTTCATCCAATGGCTGAAATAGGCAAACATCTCACGTACTTCTAATACACTCATTTAGGTCAATGCACAGTCCTTAATCTCACACCTAGTTTTGAGCACTGCGCAGCCCTCCTGAAGTAATAAATCCGGTTTAAGAAGGGTATCTGTAATTTCTCTCTGTAGTAACCACCCCTTCATACACAAAAACTTCTATGAAAGGAGGTAAAGAAATCTGACAACCGCAGTCAGCAAATTACTCTAAAAGACATACGCTTTTGACTATCCTGCTCTAGATGTTTTAGTGTTTTAGTGTCAATTAAAAAAATTAAATAAATCACACAGTGTTTTAATGACAAAGTTGCAAGGAAACCATGAATGACTTAAAAACACAGGTGATCAGCCTAATTGGGAGAGTCATCAAAAGTAGCAAGCAGGAGCTTGTACCTCCCAAATCTTGTCTGCAAGTGGCATTTTAAGTATTAAAGGAAATAAAAAGTTTGATAGCATTTCTTGTCTCTTACAGGCAAGAGGAAAGCCCTTTACCTTCTCTCTGCTTTGCTAAATAGGTGTAATTGTAATAACCCAAGACCCTGGGTAAAATATTTTTAAAAAAGATTACTTTAAAATGAATTTAAAAAACCCTCCAAAACCAAAATGAAAAGCCTAGGCTTTTATTTAACAAGCCAAACAGCATCGTTCTTCGGAATAGGTATGTAATGAAAAAGCAAACTTCACAGCAAGAGACATCGAGTGATGCTTCCCAATAATTTTCCAGTTAAATTTAAAATGATTCAATGAAAATATGTATGCCTTCGTTTTGTTTAAGGGCAATTGACACTCTTACATTTCTTTCACCAGAACCTGTGTTTTATCATAAAATCTAGACTGCCTTATTAGTGTTTTGCAGGTTTATTTTACAAGATTAAAAATTCAGAGTCATGAAATAAGCCTGTTTAGATTAAAAAAAAAAGAAAGAAGAAGGCTTCTTGCTCTGAACAACAACATTTCATAGTATTTCATCATGGCATCCTCGAAATAATTCAGGGGTATGGTCTGGAAGGGAGGAAAGATACATCAATCACTTAAAATCGTCATGTACGTAAGCCCAAATAGCATCATATAGAGAAATATAAATTTCATCAGATCTTCTCATCAAGACATCTCTAAAACATCACATATGGGGCATGAAATTGAGGAAATTGCCTCCCTGTTTTCATCAGATATTTTCTGGAGCATTTTTATCAGGCTCTTCATCACATTGTTTAAAAGACAGTGAACTCTAGACAATTATAAATTCATGAGTATTGTGCTGTGTGCTAGTCAGAGGCAAAAATAAGTCATCAAATTTGTTTATGACAGTCTGAAGACCAGCAACACTCAGAGTTTCCTACCTGTTAACGTAACAGCTTCCAAAGAGCTGTATCCATTTTGCGGTTAAAGCTATTTTGAGATATTTTTAAAGAGTTCATATTTCGACTCTCACATAATCAAACAAGACAGACGGCAGCCGGATAAATCTATTCGCCCAGCTCTCCGGAGTGTCCCGGATGATGCTGTAGCGAGAGCTGAGCTACTCCAACTCAGCTGCATTACAGTTCTAACCTGCAGGACCAACACCACCGCGACCGACGCAATCACAGCGGCCACCAGATCAGTAAAACAGTAAACGCGTAACAAGGCTGCAAGCGTATCTCCATCTGCATTTCAAGCTCCGTTTTTCAGAGATATCAGAAGTGACTAATATATAATATATATTAAAATAACCCCGAACGCTAAAACATTCTGTAAGTTTTAAAATTAGTTCTTATACCGTTAGCTTTCATAGCATGACTTTGATTTGCTCCTTAGAGTAACTCAGCAACTGCAAAGATTTGACTGAGGGTAAGATATAATTATGCTACTGAACAGTTACTTTGCACTGCCCAAGGAAAAGGTGCCTTTTAGTGGAGGGACATGAAAAGCCTGTGATACCATTTGGGGCAAAAAGTGGTTTCATGATGTAAATGCAGGACAACGAATAAAATCCTTTCACGTAACAGTATGGTACTGTAGCTATGTGGCTTTTGCCGTAACATTAGCTGACTTTGAAAAAGTAGGTTTCTATTTAAAAAGACTGTTTATTCTGCTTTTGCAAGAAAATAATTCAGATACTGATTTTCTGGAAGCTATACCAGAGTAAAACTGGCCAAAAAGAGAGTCATGCAGTAGGTGCTTAGCAAAAAGTAAGAAAACAGGTGCAGACAGCGCTCCTGGAGGGGGAAAAAAAAGGCGGCATTCTTTGATCACAGAGGGTCAGAGTACCCCTCACAACAAACCAAACTCTGATTTTATTTTTTCTTTTTTTCCTTCTGTTTGAGGAGAAGGAAAGTTCTTCATGATTCTAAGAAAATCCATGGATCATCATGAGCTTATTATTAATTAAAAACCCAAACCTCTTCATTTCTAAAGAGAGTAAGTTGCACAGTGCAGCACGTGTTGCTCATCCTCTCCAGTCATGAGGTTTAGAGAGAAAGGCTCCTGAATCCCAAGGCCGTTTTGGTGCTGGTTTAAGCAGCAGCAGAGAAAGCCCCAGCACTCCAATCTATTTCCCCCAAGATGTATAGTTTTTGCTGCGTTACACTTCCCCCTCGCACCCAGCCCCTTCAATCTCTCCCTACCACACACTTCTCCTTTTATAGATCTCCTTCCTTCCTGCCGCCGCTGTGGCAGCCAGCGATAACACTTTAGGAAATCATCTTTTTGACTACTTCAGTCTATCGTTTTAGCTCGGTCCACCCTTCGCGACTCTGTGTGACACATCCAGCTCTCTTCCTGACCTATTTTACAGGCACGACTGCAACCATTACCATATATAACAGGAATTTTTTCCATGCCCATATCATTAAAAATGGCTACGTCACTTTCATTCAGGTGTTTAAAGTCTGCTTCAGGAGTGGAATTAAACATGAAAAAGGTTATTTTGAAAAATCCACAAAAAAATTCAATTTCATTTGGGAATACTATTATTAAAAGACGACAAACTTGATCTAGCATGTACCAGCCAAGACAGAATCAGTCATTAATATTACACAACTTACCCACTGGTTTTTTAAGTTTATTCTTTTCTAGCGTATGCATTTTTTATTGCTAGTAATAAATGACACCCACGGAAGTAAAATATGGATGTCTAATGTCCAAAACATCACTATTAGAATCTAATAATTGTGTACAAGAAGAAAGTGCTTATCCTCTACGAAATGAGCACCGGATGGCTGAAAATCTGGAAAGAAAAGAAGATACTGTGATGCTTTTATCCAACACCCAGAAAGAACTGAAGGTTTGCTGTATCAGCCATCATACGTGCTTAGGACACAGCCCTCTTATGGATACCTCTTCTTCAGGATCATTTGAACATCCTTATGATAATTACAGCAATTATTTACATGCAGCAGCCATCACAGAATCACGAAAGCATCAAATGTATTTTTATTTGTCATAATGCAGTAAACCATCCATGAACACCACTATGCACGCCGCTTTGCACAACATTAATAAAATGGTCCAGCAGCCTGTTTTACACCTGTAGCATTTAATTTCCCAGGCAGCATCAGCAAAGCCAGCAGTTCCTTGGTGCGCGACGGCAGGGATAAAGCTCTCCAGGACAGGAGGACACAGCAGAGAACCACACAGCAAGGGGTTGTTTTGTCACGTGGAAGCCTGTAAGGGTCTCCAGGTACTTTTGTCCCTCAGAGGTTTTAAGGCCAGTACTGTCCATGCTTTACAAAACACAGAAGCTGATAAAACAAGAAATAAAACCTGTTCAAGGTCATCTAAGGAATATAGCAACTACAAATAAAATCACAGTTTCCAGATTAGGAAGAGCTGGTGCGGCAATGTCGCTGAATAATCATCTGCTGCATTATTTCGGAGGGTTTTTGGCTGATTTCCCTATTACACACATTGCCATAGGAAGCTGGTTTTCTGGCCAACCAAAGATTCATAAAATAAATCACCCAAGATGTCTTAAAGATCTGAATAAAGGCAAATGAGTGTATCAGATTTATAAATACATGCAACCTTTGCAAGGTATATCCATTCCTGCAGTACCTCAACACCATGAGCAGAGCAATTTCCTCATCACCAGGCACCTTTGATGTCAGACAAATGCTGCTAAAGGAACTCCTTCACCCTGTGAGCACTTTCTCAGCCACCCTCTAACAGGGTTGGCACAGGCCAATGCTGCACTAAGTTCCTGGGAAAGGACTGACCACAAAATCAAAAGCCTTATTGCTTGCTGAAGTCCTCTCCTATCTCACAGGGTTACAAACTAATCACTAAGAGATACCCGTAATAACACTTCGTCATAAAATCTGAAAAATAAAAGTATTTCAACGGGCATTTACTCCTGTTCCTGGCACAAGCCTGTGTCCTCCTGTACCGGTGGGCATGGGACCTGAACCACGGCACCACCAGCACAAACCACTTCTCTTTCTTACTGATGGACGGTCCATTTTTAATTTGGTAAATTCATTCCATGACTGTTCCAGGTCTCCAAGGATTTATTTTTTCATAGCTTTTTCTATTTTAGGAACAAATATACAGACACCAGTTTCCTCCATCTTCTCGCAAGTTCACTTAAGGAAAAGCACAAATACAGCTGTTATCACACAGCTCAGTTTCGGTGATTATGTTTTATAGAGGGCTGGGCCACAGATACTATTAATACACTTGGAGGAATATTTATTTTATTAACGTCACAAGTTCCTATTTGCATCTCTCCTGGAACATCCATGAGCTCTTTTCTGAAAGTACACAGAAAAAGATATGTTCCCTATTAAAACACACATGCATAAATTTGTTAAAATTAAAAAAAAAACCCATCACTATATTTCAGTCATATACTGTCATAGGTGCAGGAGGCTATCTTTATTTCCTTCAACTCTTTTTCAGGACTTTAAGACACTACAGAAGCTGTTTCTATTACCATTTCGTTATGCAATAAGTGTGCTAACGTGCATATTAATCCAGATCCGAGGCATCTCACATCACTAACACAGGTTTCTCACCACCGCCCCTGTTCCCGACCTGCTGCAACGCCTGGCAGCACATTACTCCAGTCTTTTGCAGGAAGATTTTGGTACGGTCCCCAGGAGCTTTCCTATATTTACACTCTGCATGAAGTTTGGGATTCTAGAGTTCAGCTCTGCAGCAACTGAAGCAGTTTCAGATTCAGATAAAATTTGATTCATAGACCTAACCGCGCTCGTCTGCGCTGCTTTGGATAACTCCATCTTCATTTAGCTAAGGCATGAAAAACATCCAGGACTTCTGGAGACAAAATTTCTATCTGCATTTCATGAACTGCTTTCAGCAGCAGCCGCCCGCTCCACCCTGCGAGCACCGCTGCTTGTACCCGCACTCCCTCCATCAAGATGCTGACCCAGACAAGTAACAACCCAGCAAAAATGCTTCGTTTTCTGGCCAGATTTGTTCCCCAGCCTCATTCTACATCTCTCCATCCAAACAGGAATAAGCAGCCAGGGGCAGGAACTGGGCTGTCAAAACCCTCAAATGAGGCTACTGGAACATCTCCATTGGAGTTTCAGTCACAAGACTTTCAAGAAAAGTAGTAATTTTCAGGTCACCCATTTTTCAAAGTATAACGAATTCAGCACCTCACCCTGAAGCCTACACACGCTATTTTCTCTCCATGAGGTCCCTGGGTGGTTACTGAAGACTCTGGCAGCTCACCAGTGGAGTGCTGCAGTCACCCTTCAGGAGACAACTGTAATTTCCTATAATTAATATACTGTTACCACCTTTTGCTAATTCATTGTACTTGACAAGTAAGCTAGGACAATAATTGCGTTGCTAATATGCTCGTGTATAAGACATGAGGAGACAGTAATTGTCTCAAAGACAACACTGAAGTCAGAAATTCTGTATTCTCCAACTCGCAGAGCAGGCTATTGAGACGGAAAGAAAACCCACAGTGAATAACGGCACCAGTTTTCAGACAGGGGTATAATCAGGAATGACCAATGGGTCCTTTACCAGGTAGAACAGAATGGAGAAATGGTGATCACACACATTAAGGAGAGGTGAGAAAAAAGAAAAAAAAAATCCTCAATATATTGTCAAGCATATCAACTATAAGTTCCAGAGGAAAACTGAAGAAAAGATAAATAAACGTCTGAGCTGAAACAACTATTTTTCTTTAGCAGACAAAAAATTCTGAGTTAAGACTGAAGTTACATCTCACCATACCATGCCATCATTCCCATTGCATGAGAACATGCAGCACTCAAAGACTCTTTCAGCAGCGGAGTAATGGAGAGGTCCAGGTCTGCGGTTTCAGCCTTAAGTCTTATTTTCTTGGGATTTATCAGGTCAGAACAGACCCTTAATGTTGCTTCAACGCAGATTTTTAGCATCTTTAACTGAAGTAAAGTTTTAAATTAGAACTGGAGGGAAGAAGAGAGTCTGCTTCACTGGGACTGGAATCAGATGTTTAAGACTAACTCAGCTCATGAAGAGCCAGCACTCTGCAGGTCTGCTCAGAGCCTTTTCCAGAGGAAGACAGTTTTGGTTCCAAGGGAAGGAAGATGAGCAGAGGCAGGCACTGGAGAAGAGAAATAGCCACCTGGGTCAGGAGATGCAAACTCACACGTACCTATCCCCTCGGCATACTTTTTTTTTTAAAATTAGCATTGCAGTCACAAAGAATCAATATACAGTTTTAAGTGACATTAATTCTCATTTTAAAATAATCTATGCTTAAGTTTCATTTTTCCACTTGAAATTCAAAACGCAAGTTTCAGTACTGCATCCTTATGTACTGGCATATCCTCAGATGAGTTTTAAAGTACTAAGATTTAATATTTCAGAATGTTAAACCCTGAGAGAATAAATGATCAGTAAACAAAACCTACTTAGTGCCCTCAAGAAAACAAGACAGGAATAAGGGTAAAATAAGGGATGGGACTAATCTTCTCACAGGCAAAGAAAGCAGATTTGGTCTCCCAGGACCTAGTGGGTCCTTTTCAGAAAAGGGGAAGGTAGATCACCATGGCAACAGAGTATTTGATGAGATACTTTAGTAGTGCAATATGCTGTGCTATGAACATAAGAGATAAGGCGAGAAGCAGTTCTCTTCCAACCAAATAGAAAAGCTTTTAGCAAAAACATGGAGCACATTTCTGTTTGCTGTGATTTCCAGTAATGAAAAACTGATGTTGCAAAAAAGACATCACGGATATCAGTAACAGAAATTATTATCAACGCTTAAATTAAATTTTCTGGTCACTGGGCTACCTGATGAAAAGACTTACACAGTCAATGAAAGAAAGCTATTATGGGGGAAGATTCAAATTTATTAACTGCTGGCCCAACTGTGCAAGGTACCAAAACCATACCAGATTACTACATATCTGCACAAAAATAAAAGGTGACAGAATTTGTGAGGGTGGCTGCAGGGACAGAGGGGCACTCGATAAAGGTGTCTTCTGTGGGTGGCAGTGGCATTGACAGTGGCATTTGAGGGCAGGAGGGAAGAGACAAGAGAAATTCAGATCAGACGCATCATTAAACCAAGATAAGATAACAAAAAGGATATCAAAGAAAATGAAAGAAAACCATGCCCTAAAGAATAATTTAGAGATACCTGTATTTCTGTATGAGCTGCAGCCAAGGAACCGGCAGCTGATGTTGGAATGCGTGTGTTCAATGGCTAAGAAACAACAACATCCAGGCTGATTGGCAAACACTGCCTAGGAAGACAAGACCATTTAGCGACTGCTGTTAAGATATGACTGACTTTTATTTTTGCTCTAATAATTTACTATTTTGAATCATCACCAAGACAGCCATTTAGTTGTTTGCTATTTTTGAGAAGGCATCTAGAGTAATGACATAGATGCACCTATATTACATTTAACAACACCCTAGGTTTTGGTCACTTATCTTGGAGATAACATTCATTCATGGCAGAGGTGATGAAATCATTATATGTTAAAAACAAACACAGCCAGGTCTACCTCGAGTGGCTCAGACCTGAGAGAAGTCAGAAGCCATCAGAATGGTGGCTGATTTGTTACAAAAGTAGGGTAGCATCCAGTAGTAGTAATATTTTCAGCTACTCGCACACACTGCTGAATTTTAAATTAATTGTAACCGCACAGGGAAAAGACCTGGGGGTTGCTGTAGACAGCTCTCTGAAAACATCTGCTCAGTGTGCAGAGGCAGACAAAAAGGCAAATGGAGTGCTGGGATGCATAAAGACAATGACAGAAAGCCACGGCAAAAGTAGTAATGTCACAACAGAAATTAAGGATCAAAGATATCGTATTATCCAAATGCAATATCCCACATCAGCCACATGAAAAAGGGAGCAGAAATAAAGCAGAAAAAAAATAATAAAAGCATTAGATGTAGGGGAAGGCATCAATATGGAGGTAAACTGAAAATAATGCCAGTTTACACAGGGCATAAATGGAAGGGGCAATGATGCATTAAACAAAATGGGAAAGAGCACACGACAAGGCTGCCCTTTTTTCTCCCCTCTGAGAAGAGGTAGAGCAAGGATCATACCCAAAAAGTAACAAGGTTCAGCGTAAAAATACAACAGCTAGTTCAGATAGATGGATATAAAAATATTCTGTGTTTCTATATAGAAACAAAACTTTCTCAATTAATGAATTCACCGATTTGTAATAGGGAATGCAAGGCTCAGAACTAAAAGCTCAGATAACTGCAGTGGAAAACGGAGAACATTTTCACTTCTGTCAGAAGACAAGGCAGGGACTGCTGAGACCGACATCGAAGCAAAACCCCAGAAGCACTTCCTTTATAGGTAGGTTATTTATTTTTGCCCACTGGCAAATGGGCTGATGGGCATTTGTTCCCATCTCTGGGAAGATGGGAGGTCAGCACCCTTCACAATAAGGTCCAAGTTCATTACACGGAGTCCCTTTGCTGCTAGCACCCACACACGCCTCCCATTTCTCTACAGATCTACTCCAGGAGTTCTCATTTCTTCATCTAGAGTTTGACAATAAATCCCTGTCAGACTCCCACTGCGATCCGGCACATTTACTCCTCATATCATCTTCTCCAGTCATTCTTTCCTTCCCTTGAAAAAGTATGCCAGCTTCTACCAGCTGACTTCAAACTTCTTGCAGACCTGGCTAGTAATAAAAACTGTTTTAAGCCACATTTATTGTTCCTGGCAAGAAATTGTCCTTGCCAAATATTATATTTCTATTTGGTATGTTACTTCAGTGTATTTCAGCAGTGTGGAGAATGAATAATAGCTGAAGATAGGAAATAGATCAAGAGTCTTTTTCTTTTCTGCGGCAAATTCCTGGGGCAACAGATTTTACATACTCAAGGAACGGAAAAGTCACTTTTTCCTCCTGTAGTTTTGTTTTCATCCAACAGATGAATTCCAGTTATATTCTCTAAAGCTCCTTGGAGCTGTCAAACTTATTCCAAGGATGTTCTGGGAATAAGAGTTATTATTTGAAGCTTAGTTACTATGGATAATACACTAATCAAAGTATCCAGCAAAAGCGTAACAGGCCAGCATTCAACAGATCCTGTCACCTACAAGGCTGCAGCTCAGTGCTGGCCCTTATTGACTGCTCCCCACTGGCAAACAGTTACATATGACTGTTGCCAAAGTTAAAGCAATAGAAATCTTGCTGTTTAGAGTCCCAGTGCCCCATGATTTTCTAATCTCAGCAGCTCTACCCCTCTTCTGGATTAAAAAACATCCACCTGAATAGCTATGGCCCAGGGATTTGGAGAGACAGATGTTTAGGCACCACTTGACCACTTAAAGCTTTGTTTATTTGGACACGTATTGAGATAAAATAGCTACAAGTTGAAATTACTGCGTGAGCAAGGCCCGAGTTACGCAATTGCTTATTTATATCTTCTGCTGTAGCAAGGCTGTCTTCACAGAGGAAAAAAAAAAAAACAACAACAAAAAATATATCAAGACCACCAGATATGGTTGGGTATCCTTACTTTTAACTCTACACTACAGAGCTTGATTTTTGACAGAAACTCACCGTTTTCTATCAGAAACCCTCCACTACATTTTTCCATGAACCTCGCCTTGACAGCGATGTAAACAAAGCAGTCTTCAAAGACTGCAGAAGAATTTCAGTACCATAAAATAATCTTAAGTCTCATGCAATTAAGCCATTAAACTTTTCGAACGTTCACTGATATGATCTTGATGCCCTACTTGTTACCTTTTCAACCAGGCAAAAAAACCAAAAGCCTGAACGGAGACGAAATAATACATGAGGTTTTTATCTAAAGACAACCAAGCTAAACTGCTACAGTAAAGCTTTCATCACTAGTAATATCTTCGCCAAGAATATTTTCCTCCGCAGGCAATGTTGTTGGACTTAAATCAGAAAAAGTCAGTCACTTATGTCAGTCTATTCCAGTTCTGCTTTCTATTAAGACAGACCGAAGTCCTGTTCCCTTCACGAGTGCTGGGTAAAAAAAGGCTGTTTTCCCACATTTCATTCCCGCCTCTGTTCACCGTGCCAGACCTTCACCTGTTTGGGTATGGATTCTCAGTTTAATTTCTTCTGAGAAATGTATCTATGCGAGATACAGGGGTCTAAAACAACCACAAAAATACGCGCGTCACAACATTAAGACAGATTCTTCAGAAATAATCCAACTTTTCCCAGGTAAATTTATACAAACATTTATGCAACCGTTCCTATCATGTGATTACAGTTTCTTTTCCATTTAGTATTTTACCATTAATAATTTAGACTTTGGGGGAAGTACATGTTGAGGAGGAAGAGCAGGGAAACAAAGGTTGAGGGTTTTCAATATGTTTGTTAACAAGTTTTCAATACATGAAAACAATCTTCTACTGATAAAAAGTAACATACAGACTTACTACAGTAGCAGAAGCACTGAACATGCCCACAGGATAAAGGTTTTCTGCTGCTTGATAATGTTCTGCATTGTACTGAAGGTATTTGTGCAAGAAAACACCAGTGTTCATGAGAAAAATACTCATTTTAGGATCCATAACAGGTTTATGCACAAGAAAAAACACATTCATTTTCCTAGAGAAAAGGTCCTCACACTTGAACCTTAAAAGACTGTAACTGTTATTTCAGTTTGCAGATAAGAGAAATGTAAGTGGTTTGCATGACTTTGAACATTTTTCAGGACCCTTTTGTAACTCTTGGCCACACTCATACCACAGAAACTTCTCTTTTGTGAGGGGTACATTCTTTTAATAAAGCCACTTTATTATTTTTTTTTTTATACTAGAATTGCCTTTAAATATTTTTTTAAGAAGTCCACATGAAGTATTCTACACAGACGGCTTGTCAATTCAACACACCAAATAACAGTAATTCTCTAAAAAACCACAAACAGGCTATTTTTGAGAGAGAGAATAGACACAAACTTACTCAACTCAAATGCTGGTACGTCCTCTGCCTTCCCATTCCCTGAAGCAAAACTCCTGCCTGCCTCCCTGCGCTCCCTTAGAAAAGCTCCCCTTTTCACGACATGTTCTGTTCAAGAGTCTTAAACATTAATTAAGCCTAACAGTCTTCAGAGATGTTAGCACAGCTATAAAAAGGTTTCTGAATCGAGTGGCTACTGAAGGAACTGGCATCTGATCAAATTTTCAAGAGTTATGCTCCCTGCTTTATGAATAAATTAAGGAATTATCAGTTTTTGAAAGTCTCCAGCACTATTTTAGCTCTTGGTGCCTCATGTACATATTAACAGCCTTATTTTATGGATTCAGCGTCTAAGGCATGATGAACCAAAGGGGACACTAGTAGCAAAACTACAAAAGAATCCAATCCTGTACCTTAGCCAGAAGATTACACTTATATTTTTTTACTTATTTATATATTTAGCAAGAAACTAAAAACTAACTGAAAGACTTAAAGATAATTCTATATTTTCCACGCGCTACAGTGGCTAAGTGATGGCTGCTTTTTATCAGGGACAGCTTCCTAATCGTGGGTTAGCTTGGAAGTCCCATTATTTTGCTCTGGTTAATTTTAAGCACAGCTTTCTGAGATGCTCTATGAATGAAGTAAGTTTGCCTGCAGACTGGGACATATTACCCACTGATTAAAAGTATGAAAAATTCTATCATTAACTAATAAATTCATGATAGTTCAATATTTTACTGTATGGCCATGTCAGTCAAAATCCTAAAGGGGCTCAGGAACTTCAGAAAGTCAACTGTACCTGGGTCACTACTGTACAGGAGCATCCAGACACTCCTCCCATTAGAAGAAGATACTCTAGGCAGAAATACTTCTTTCTGGGTCTTCCTAACTAATCTCTATGTAGTATAAATGTATAACTAAATCTAATACAACAAGAACAAAGACCTTATAAGGATTACCAGAGCTAGCATGAATTTTACACGTACATCAAAATTTTAAAGCAGTTGCTCCAAGGACAGAAACCCTTAAGGGGAAGCTGCACTGAACTCTTCTGGTCAGCCCTTTTGTGTCAAGTAACCATACAGTTTTGTGATTTTCTTTTCATAATGTTGATAATACTGGAAAAAAAAAATCAACATTTTTGTAAGTGTAACTACAGGACAAAAACACCAACTGTTTGTATACAAACAACATACATCACAGCTGAACATTTCTAACCCAGACAAATGTCAGTATCCTGTGACTTGAGGGAAAAAAAAATCCCATTGAAATAAATAACCACAGCAGTTATCTTGCAAACACGAACACAGAAGCTTCAAACCATTTGAAATTATGCCGCATGAACACACTGTTTAAAAGAAACCCACTACCTTTTCCCTTGGCCAGGAACAAACTTTCACAGGGAATATGAGAGAGGAGGGAGAGTTTACAGAGCAAACCTATACTGTGCTTAAACTCTCCATTAAACATACATGAACCCAAACAGAGGAACTGCCTTCTCCTGAGCTTGCCCTGCTAAGGAAGTGCAATGCAGCAGCGAGGTTCAGCTCCAGGCTTCCCTTTTTCCACGGCACAGCAGGACGAAGCTCCCCTCCCTGCTCCACTTACCACAGCAATCGGGGCCAGGAACCACCACTGAGTGTGTCTAGCCTTGCAGAATTGGCTTCTTGTTACAAATGCAACACAGAAGTTTTCCACTGAGAACTATTGCTTGCTCACTCTAACTACAGGAAAAGCCCATTTCTGCAATCGAGAGGGGGCACCAATCGGTAGGAGTGGTAGTAGGAAAAGCACTTAAAGGACTTGCCTTTTTCCCATGAAAACCTCAAGTAACAACGCAATTCCATCCTTCCTTTGGTATTTCACTGTGTGCCCAAGAAGATAAGGTGCACACTGCTCATGTAGTGCTTCTAAACGAAAGGGCTGCCCTCCTGACAACATTGCACCTGATACCAATGACTGAGAAAGCCCAGCCATTATCCTCCTGTTCTTCTATTATCTATAAACACAAGGATGGGCAACCTTCCTAGCCCGACAAGCCCCACATTAAAACATCTTCATAAGACACAGCAGGAAGACAAATACCACACCTCCTGGACAACCAAGGAAGCAAATTCAAGGAATATTGCCCAAGCATGAGATGGCCATGTGTCTCCAGGTCTTACAGCTTCTACTACACAAAGGAACTGGCTGACGGCCCACCACAGAGCCCTGCACCCAAACAGCCCAGCTTCCCAAACCTTTACATTTTACTCTCAATGACCCTCAGTTAACCAAGGAACAGGGCAAGCCATATAGCGCTCTCAGATTTGAAAGCATGTCTGGATGTGACAGCACTCCAGTGGCACTCTGGGGCTCCCCTGGAGCAGCTTGTGTGCCTCCAGGCAAGAATTCCGCCCCCCTGCTTCCCCGCCATGGGAATCCAGACCTCCACACTGGAAGGAACAGGCACATCGGCTGCTGAAGCAGGTGGCTGGTTTTCTTTGGGCAATGCTGGAACAAGAACTGATTCTTAGACTCTGCAAGCCAGAGCTCTGTATCTTGCACATTCAGCTTGCAGGAGAGCCCCTCCCTTAGATATCCTTTCAAACCGTCTCCGTCCTCTCCTCCTCCACCCTCATGTCTCTCTGCCTCTTCAGATGGTGTCCCAGGGCAAGCATCCCCATGATCTCCAGCCCAAGCAGCTCCTTGTCTCTTCGATTCCCAGTTTGCAGAGAAATGCCAGTTATAGGTGGACAGAGCTCGGCACAGTTCCATGACACCCTTAACCTCATCCTCCTTCTGCCGCTGTACACCCTAACATGACCACGCTGAACGTGAAACTGCACCATAACCTGTTCTTCAGCCCTTCAGCTGTGAGCCTGCTGGCAACCGCAGACTCACTTCTCCTGTACCTCAGATTTGCAGCTACCCAGAAACTCGCCAGCAGCACAGCCCTGTTGCCAGTGTCGGGATCTACAGCTGACAAGGGACTTGTGCTTGAATTGCTTGTGAGTGGCATATGGCTCAAGAGTCACTTTAAGCCCCAGGGTTAAAGACTGTTTTTTAAAAAAAAAAAAAAAAGTGGAAGCTCTATTAAGTACTAAAACTAGAGCCATTCCCTGGTGACAGCAGGGTGAAATTTCAAAGTGGAAACATTTTTCACAGTAGTGCTAAAGCACCCTTTACAAAGAATTCACTTAAGTGTCCTCATTAAAAAGGGAGAAACAGTAGCAATGTGTAATCATTAAGGCCACCCAATATATTTTTGAGTCCCCAACACTCAATTATATTTATTGAGACTCCAGAAACTACCATAAACAGTTTGAGAGCATGTAGCATCTGCTACTTCTAAGATGAGTCACGGTAGGAAATTCCCCTATATTTTCTAGGAACCAGTTGGGCGGCCAATGATTGAAGCAGTGATCTGACTGTGTACGCACCCACACAAATGAGAAGAAATAACTGCTACCAATAAATCTACATTTTATTTGACATGCTGACTGCAGATTTCAAATAAGAGATTACAATTAGAAAAATTATTTTGGGAAAACATTCCCCAGTTTAATTTGAACGCAACATAAATTTTGTCAAGATACAGCAAGGGCAGAAGAGACTGGGAGAAACTAATTTAAATAAACTGCATGAATAAACTGAATTTGAGGACATTTTGAAGGAGGAAAATAAATACACAACAGAACTTCAACACCCCATAGCACTTGCCTGCATTTTCAAGTGCTGCATCACTAATTGTATAATCTCTTACCCTATATGTCCCTCCCCAAACTTTAAATAATCTCAGCTCCCTGCCACCAGCTCCTGTCTTAGCTAAAACTACGAAGGATCAAGCTCCCTCTCACCTTCCAATTTCTCTCCACTCCAAAACACTACACCAGAAATGCCCCCTTTTCAACAGAAATCCCTGTAACTCCTTCCCCCCCATCCTCAGCTGTCCCCTATCACGGAGATGCTTGGCATTTACTCTGCTGACAGCGAGATCCCTTACACTGCAGAGCCGGGTCACTCTGTTCCTCCTCTCAGACACCCCACAAACACCTCTCTGAGGGTATTTCTACAGCAGCAGCCGCCTCCAGATGGGCCTCAGGAGTAAACCCTGATCTGTCCTGAACTCTTACTTTCCAAACACTCTGTCACTACCTTCTCTAAGAGGGGGATTGCAATGTGCAAAACCTAAATGCACTCAGGTTCCAGGTTTGAGGTCAGGCAGTCATAACAATACAGATTTTAAAAATCAGGTCAAATTACTAGATGACCTTCTAATGAGGGAATGCAGCTTCACCAAGAAGGTAGAATTAATTTTTACTTTAGTAGGTACTGAGAAGACACGTCTTTTGCTAGGCACAAATTCAAGATCCAAACCAAACTTTTATTAAGTTATTTTATACGGTTTTAACTAATTTTAACATTTTTACTCTATGATCAATACAGCTGCAAGGATACAGGATTTCTACAAGGATTCATACAGTCTTGGAGCATTGGCGGTGTACTTCAAGCTATGATACATTTTTGGTTTTGACTTCTAATCTGATAACAAGAGCTCAAACATTTGTGTGCAAGTAGCAAACTAATAACACTTCCAGATAAGCCCTCAGGCTCCTAGAATTACTGAATAGCAGTAGTCTCACCTTCAGAGAGGACAAGATGGCCTTCTTGAATTACCAGGACTCTTGATAAAAATCCAGTAGGACAAAAGAGAAATTCCACCTCACTTTTGAATACCTGAAAGTTACATCCTCATCTATCAATGGAGTGAACTTAGGACAAATCCACCACAAACCAGCAACACCCTGTCCCATCAGGTTGAACTACTCAGAAGGACACAAGACCACTGACGCAGAATAAAATTGACTATTCTTCACCTTGAAAGGGACTGCAAAGAGTTACAAGCCCTAGCATTTGAGTACAAAAAAACCCACATTTTATAGAAAGTGTCCTTTCTTAAAAGGGAGCTAATGACTTGTCCCTAGTTGTATGAGTCTGGGAAGCAATTCTCAGTAAGACCAAACTCCCCTTTATGGACTGTTATTGGGATAGCAAATTGTTTTTTGTACAAAGAAAAACACCACACACAATTTGTCAACTAGATCTCTGGGAGTCTGAAGAAAAGCTCAAAGGTAGCTGTTCCAGGAAATGTGCTCAGCAAAATGGCCATCACGCACTTGTTGTGCTTCACTTGTAAAGTGTCACCTGTATGATAAGAGTTTGTATTAGTCCAAGAAGTGTCTATAAGGTAAGCACAATTATGCACATTATATAAAGCGTGCTTGTAACACTCTGCCTTATATCCCTCTCTACAAAGAATAAAAGTGTGGCTGCTAAGTAGTTTAATTGTTTGATAGAGCTAAGTACACCACTGCAGCTCCCCTCACTTAACAAGAGCTACATGAGCTGATTTTCCAGAAGCGAGAAGGTTTCAGGTTTGGCAGTAAGGGACTGCTGGGCATGCCATGTCAGTCATCGCCAGAAGTTCCACCTGGAGAACATCTGCAGTATTCGTGCAGTGACCTGGTTGCCCCAGTTTAATTTTCAGCTGACAGTGCTCACGAAGCACAGCATTCCCAAGGTGCCCTTTAGCGGATGCAGAAAGAGCTCAGCATTACACTGGTTCCAATATGGCATTGCGCACTCCTAACTCTAGGCTATATTACACAAACAGGGATTAGGAACCTTATATTGCAGCTCCACATTCACCTCGTCTGGATGAAGGGAGGATGCAAAGATTTCACCTGTGCTGGTATTGGATCAATAAGTAGATTTAAACTGGCCTTTTCCACAAAGTATGATTCAGCTCCCCTACAATACACACACAGAACATGTACAGCTTCAAAATACTCTTAGAAAAACCCCTGAAGTACATCTGCATAAATTCTTCAATTTAAAGACCACCAACCCTCAGCATTGCATCATTCAGATCTCTGGTCAACAGCTGAATATGAACACTGGCATTTTAAAACAGTGCTTTCAAAAAATATTTCATGTACATTATTGCTCTATGAGTGTTACCCAGGAAGACAGAACCATTTCCATGGCATGTTAAGAATAACACTGCAGACAAATCATCTCACAGCTTGTCATGTGTCTATTTATTAACCAACCACTATATTGTAAATATGACCAGTGACCTTTTTACATCTGTAGAATGTAAAATAGATTCCAAACCTGTAACTGAAATGTCAGTATCAAGATTAAAAATTAATACATGAGCTGAGTGGAGAAAGCCCTACCACTACGCAAGAGCAGAACCACTAGAGTATTTTGTCACCAAAGATGGGCCAATACCCCAGAAGCACTACGGGAAGTACAAGCAGCAAGGCCATTTCACATCTGAATGATTAAGACATTTAACCACTTATTTCATTTCTATCATCACATTAATTTTACAGCCCTTGCAATCATACATTCAAAACAAAAACTAAAGGAAAAAGAATCCAAATGTGCACCCTAAAGAACACAAGCTCTGAGAGCATCCCGGTCCTCCCATCCTATCACCCGTTGCCAGAAGAGACTGGACTTACTGAGAAAGTGAGATAAATTAACAGTCAAAACAAACACAAAATGCCCTGTAAATCTCAAAGGGTAACCCAAGACAAATGCTAAACAAACCTGGTAGACTTTAAAGGCTACGCAGAAGCCAGTGTCCTTCAAAAGGCTGTACTATCTTCCAAACCAGGGACAGACAGAGCACAGGCACCTTAAGGACGAGGAACAAGATGACCAGCACAAAAGGAGAAGTGCATCAAATTTATCTGAAGCACATTTTTGACAGCCAATCAAAATACATCATAATTAAAATTAATTACAGGCCAGCAAATATTCTAGTGCTTAGATGCTATTCAAACATATTTCACAGCAAAATTTGATTGTTTTCTGGTATGCATCTGTCCTTGGAAGTTTTGGGGGTTTGAGATCTGGGCTTAAGTCAGTCCCAACACAGGCAACAGAGCTTTTTGACTACCTGCTGCAAGTTACACACTTCAGCAGATAAATCTGGCAGCCTTCCATACAGGTTCAAGTTTTCCATTTGAACCACCAGAAATTTATTGATTCAATTCAGTAAATGCATCATTTGGCATGTGATTTAGGAGGGAGAATAAAATTTTAAAGCTGCTTCTGAAAACAGCCCAGTGGAAAAACAGTGGAATATGCCCAGACTACTATAAAAAGATTCTGGAAAAGCTACAAGGAATTTAGCTACTGTTACGTATACTTCTGCCTCTATTGGCCTGGAAGTGCCTCTTAGCCCTGCACTTCCGTCCAGAGTTGGTTTATGCAACCAGTAATTGAAAGCATTCACCACCAGGTCTTTCTTATTTAATATCAGACACCGTAGATTTCAATGCAGCTTCTTAAGCAGAAAATGTCAAAGAGCCACCGCAAAGATATTTGCAAAGGTAGGCAGAGCCTAACATCGGTGAATAAACTGGTCTTCGGGGAAAGAAAAAGACAGCGAGAGCAGCAGACCCTTCAAGATCAAGATGAAAAGAGATGTTTCGGTAACAGAGGAAAAAAAAAAAAACCTGTACCTAGGATATACCTGCTCTGCTGACAGAGGAAACCTTGCTCTAGATTAGAAGTCTTCAGACTTTCACAGCCCAACTGAGGCAGTATGAGAGAGTTTAAAGCTGCATAAAAATCATTTCAGAACACATAGTGTGAGAGTAAATGAGGACAGAAACTATATGCTCTGGTATCCCAATATGATAGCATTTGACTGTCATATCAGCGCCACACTGTTTATTAAAGGTTACCATGAGCCATATCTGCCTCTGCTCTTTCACTCCCAAAATCATGGCAGGGTACCTTTCCCCTGCACACAGAAAGCTTTTCATCTCTTCTGATCAGGGCCAGTTTTAAGAGCTGTTGTGACAGGTCAGCAGATACGGACAGTACTTAAGCTTCAAATTATGTTTATTAGCTTTTCTGAAATGAGCTGGTGGTTCCACAGCTATTGCTCACAAGGGGCAGCCGACAGTCTAACCAAAGACCAGGAGACGACTCAGGATCTCCAGGCTCTCTTGTTGCCAGAGGCTGAAGGATACTCCCTGGCGCAGAAAAAGAACCCGCACACTACTGCTGCTTGCGTTTTCCTTATCGTGGCAGACTGAGGACTTCCATCCATGAAAAGACTCCTTAGCTTTCTTTAAGAAAGCCTGGGATAAACACTATTAATGCTGCATCAAATGCACACAGCTACGCACTTGACTCGGGCATCGCTGAGTTTTGGTAGACTGTAATGGCATCTCATATGCAGAGAAGAGGCAGGGAGCCAGGGAAACATTGCTACGTGCATTTAGAAAACTTGTTATTTTTAACAGTGCACTTTAAGATCAGCAACCCTGAAGCAAAATGGTTAGAACATTTTCTTCCATTGGTGTTCTGATAGCACACCAAGAGCCTTCACAGAGGACGAATTTTAGGCCAGTGCAGCAAACCAGACTGATCCCAGGAAGGAAAGCTCACCCACTGTGGCAAAAATCAACACAGGAAAGGCAAGTTTATTCATCCATTATGCTGAAAAGCTTAAAATGGGAACATTCTTTATGTCTCTCTCCGGGCCAGGATGAACAACTGAAAAAAATAAAGCAAATCACTACAAGTGACTGGAAAACACACTGCTGGAAACTGATGGTATCTTTCGCTTCCCACTCCTACCCATGAAAAAGTCCTTATGACCACGTTGTTGCGTGTTTTTGCAAGGAAGGAGCACAATCAGATCCACTATTTTTACTTTTTTCCTTTAATTAAGCTTTTGTGTTTCTCCAGCTACAGAGGCTGATCTACGAGGTCTCTCCTTTCCATGCAATCCCTACTACACTTACATTCTTTGCTATGGATGCACAATTCCAAAAATCAACAGCAGATAAAGATACTTGTGAAATGCATCACCCTCAGTCCTGCAGGTTTGGAGGTTTAAAACGACTTAAAGGTTTAATGAATAAAATTAGGGTGAAGAAGCCAGCTATAAAAAAAAAAAATCTTCAAAATNGGAAAAAAAAAAAAAAAAAGGAGAAAAACCTTCACATTCACAATGAGATAGCTAAAAATAACCACCCAGCTGCAATTCCCACCTTATGCGGGTAGGCAGAAGTGCTTTCTTCTCCCCCTCCCCAAGCACACGCACGCTCACTTCCTTCTTCATTGCAACATCAGAAGCTGAACTTGATGCTCACAAGCCACAAAGTCCTGCCCAGAATTTAAAGTCACGCCCCAGTAATTACATAAAATAAGCTCTTGGTACATGTGGTTCAAAAAAAGAAAAAAAAAATCAATTTACTCAACTTCAATTTTGCTTTTAATTCCAAAACATTTTGACTGATCGTAAAATAGAAAAGCAACTTCCATTTCTGAGGTTTGCTCCCTCCACCCAGATGTCTCAAAAAATTTTTTTTTTAAAGTCTCACTGTAGAACATCAGTGTCTTCATTTATCTTGCTGCTACGTCCATACAGGAATCAACCCCCCCAAACATGCAACCTTTTAAAGTTTATTTGATTTTTTTTTGTTGGTTTTTTTACATAAACCATAAGGGAGGATAGCGATAGTGGGTGAGGGGAAAAAAACCAAAGGAAACCTAGGATAACGTAAAACTCAACTGCGCAGATGTCCCTCTCAAAAGGTGGTCCTAGGCATCAGAGTAATATACAAAAGCAGCAAAGACACTCCAAAATCTTTGCAAGCTTCCAGTAAAAAGGGAACGTGTTCTTCTCTGACCGGCCCTCTCTCGCAAAGAGGCAGCACGCACAAATTCACGAACAGAAAATCCCCTCTACAGCACATACAGTTTTTCCCCTAAGAAGGCAGAATAAATCACATGACAGTTATTAACGAAATTTTGTGCTCTAGTGGCACCCTGACACTAAAAAGACCAATTGAAAACCCACTTAAGCCCAGGAGATGGCTCCAGGCTCATATTACCCCACCTCCAGAGGGAACCCTACCTGTTGGGCACAGCCCAGGCAGGGTGTGCCACATACCCAGTCATCAAAATCTTCCCTAGCGCGTATAAACGCAGCTCCCTGGCCACCAGTCAGTCACCAAAGGGCAAAAGCCTCATTTTAAATACCCTGGTTTTTAAAAACCAAAACAAACCAACCACCCCAACTGCTCCTAGTTGCTTGCCCCACATGGGACAGACCCCTGGTGACAGGAAGGACGGCCACCCATTTCATTAAGGCAGTCTGAGCTTTGCAACCGTTTTCTTAAGTCAATCCCCAGCTGTGGGGAGGCAGATTCCACCCCACACCCCCCTTCTACTAATAGTAGTAGCAAACACTTGCGGTTCTGCCACATTAGCAGTCAGCACTAGGAAGTTCCTTCTGCCAGGCACCCAAGATGAGAGCGGTAACTCTTCACGTCCACAATCTTACCATCTCCTACGCAGCTTTTGAGCCGCAGGAACACAATAGCACACGATACAGAGGGAGCTTCATCCAGACACTTCGCGAGAGTTCTTAATTTATGAATGATGACACAAATTAAGCCGTCCTTTTTGTTTAAGGCGACTGGGAAGACAGAGATCATAAATACGAAAGTTCTTTGACTTCCTCTCTATACACCCTTGAGACTCTTACCCACAACCTCGCTGGCAGCAGCTGCACATGCTCTTTGGATGGGGAGGCCCTGCCACCAGAGACAAACGTTCTTTAACCGAGATGTTTTATTCTTTAGACATTCACCACAAATTCCCCGGATGGCTTTGGGAGCCAGGTGGGCTTCACAGCACTCAAAAAGATTTCTGTTGTGATGTACTGCTTGCCTAAACTAAAGATCTTCCTAAAGGAAAAAGCAAACAAACAGAAACTTTCCTTGTTTGTATTAATGAAACAGTCTACTTGAAAAAAATTAATATGCATTGGTGCTTTCTTTTCTAATTTCAGGTTCTTGGTTATATACTGCAAGCAATTCTCACACTCCAAGAACAAAGAGAACTTAATATTTAAGAAATAACTTTTCACCTTCACATGATTCCCACCATGTGGTGCCATGACCTGACATTGTAAAAAGCCATTGTGTACCTGAAGTATAAAATAAAACCGTGTTTGGCAATACCTGTTTGCTTACATGTCATCATCTTGTAGACAATGTTCTTGGTGCCTATGAGACAAATATTCTGCTTGGGGTTTTCCCTTGCTTCTTAAGGCAGGGATATTTTTCTATGTAGGCTGTAAAACACTGACCAACTAACATGCAGCAAAATACGTTAGCCTTTCAAAGAAGCCTTTCCTTGTTTATATTACATATCTCAACACAACCCCCCTTTTATTTTTTTTTTATTAAAAAAGAGGCTGGTACAAGTAATATAAATCACCAAATATGGGTTTCCTAAAGATGTGCTTCAGAAAACAAGGTAAAGTATAGTGAAAGGAGGGCGTGTTAATTCCGATTCAAGTCTTCCCCTGCAGTTTGCACAAGAAAGAGAAAGTGAAACTCGCTAATTTACTCATTGACTTAAACTCAACAGTGGTATGGTGTCTTTTGTTGTTTGGTATAATTTTTTTTTTTTTTATATAAGGAGAGATAACTCACAGTATAGTTTAGCAGTACAGCCTCTACTTCCCTAGGGGGAAGTTTGTACCGTCCAGCCCCATGCTCACTCCCCATCTGTCTGCTCCTACCCCTGGACCACTGGCTTGGTGGTGGTTATTTTGACACACATGGTTACTTTGCAGTTGGATCAGTTTCCTCATCTGTATCACACTCTGGTAGCACAGAGGTTTGTGCCAACACAACTCAGTGGGAGAAAGGAGAGGCTAGGGTAAGAGCTGGTTTTAATTCAACAGTAACATGAGCCTAAAACTCATTTTCATTTACAGACTCATGACTTAAAATTCACAATTCTATCTCCCAACCCCCTCATCCCTACGTCCTCAAGCCCTGTGTTTCAATAGGAATCAGAGTTTTATTTTTTTACAGTCAATACATTTCAAGTCCGTCAACGCACAGAAAACATCTTACATATATAATTATGAAGAGATGAAACTCCAAAGACAAATAAAACCATCTGGATTTAGACCTCAGCTGTCAAGGCTGTATCTTCAAGTACATAAATGTGACACTGCTGAATATTAAGAGAGTTATTAATATTAAATAAGATACCATTGCTAATGACCGAACAAGATTATTTGGTTTTGGAAAAAACCCTGATATCTAGTCTTTCCTAAAAATGGGTTTTCTCCTTTTCTTGTGTAGTTGCTTATTGTAACACTGTCCAGAAAGGATAGAATTCTGACAGCTATTTTATAAACATGCTATCAAATGAATTTTTAAAAACTACAACATACGAGCATTCACGCAAAAGTTCCACAAGTTGTCAAAAGGCAACCTGTGCTCAAAAAATTGCCAAATCTTAAGAGCTTTTTAATATCTGGTTTACACATTTTAAAACTAAGTGCTACAATTTCTGTGGCCTAATATTTTTTTTAATGTTTTGTTCAATTTACAAAGTGAAAACATGGCAGATTAAAAGTTCGGCAGATACAGAGGAAAAACTCAGCTGAATATATAGTATTTCTTTTGGCAATAAGGTGCTAAGGGCTCCTTAGTGGCCGAGTAAGTAATCATCGTGACGTTAAACTGCCAAAATTCACTTAGGCTACGGCATGACCTGCATACAAAACCAGCCCTGAAATAGAACTGAGGCGCTCAAGGCGGACTCAAACATTAATGCATATGCTTTAATTCTTCTCCAGACCAGTGCAGTGCTCCAGTACTGCAGCAGTCTGTATCTACCCAGCGTAATTGAAGGTGAAGCCAGGAACAGCTACTATCATAGCTTCAGCTATTAAGACTTCCTAATGAATGGGCTAACAATAACCCAGGCTTAACCAGTTCTCTCATTGCGAGGGCCTTACCCATAATAAGCCCCTTGAACATTCCTATAGTGTTTTCCAAAGATTTCACAGCACGAGGCTACTAACTGTGCTCTCATAGCCTTGTGAGGCTGGTATTAGTCAACCTTTTTTTCCCCCTCCCATTTAAATACAGATAAAAAAACTGAAGCAGAAAGCTAGCAAACGACTTCCCTGTGGATACGCAGCTGACTAGTGGCATACAGAATCCAGATCTTCCAGATTCCAGCCCTGTCATCAGCCAAAAGGCCATCATTATGAAGAAAGAAATTAGTCTGGTCTTATAAATAGCATTTGAATATAAGCCTTCCTAAAACATTTGCAAGGAGTTGACCTTAAACACCAGCAGAGCCGCACAGGTAGCCTGGAGCTCCAGCCACCAGCCTGTATTTCAGCAGAGCGGGGCTCTTGTCCCTCTGCCTCTCAGGATGTCCCGAGAGCCTGGATCCAACACAAACTCTGTAACAGATCAGACCCCAGTCTTGTTTGACCACCTCTGGCTGGTTTGGGCTCAGCATATCAAGAAAACAGTCAGGCTGCTCAAAAACACAAACAATGCTGTTCTAAAATACTCAGGTAGCCAGGAAAAAGAAATTAAACAACAAGCCTTAGTCAGTAACTTTCTGCTGCTTTATTCTAAGGCACTAAATTATCACCATCAGACTGTCAGAAATCTCACTAGAACATACATCTGAAATCCTGAAATGTAGAAAAGGTGCCCAACGCACCTGGAATTTGGAGCACTTGGACAAGTTCATATTCAGTCAGCCTTCAGGATTTGAACTGCTCCTGTTGTCTATCACACATATACTTGCAATTTCTGCAGCTCTCAAATGCATAAGTTAAGTACCTTTTGATTTATGGGGCTACAAAAGAACAAGGTTGGTTTGTGTATTACAGCTTCCAACACCTGCAGCAGGTCTAATTCCTAGACTACATTTCCTGCAGCAAAATACTAGGCCCAATATTGATTTTGTACCAAAAATCCTCTAATGTTTGCTTCTGCAAGAGTGTAACTTCATTTGAAGTTATGTACTTTCTGGTAAAGCAACCCTAAAATACAAAGTTGAAAATTGCAAAAACAGTTAAAGTAAACAATGTAAAAACAACACTTTATGTAGGAAAAAAGTCTTTCCAGGAGTTACTCACTGATTCCAGTTTTAGATATCTTCATTACTACCTCCTGCCCACCTGGGCCATTAAGTGTTGAACACAACCTTTACAGCCATAAAAGGAGCTTTTCCTCCACGGGAAGAACTGAAAATGGAAAGCTTGTTATCTTCTGTGGGGATCCTCCACAGAGAAAAGACACCGTGCAGAAACGTACACAAGCAATTTTGAGAAACAACTGCCCGAGTTGAACAACAAGCTGGAAAGTTGTTGTTGGTTTTTTTTTTTTTTATTTCTATTCCTCACTTTAGGAGCAAAATGTGGTTACAGGCAGGAGAGCCATAAAATCCTCCTATTTTTGGCTGTCTGCTTCACAAATGAATGTAAGACTCCTGACTATGAAAACATAAGCCTCTAACTTCAGCTAAAGGTTCATGTCTCAATGCAAAAGCAGCCAGAGTCAAAATCCACTGCGTTCTCCCCAGGATGACAAAACTCATCGCATTAGTATGCATTAAAGCACCGCCTGACTGTGGCGGAGAGGATGAGACCTGACTCTTAATAGAGACTGTTTCCATCCCAGCTCACATTTAGGTCTCAATTATCTTATCTGCTCTGCCACTCGCATACTTTCCAGATAAGAAATGTTTCCCCCCCCCTCTTTTGAAAGAAGCTTAGAGTTAAAACTGAAACCACAACCAGTGTTAAGATTAAAAATATTATAAATTAAAATTCATTTGAGAGCAATAATTTAAAAAAAATATTTGTGTACACGTTAAAACTGGGAACTAGAGTTAATTGACATTTAAGTTTTTATAACACTAGTACATTCTGCAAGTGGAAAGGGAGTATTTTCTTGACCAGTTTATTCACATGGTTTAGGTCAGCGATCAGTTCATCTGAAGTTGAGAAACTGCTTAAGAGTTGGGGGGGGCGGGGGGGGGGGGGGAGGCCGGTTTT
>VXBH01003260.1:205031-289923 GCA_013400035.1 Rynchops niger
CGCCGGGACTCGAACCGGTGTCTCTCTGCCAAGGACCCCCTTTAGCTGCCCGCGGCGTTCGCCGGGCGGAGGCGCTCCGGAAGCGGAAGTGTCGGCGCGGGTCCCGTCGGCGTTGCCGGGCGGAGGCGCGGGCCCGCGGCGGCTGCGTCCCGTCGCTATGAGCGCGGCCGGGCTGGTGTCTGCCACCCCGCCGGCCCCCACTCCGCCCGGGGCCACCGCTACCACCATGCCCCCCGGCCCCGAGTACTACGAGGAGGAGGAGCTGGAGAGCGCCGAGGAGGAGGATGGCGAGCGGAGCGCTCGGGCCCGCGACTCCGATGAGGGTCGGTAACGGGGGGNAGGGTAAAAGTAGGGGAGAAATCTGGTGCATGAAGCTTTGTTATATTTCTGTGTATGAAGTTTGGTTATATTTTTGTGGTGGGAAGGAGGCAGTTAAAGTAGAAGAAAGCGTGGGCAGAAGGTAGGAAGTGCAGAAGTGCAAGAGGATGTCCGAGGAAAGAGGGGTTTTGTAGAAGGACCAGGAAAGCGGTGGAGAAGAGGAAATGGAAGTAGAACTCAGAGTATTCTAGGGTGTAGGGTCCATAAAATAACAGCTAAGGGAGATGAAGCATGACCCTTCTACAGTGTCTGTTGCTCTGGTAGCCAGAGTGCTCCATCCTGTCTGGTACATTGATGAATGAGGTGCTGGACCTAAATCTGTAGATCTTCACAAAGGATGTCAGCATACTGGTCAGTGGGGGGCTCTCTGTGGCTGCACATGAGTATGGAAGTCCTTTTTGGTGACCTAGACATGTCTTGGTTTATCTTTGGTCTGTTGAATGTTATCTTAATACATGTGAACTTAAAGCATTTGTTCATAGTTAAAGAAAAATCTGAGGAAGGTTTGATTTAAGGGACTGGTGCCCTCTGTCCACATGTAGGGAGTACAGCTGTAGTTTAGGCTTTACAGCTGTACCCTGCCTACCACAGCTCTGGCCTGGAGGCAGTGACCTCTCCTTGGGGAGGAAATGTAATTAATTCTTAGCTACCCATGTCTTACAAATAGAAGCCTGAAAAGGCATAGGAGAAAACTAGCAGTCCCATATGGGTTTAATTTGTTTATAGTTCGTATTATCTATTCATAAATTGGGGCTATCTTTATGGTAGTGCTGGTCTTTGTTACGTATAAGTGTTGAAGTTCTTCTGTGTGATGTGCAGGGAGAAGTCAAGTTCAGATCACAGCAAATAACTCTGTTATCTTTAGGAAGACCTTTGTGGTCAACCCTAACAGCATCTAGTCATAGTATTTTCATTTTGGAGCATTTCAGGTCAAGATGCAGAACAAGTTACAGTTGTTTCAGTCTTTGTCTTCCATATATTTCACTATATATAGGTATAGTGAAACCTATAGTTTCACTATCAGAAACTATAGGTGAAATTTCTAGCTTCACCTATAGAAAGTTTCACCTTCCTATAGGTGAAACTATAGGAAGAAGTCTGTGAAATGGTTTTTAGATTGTTTCTGTCTCACCTTTATAAGTGTTAATGTACAACCTGTTGTCTTAAACTGGGAAGAAATCACCAGAGTAGCTGAAGTTGTTTAGGCTTGATATAAGCTTCATTGTAAAACTACCAGAGGATTTACATAGATTTGCTTGCAGTTGCAAGGAAGAGATGAGGTGGTTCGTTAAACAACTGAATTCATCCCTCCAGAGGCCTATCTGGTTGTGTATTTGAGGCTAGATTGCCTGAGATTTGGGGATTTTGTTTGTTTGTTTCTTTGTTTTTAAATAGTTTACTACTTTGGTGTTTTTTAAATACTTGTTTAGTTTTAACAAGTTTTTCTTTACCTCATTTAGACACTGAGGATGCCAGTGAAACTGACCTGGCAAAACATGAGGAAGAGGACTTTGTAGAAATGAAAGAACAGTAAGTAACTCATTCTAATCAAAAGTAAGGTAGTTTCTGTTTATTTGGGGTTTGGGTTGTTAATTTGTTTTTGGATTTTTTTTTTGTTTGGTTGGTTTTTTTTTTTTGCATTAAACTTTGCAATGTTTTGGGCCAAGATTGGAGTTTTTAAGTGCCTATCCCAATGTATTAGCAAAAGAGTCCATATACTTGTATTTTTTCTCTCTTCAGTTGCTTTCTGTGTCCTATATTCAAGAAACTAAGTGCTGCTACTGTTTTAGACAAAGAGATAGGTACCAGTTTCTGGGAGCAGCTGAGTCTTGCTGCAAATGAATCCTGCTGCAGACAGATCCTTTAAATAAAATAAAGGATCTACTTGAAGCCAAGCAAGATGCCTATTAAAATCCCTTTAACAATAGCATTCTAGTCCTGTCCAAGAAGACAGGCTTTTTGGAGACTTGAAATAGTTTCCCTTGATGTTTAGGTGTATTTGCAGTATTTAGAGTTCTTGCTTACTGGCAGAGACGTGTTTTTATACAGGAAGACTTGGCTCGTGTTAAACCACAGATATGTGAGAAGGGAAATGAAAGCTGATGATCTTTAAGGTCCCTTCCAACTCTAACCATTCTATGATTCGAAGTTTGCAACAGCATCAGGAGTGGACTTTGGGTTTTTTTATAATGCCAAGATCTATGTCAGGAGATACCTTCTGTTTTATACGTATGGAACCAATACGCAAAGATTAATTAAGACTTGACAAAGTGGCAGAACGATTCTGTTGTAAAGTTTCTGGCGTCTGTAGATCTAAATGTTATTTCAGATTTCAACATTAACAAAAAAACCACCAAAGTCCTATTTTAGCCTGAACTGCTTACCAAAGAATTGGTTTGGGTGCATTGTAAAACCAATGGGGTGGCAGGGTTTTTAAACAGACTTGCATTTGAATAATATTCTTTTAGTTATTGCTTGTTTCCTGAAGTTCTTCTGAAAAGCTTTTAATCCTGTATTAAGCACATTGTAACCTAAACAGATGGTGAAATAAACAATGTCAGTTTGTTTTTCAAAGTGAAGTTGTGAGTTCTCTATCTTTGCAGGATGTATCAGGACAAACTGGCATCTCTGAAGAGGCAATTACAGCAATTGCAGGAAGGTAAGCTTTGAAGGGGGTAGCTTTTTTCTTCCGAACAATTTTCAGCACTTTTCAAACGTCATAGAAGGATGAGGGTTTCGAAAGATGTAAACAGCATCCTTCACTGAATGCTGGCTCTCAGTCATGCTGCTGAGTGAAAAATGTCCACTTTCCATCCCTCTAAACACTTTTAGTTAAGCCTTTGTGCACTAGAGCATTCCGTAAAAGGAGTAGTTGGCTTTCCGAAAAAAAAACGAGGAACGTGCTTATCAAAAGAAGCAAACTAGAACTATAGTTTTATGATTTCAGATGTTAGTATTTGTGTTCCAAGTGGTGTATGGCTTCTTGAGAAAATGTAATACTTGAAATAGATTGTGGATCCACACTGGAATTTTATTTTTTCCAACTTAGGTACTCTTCAGGAATACCAGAAAAGAATGAAAAAGTTGGACCAGCAGTACAAAGAAAGGATACGAAATGCAGGTAGGCTGAATTTTTAAGACACCACATATAACTTTAATGTCCTTTCTAACACATGAAGAAAAATAATGGTAATTCTGTCCTTTAAAGAAAAGGAACTTCTGGATCAAAGGATTCTTCTGCTTCCAAGGGTATAGTGTAGGTTTTTTTTGAGAGTGCACGAAGCATGATGGGATCTATCTTGATTCCCCTCCTCTTTAATCAGCATTGTTTGCTGACTGTTTACTAAACAGCTTTAGTCTTCATTTGTGTGGAACAGCGCAAGTGAAAAAATGGTTTAATTTTAATCTGCCACCGTGCCTAACCTACAGTCTCCCACTTTGGCTTGTTCTTCTGTGCGACTTCTCTGAAACCTTCAGGTGCGTTGTTTCTTTCGGTTTGCAGAAATGGAAAGTTAGGACTACACGCTTTCCCAAACATCTGGTTTATGCCCTGGAAGAAAGAGTACAGAGGGTTTGCTGCTGAAGCTGTTATTCTGTATAGCCGTGACACTGAATGGGCTGCTGGTACTTTGTGTTCTGGCACTCTGTTTCAGGAGCAAAGGCCCAAGTTAATTTTTAAAATGCCCAGTTCTCGGCCCGTCCACGGAGCCTTTATTGTGTTACTGCAGAGAAACGGCTTGGAAATCAGATCCATTTGCTTGCCCTCCCTCTTTCTTGTTTGTTCTCTTTCCAGTAGGTTCTTACTTTGAATACTGAAGCAGGGCCTTTTATAGAAGCTATTATGTGGAAATAGGAAATGTAACTGTTCTTCCTTTAGAAAAGTTGGATGAGTCCTGTAATGCCTGGGCTGTACTCTGGGAAATATGACAGGCAGTGGCTAAAATACTCCAACCTTTGAATAGTATAAATTGTGTCTTTCTAAAAGCGGTTGGGATGGTAAAGGATTTGTTTAAGGAATTTAAGTGAATTGAACCACTTCTTGTTAACAGGAACCCGTTGTCTGAGGTGAATTTCGTGTACATTAGAGCTGCATTCTAGTAATATAGGGTTGCTTTGATAAAATTAAGCCTAACTGCAAACTTCTATTTCTGGCTGGCACAGACCAGTGTTGCAGCAACATATTTCTTCCACGAGAGGGCAGATGGTGATAACTTTCAACTTTAGGATTAAAAAATCCAATTGCCTAGTAATAGAGGAAGAGTGGTCTTTCCATGTTGAGGCTTTAGGTTTGGATTTTTGATAATTCGGAGATACTAAAGCAGTAGTTGAGGTTTGCTTGTATTTGATTACCTCCATAACACTGCTTCCATGCTCAATTAATTGGTAGAGCTCTTTGCAAGCAAAAGGTTTGCTTGATTTATTTTTTTTTCTTATTGGGCCATTATCATCTTTGAATTCTATTTTGTTGTTTTTTAAAATTATTTTTAAAAAAAGGGCACAGTACTACAGTGTTGCTACTACAGTATTCTCCAAAATATAGTTGAAGCCTGTGATCTTTACGAAAGCTTTTACTGTTTTGGGTATTGCCAAAGCTTAATATGCTGGTGGAATATGGTGACTTGAGGACTGATCAGTTGCATTAGTTTGCTGTTATGCCACTGCCCTGAGTAAAAACTTTGGTTTGGGCATCGTGTCCTCCAGGAAACACAAGAAGGATCCCATCCTGCTTAATTTCAAGTTGTTAGGAGTTGGAAAACATCAGTAGCAGAACTATTTCACACCCAGAAATCCATTTGCCTCATCTATAGGTCTGACTTGAACTAACCATTGCTGTGTGTTAGAACTTAACCATCAGTGAAACATAACAATTTCCTTCCTTGTTTTCTTGGGTATAAATAGCCTGAAATCAGATATGTGTGAGTTAAGTAGATGAATATTCTCACAGCTGCAGAATTATTTCTGTACCAGTCATTGCTGAAATCCATGAAGTTGGCTTTAACTGTGAATTTTTGCCAGCCGTACATTCAGCTACACGTTTCGAGCTCCAATCTGGGAAGTTTGTATCTGATACTAATTGATTGTAATTAAACTGGAAGAAAGATGGACTACATGCTTAATACTGCTGGGAACAATAGCTGAACCGAATAGTATGAGATATTGCTGTGTGAGCTTTGCAAATCTGCTTGGCAATCTATACAAAACTTCAATTAACAATGCATTTGTGTAGAATTTTTTCATAGTTTTTCATCATTTTTTCATTTTCACTGAAAACAGCATAAAACTGCAAAGTGAGGGTAGAGGTTGGATGAGTACACAGACTGTTTAGTTCACTGCCTCTCCTGGCTGCAACATTCAATGACTTAAAGTGTTAGGAAAGTACTTGTGTGCATCTTTGGAGATAATAAATTAAGTCTTTCTTATCTTTCAGAACTGTTCCTCCAGCTGGAAGTAAGTACTATTAATTTATCAAAATATATATTAACTAGATGGAAGAGGTATAAACCGCCTGTTTCATCAACTAGTACTTGTGCTTGTTCTCCCGGCAGGCTTAAAGAAATTTTCTTTCTCTAGCTAGCCTTATTACACTTGAGATGTAGCACAGCCCACTGTTGGTATTACTTCAAGTAACGTCTGGACTTTGCCATTAAAACAGAATTAAAAGAAATATTTACTCTGGTTCTGCTGTATGCTGGCTGTGCATTTGGCTTGTTTAAAAAGCTTGTTTAAGGGAAATGATAGTGCTATTCATAAATCTGGAGAGCTCTCTGCTAGAGGCTTCATATGTTATGCAGTGTTAAAATGTTTTTTAAGAGTAATTTTTTGCCAAATAGTACTGCTTGCTTAGTCATTTTTAGATGGTTTTCTGTTGATTATGAATATTGATAGTCTTTAGAACTGGCTACAGTTTTCAACTGAAAAGCTAAGCAATACATCAGTTGAAAGAAGATGTTGTGGGATCACTAATGTGAGCCATTGGTTCCTTAGTTAACCTTTTTGTTCTTTTGGTTTGCATTAGACAGATCAGGTGGAAAAAAATTATGTCAAGGAAAAGAAGGCAGCAGCGAAGGAGTTTGAAGATAAGAAAATTGAGCTTAAGGAAAACTTGATTGCGGAATTGGAAGAGAAAAAGAAGATGATTGAGAATGAAAAGCTGACAATGGAATTAACAGGAGGTAAAAACAAGATAGGCATCTCTCATTTGTCTTATCTGCTCTGCTACTGCTTAGAAAAAAGATACAAAGGTAACAATGCTGGTGTGTACGGACAGCTAGTGTGAAGGCTTTTTAAAGCTTTCCAAATGCCAACAGTTGTAGAACACAAATTGGTGGTCTTTTAATGGAGAAGGATGTTTGTAATAGAATTCAGTGACCTGAGTTACTAACAGGTGAATCAAAATAGTGCCAGTGAAGCGGCGGAATGGATAGGCTTTCTTATATGCAGGGAAAGGGGCTGCTTTAGTTCCTGTGATCTGGCAATAAAACTATTGAGAGATGGCTCAATATTGATCTAATAAGCAGTTCTGGGTGGTAAACTCTGTCTTTTTTTTTTTTTTTTTTTACTCCAGTAATAGGTGGTCAAGAAGTTGAAGAAAGGCAAACAGTAAAGGTTGAAATGTGCTTCTTAAAGCCAGAAAAATAGATTTGTGAGCTACGTTTGTATCCAGACTCTGGAAAAGGGATGTTAAATGGATGGATTTCTTTCCTGAGACCAGTTGGTACCTATGGTGCCTTGGCAATGCTCTTTGCAGTAATTGACACAGTGGTGACAGGTAGAGGGGTAGTTAGCCTCCTTAACAAACTGTGTTGCTGTGATACTGAACCAGAAGTCTGATTTGATTCTGTTTTTAAGAGCAACTCCCTCACTTCGTGGACAGTGTTGGTTGTGTTGCTGAGGCCTGTCTGTGAGTTAGACCTTTCATATCTTTTTTGCATAGTATCTATAGAAGTACGTAAACTAACAATTTAATTAGCATTCAGGAGCAAGAATTTAAACCTGTTTGGGCATATTCAAGAGTGTTCTTGGCTTTGTATAAATTGTTAGGGCTAACCTGGTCTGGAAAACACCTTGAGCTGTGTTGTTTCCCCAGTCTTTTTTTTTTTATTATGAAGTCTAGTTTGATCTTACAAACTGTGCTTTAGCCTTAACTTTCCTATTGTTATCTTATGCCTGTGTCTGTTGGCTACTAAGTTGGGATACGGTACTAATCTTGCAGTCAGGTTTTCACTCTTGGATCAGGATCCAACTAGATCTTACCTTTGGAAATTTGCATACCAGTGTTTTAGGAGTCTGAAGGAATACAATTTCTCTAGCAGTGGGATGTCTGTTAGCATCAGGATTTGGATTTTCAGAGGCTGAGGAGGGGTGAAAAGAAGTATTTAGTAGTCTGATTTGGGGTCTAGATTAATCCTCTTCAGGGAAATGTGCCCCCCCATTGTTGTGTGTCCTGAAGAAATGACCTATTTCATCAAATACAACTCTAGGAAAAAGCATGTAAGTAACTGTGGAGAAGAGATCCATTCTGTGGGTGTCAGCCCTCCCTTATCTCCTTCTTTCCAGGCTGGTAGAAACGCAATGTGATTTCTTTAAAGTAAAGGATTTTGTTGTGAACACCTGCTGGAGGCTAAGAAATAGGAATGCTGGAACGTGTTGACTTGATGGTTTATAAAACCTATGGAAGTTCAGCATACACAAGGGTGCAAGTTAAACAACCTGATGAATCTGCTTGTCTGTGAGTGGCAGGAGCGTTGCAGTTTCATGAGGTTGCAATAGTAGCCTCCTGTTCTGAAGCATCGTCTACTCTGGTTCTTAATTATTAAGCCTTATGCAAGACTTATGTTTGAGGTTAAATATCTTTGTGCTTTAGCAGCTCTTCAAAACTTCCTTTATAAGTTTTCATGACTCTCTTGAGAATCTCAGAGTTCTTCAGATATTTAACAGTAAACTTAAGACTCTCAAACTCTTTTCTGAAAACTTTGTGCTGTCTTGTCACAATTTTAAGATACAGGATGCTAAGATAGAGAAGAAAATTGATCTCCCTGCCTTATTCGCATTTTAAGCAATATAGATAACAGCTCTGTGACAACTCATTTGAAGCTAATTTTTAAAAAGGAGAAAAAGCCTTCTCGACTTGGCTGCCTATCGCCTTAAGTGCTTCAAAACCCATCTTCTGAGGCTCTTGTAAATATTTTTTAAAGTTTTTATCATAATATTTATTCCCTTGATGTGCAGCATGGTCATCCTTGTTCACCCTTGAGATAAGGAGAAAAGTAATTTGGTGTGGTCTGAACGTGTGTAGCTGCTCAAGGTTTTAGCGTCTAGAGGGAGCCAAAGAGGCTTTGCAGACTTAAGTGCTACCTGGGATATGATTCAGGTGCACTTAAAGATGAGTAAATAATTCTCAGCACGTGGAAAGTGAGGTGAGATGATGCATTTAGCATTTAAGATGTATTCTTTTGCCTGTCAGTTCAAGATATCTTCATAAATTAAGGAGTGATTTGTGAGAGTTTGAGTGAAGTAGTTCAGTTAAGACTACCTGTAGACATTTGGACAAACTGTAATTTCGGATGATTACTTGGTGATGAGACTTGTGTTTCAATTTTAAACAGTTTTTTCTTTTTCCCCAGTGTATATGCTACAGTTTATTTCCTGTCAGCTGTGGCTCTGCGTGTTATTAATTAGGTTCATTTCATTAATCATAATTTGAAACATTTTGAGATAATCTGAATTTAAATAGTATTTGTGTTTAAAATTGCTCCAGCGGACTTGTATCAATCTTGAGTGCAGTAATTATCTGTATTCCTTTGACAAAGCTATTTTTCCAGCTTGAGGACAAGGAAGAGACAGCAATTGATTTGTAGCTGATGTTTTTCATGCTATTAACTATCCGTGTTTTGTTACCAAAGAACTCCATGAACTTTGCCTTTTGAATGACCTATTCAACAGCAGGTAGCATTCGCACTGAAGAAACTTGCCCTGAATCCTTGCAGCATTATTGTGCTTGTTACCTGTATCTGAAGGAGCTGTAAAATTGCCCCCCAAACCAACTGTGCCACTTCCAGCCCACAAAAGTTGTAACCGTGGCATCACAATGCTGTTTCTGAATAGTGACCTAGTATGAAAGAGAACTTGAATTCACTGTCAGCAGTTCCAGCTTGGATGCTGGAAGCTATCACAAAAAAAATCCAATTTTCTGTATGAAAGAGGAAAGATTATTTTCCCTGTGTAGAAAGCTGATGCTTCTTACTCCTTTCCCTCTGGTCTTATCAGCTCTCCAACTTCATTTATTCTACAGATTCGATGGAAGTGAAGCCTATTATGACAAGGAAACTGAGGCGGCGACCAAACGATCCAGTTCCTATCCCAGACAAGAGGAGGAAACCTGCCCCTGATATCCTTTTACAGAGTCATTGGAGGGCTATTGTATTGGAAGCCAGTATGCCACCTGCACCTATGGTTTTTTTTTATATAGGAAGGAAAATGGAATGAGGTGCTAGGATCAGATTTGAATCTAGGAAACACTGAAGCACAATTTGTTGTGCAATGTGTGATAAACTAACGTCACACAACCAGTCTTTGGAGATCCCTCAGTATCCTAACTTTACAGTGTCATGAGAACTTTTTTTTTGTCAGTGAGAATAGTTTGAATTCTTCAGGCAATTTTTTTCACAACGGAAAAACTTTAAAAGAACACTGTATATAATGCTGAGGTAATTGATTCCATAGACAGTAAATGGCTTTTTATATGAGCCAAAGCTTTTCTCATTTCAAGATATAACAAAACATTTGCCAGAAAGATCATATTTATCATATCAAACCAGTTTTTCCATTTCTGATAAAGGCTTCAGATATCTAATCCAGAGGGATGCATAGCAAAAGAGAGGAGTGCTGGGTTTGTTCTTTGAATAAAAAAAAAAAAATTCATCGTGGTTTTATATATTACGAGAGAGAAAAACATGTGTATATAATCCTTCTTTTCTGCCTTGTTGCATGTTTCTTATAATTAAAATGTTCCTTGGCTTCTGGAAATACATTTTTGGCTCCTCTGATGATAGGCACTTTCTCTATTTGTATATTAAATTCACCTGGAAAGGAAGGCAGTGATACTTGCTTTGCAGAGCCTCATTAATTCCAAGCTCGTATGGCCTCAATCGGATTAAAAAGCTTACCTTATGACTTCTGAGTGACTCACACTTTCCTGAAGGCAATATCAAACCTTGAACTTCTAGAGTTCATGCGGGATGGTCACGAGCATCTCCAGTTTTAATTAACCTCTTTGTGGTTGGAGATTCTGTTTGCTCTTTCAGGAAAAAAAAAATCTATTTATTAGTTCCCTTATCTCATCCACAATAAATGAGTTTCATAGTGAACATGACCTACTAATTGAGCGTGATACGGCAGCCACGGTATGAAATTTTATCCACCTTTTCTCGCTTGGGGGAGGATTAAAGTCCATCAGAACCAAAATCCTTAAAATGCAGCCTAGCAATTGTTAACTTGAGCTTAATACTTTGAATACTTTTGGCTTGACGGCTGTTTTGAAGAAGCCCTGTAGCTTAAAGCTGGAGAGAGGGTCCACTGCTTTGTCTGGGTATTGTTTTCCTTCTGTGTACTTGGAGCTTTTCTGCGTGGAAGTGACAGAGGAGCAGCAGGAAAGGGAAACAGGAAGATGTGATTGTGAAACTCCACAAAATGGCAGCGGAGCTTTCATAAGGTTTTAATGCACTAATTTCTGTGTTCTGAGATTTTTGGGTTTGTATTCAGGTGAATGGTAGGCTCTTATCCTCATCCACACAAGGATATGTTTTGTGCCTCTGGCTTTGTTTTCTGGTTCTTTTTGGAGGTGTTTTATTTGTGGGTTTTCCCCTCTTCTCCCTATCTTGTTATTTCTGCTAACTGAGTTGCAAAATGATTCATTTCTGTTCCAAGATTTGGGTGGGATTTGGCTTTGTTGTACAAAATCTGAAGAGAGTCTGTTGTGTTTCAGCTCCCAGATTGTACTCTACAGAAATGCAAGGTGAAAACCACCGGAAACGCTAGTGCGTGATGCCTCCGTGAAGTAAATGTCAGTGCACGAGAGGTTTTTCATTGATGGTTATGTCTGAATAAGTTAAAGTGATCTTGCACTCTATTTGCTGCTAAATATGAGGTTCTGTGGAGATGAGCTTTTATTAAGTCAGATGACAAAAAAGAAAAGCTCAAATGTGACACTCATTAAAATCTTACACACCTTTGCAGAAACACTTTGGCTTACGTTTAGTCAAGTGGAATGTCATTGACCTGTGACTTTTAGCTTTGCTTGTCGAGAGCTTATGGGAACCTTAATTCTGGATACCTCAGCTAAATTATTTGTTGACTGATGAGCAAATAATGGAGGACCTGAGAACACTGAATAAGGTAGGGATTACTGCTTGATTTGTATTTCTTTGTTTTAAAGAGAAAGCTAATGCTTTCCCTGAAGAGAACAGAGCTCTCTGTTTTATGTTCCTTTTTGAGATGTGGGACTATTTCATCCCAGTAGGCTTTCTGAAGTAACACAATAAAAGATTTAGCAAGATGGTATCTCCTCCCTTTTATTTTAATAGGTTTAATTAACCTAATTAAAATGACTGTCATCTAAAAATGTAACCTTTTGTCTGAACCAAGTGATGAGCTATCTTAAGGAGTTTCTTTCTTCCCCCGCGCAGCTGAGCAGATGTTAACACGCCTTTCTGTGAGATCACAGGCTGCCTCTGGTTTAGGCCTTAGCGGGGTCCGGGGGGGTGTTTTTAGGTGGCCTTTTTTTCCCCTCCCAACTGTTGCAATACTTCACCAAACTGCATGGGGTACAGTGTGTATGTTTATAGCTTTTTCTAGGTTTTATTAACCTATTGCTTTCCTGCTCAGTGCTTTAAGGCTTATCTAATGTGTTATAATAGAGGCTGCTCATTAAGGCTTTTGCGGATGGTAGTGGAGCGTGCTTTTGGTGCCAGCTGTCGAGGTGTCTCTAATGATTTATCTCCTGTATTTTGTGTACCCTGAGAAATGTTGGATCGTGTTCAAGGAATATAATGTGTTGGATGGGTTTGGTTTTGACTTGTTTTAATGGATTACCTGAATGCTCTGAAGGAGTTCAGCTTGCAGACCTTTTGTATCACGATACTGATTATCTACGCCTTTGGCTGTTCATGGCATGCTGTTCTGTTTATGTGTTATGCTACTTGACGGTACATTTTAAGAAGGGATCATTTAGAGTATGAAAGTAAGACTATCTGAAATAATTACTGCAAACTTCTATGGCTCATGCCATATCTCTAACACTTCTTTGCTCTCTTTCCGTGTAGCTTAAATCACCCAAGAGACCAGGTGAGTTAACAGTTGCATTGGAACTTGTTCACAGTCATGCTGTTTTGAACAGAGAATTACCTTGTAGGCTTTTTGACTGTATAATTGCTGACTGTGTAATTTGACTGTATAATTGTTTTGACGGTATAATTGCTGTTCTTTGTGTAGCTACTGTGGCGAATGGGTGCTGTGTGCGGAGTCTCTTTGTCTGTTCTGAAGTTTGTCAGGGGTGGGAAGGGAGGTGCATGGATGGCTGAAACATTTGGGCATGGGACAATCTAACTGTGTAAAGAGGTGTTACCGTTACATTCGGATACATCTGGGCAGCTTGCCTGCTTGCGGAGTAGATGGAAGGATTGAGAACTTAAGGTTTTATGCTTTTGGTTCTCTAGGTGTATCTGTACACTTTATTTCAAGACGGAGTGGGACGAACTTAAGTATTTTTCTGATGGAAATTTGAGAGTGTAGCTTTCTGTGCGTGTTATTTCAGCTTAAGATGACATTATTGATCGCAATTCTGCAGTTAGTTATGCTATTGCGTGGTGAACGCATGCTAGTCTTTAAACACAGTCTCTCTCTTCTTCTCAGCCTCTCCGTCCTCTCCCGAACACCTCCCAGCAACACCAGCAGAGTCTCCAGCACAGCGGTTTGAAGCCCGAATAGAAGATGGAAAACTCTATTATGATAAGAGATGGTAAGTCCTGGTAAATTTCTGTTTTAAGTAATCTGAGCCTTGTGTAGTGAAGTGACAAAGGCTGCAGAGAGAAACTGCTTTCATGAAAGAATTTGGGGACAAAACATTTTTGTGCCGAGGTTAGCCCCTTCCTTCGAGGGCTAATCATTGTGACTTTGGTAAATCAGAAGCGATAATGGAGTGCTTAGACCTCATAGATTTCCCAGAGTAACTACTGGCTTGAATAGAAGGAGACTTAAATGTCTTCCATGGAGTCAGTGGTGCACACTGTGACACTTGGGAAACATTTTTGTCAAACCTGATGTTGAGAGAGCCACCAGCAGACGCAGCGTGATGTAGCTGTGAAGCTGGTCAGCTGGGATACAGACACTCTGCGACTGCCGGGACAGAGGTGTTGGCAGCATTCACGGTCCTGGTGTTCAGTTTTGTAGAACACTAGCTCATAGTTCCACAAGGTGGCGGAAGAAACGTTGTGCACCAGATGAGCAGAATGAAAAATGTTTCTAATAACAAATCCAAATAACCTTTAAAGATCAAACCCACATGGGAGAAGCAACTTCAGAACTGCTGATTTGATTTAGCTCTGTTAAATTTTATGAGCATATAGCTGTGCAAGCCTCACAAAACGCAAGGAAAACATTACATTCTGCAGAGAAATGTTAGTAGGTTTTGAAGTTAATCTGTGAGACATGCAAAACTGGATAATCAAGGAGGGCAATCTAGTACTCCTTGAGCAGAAAGCGATTTGCAAGTTGTATGCTTATTTGTAGCCTACTTTGGTGTTCTGGTGGCTGAAAGTAACAAGCGACGAGGTTATAATTTTATCATGGAAAATGATAGCTTGTTTTCTATGCAGCAGTCGTTCAGTTGGTCAGTTTTTCTTTCTGCTAGTCTTCTGACAGTGAGGTTTCATCGAGGGTTCAGTGTATACAACTCCGACAAAAGCTGCTGCCTGGAGCTTCAACTTCTGTGAAGCGTAAAGACGATGACATGAACCGAACAGGCTACATGTTATTTCAGAAATTCATGACGTTCTTTTTTTTTTTTTACTTTCATGATTTTTTTTTTTTTGGTGTAAAGTGACTATCCTCTAGGATATATGTGGATGAGTAAACTGTTCTTCAGAATTTTTAAGCATGAAAAAAGGAACGATGGATTCTGGAGTAACCTGTCAGTAAAGCTCCCACAAACTTTAAAACGGGGAGAGCTTCACTGAGCCCAGATGAATTTCTCAAAAGCACATACTGAAAGGTACCTAGTTGGGACATAAAACACCGATGTTTTGATCTTGCTGAATTCAGTTGTCATGGGGGTCTCGCTGTCAGGAATTCCAGCTGCTGCCTTTTCTATCGTCCTTGTTTTTATGCTGTTTTAAGAGAAGTATTTAGCATTTTTTTTGGCTGTAATAATCCTGCTTAGATTTTTTTTTTTGATTGATAGTAATTATACTTGTGCAAAGTAGCTGGTATTTTAAAATGATGAAATAACTTTTGATAGTGGGAGGGTAATTTTTTTTTCTAAGGTGTATTAAGGCTGGAGCTGCTGGCGTGCACCAGAAATAATAAAACTGACAGCTCGGGAGTGACTACCTTCTCTGTTTCCTGACAGCAGCAGTGAAGGACCATTAGCTCAAAATAGTGAATGTTTAGGGCTAGTAACGGACTCCCTAAGGTCTTGCAGAGACATTTCACAAACATCTCTCCAAAGTGGAGTCTTTTTGTGTAGGAAGTTTCAGATGGATGCGGAATTAGTCTTCAGTGTTTTATCCTCAGTCAATTTGCTCCATGCCCCCCGCCCCCCGTCAGACCCTAAAATACAATTCACTGTAAAACAGCCATCTTTCTGCTTTTACCTTTGTCTGCATACAATAATGCAGAGCGATTTCTTTCAGTCTTCTGATGGAGATGCAGTTGAAAATCTTGACCTTTCAGCAAAATATTTTGTAGCAGAAAGTGGAATTATTTTTGTTTGCCTCACCTGTCAGTATTGTGTATTTTAGCTCCTGCAAAAGCAGGAGTTGTTTGGCACTTTCCTTCTCTTGAAAGCCAACTTGAAATTCCATTGCCTTTTTCATCTGAAGTGTTTTCCTCAGTTCTACCCCTCTGTTTCCCTGTGGGTATATAAACGCGGCAAAAGGCTGAGGTGTGAGCATGGGACTGAGATGAACCAGGCTACTGTGCCTTCAGCTGAGCTGTCCCTCGGTGTCCATGGAGCATGAGACAGTTGAGACAACTCTTCAAGGGAAAAGTGCTGAACTAACTTATTACCCTGCCTTTTCTCTGCACAGTTAACATAGATTTAACGATGGACAGTAACTTGTGGTGTGAAATCCAGGGCTGGAGCCAGCTTTGTCTGTGTCATTAGCTTTGGAATTCCCTGCTGATCAAAAATTGGAAGAAATAGCTTTGAGTGGAAAAATTACTTCATTATCTGGGCAGGCACAGATATCACTTGAGAGCTGTTGTTGGCGGTGGTATCTTCTGCACTCAGAGGCTTGTGCACTGCTTTTATCAAGATCATCAATTCTCCTTGCTTAGGCAGTCACAGCATGGCATGGTAGGATACTGCCAGACTGCGGTTTTTATTCCTTATCTTAGCAAGGTCTGGTTTGTAGTCGTTTATACTCTTCCTTTATATCAATTAATGATCATCTGGGCTCAGCAAACTGAGATTTTTGACTCATGTCATGGCTGCTATTACACTGTGCTGAAACCCACTGGCATCCTTTCTGTTAAAATGAAGGAGAAAGAATAATGGTTGGGCACAAGTGTCTAAAGGCCGCAGAATTTGAAGGGTTTTTTATTCCCTCGCCCAGCCCATTGGTAATTAATAAGTTTGGAATGAAACCTGTCACTGTCGTTCTTGTCGCTGGCAAGCAGCGTGAAAATGCTAAGTACGTGAGCCCGTAGGAAGAGATTATGGAATAAACTATTGGAAGGCTTCCATATTTACAGTATGGTTGTTGTAGGAATAACTGTAAAGATTATGCAAATCCGCGCGTTTTGACAAATGGCTGTCAGCCAATCAGACTGCAGGGAGTTGCATACTGAGTAGTTAATGAGGGAATTTGTGTGGTGATCCTACAGCTTGGATTGCCCTGTTAAATATGAAGCGCATCATGATTAGGGCAAAGGTGGAAATATAGGTATGCTTTTAGAACTGTAAGGCATTTAGATGTTCTCTTGATTAAGACTATTTACTTACAAATGATCTGTTTCAGTATAATTATTTCTGCCTATGGAACTCTCTGAGGCAAAATAAACAAACTGGCGAGTTTTGTCTAGCACACTTCGCAGCACTTACCAGAAACGTGGTCTGCGAAGACGGTGAAACCACGAAGTCAAGCAATTCAGAATTACGGATTTTTTTTCACTTTGTTTTATACAAAATGCACTAAGAAAAACATATAGCATGACTAAAATATGACCTAAAAGGGGAAAAAATGGATATGCTTAGTCATAGCCTCCTTACGGCAGCTATATCCAGCTTCTTAAGAGTCAGTTACTCATCACCTCCCACTTTGGGTATTTTCACAAAATAAGACAGTATTAGAAATTTGAGGTCTCTGTTTAGACAATACATAGACTGCACTGGCTGAGAACAGTTCACTTTCTTGTGGTGGTGGTGCGCTAGTAATTTTGTACTGGGAAATGTGAATAACTTTTGAGTAGCTGTGATTTTTTTTCTCAGTCACATTTTATCGGGTATAATATGGAGTTGTCTTGTAAAATCTATCCTGCGTCTGAAATGGGAAAGGCTAGTTTGATTAACTCTGGAAACATGGGCTTATTGTGAGTTGGCCTTTTCCTCTGCTGTGGCTTCATGCTCTGCCCCTCCTTCTTTCAGATGTGAAACCTGTTTTCAGTAATCTGCGTACGGAATTGAATGCGAATTGATTTTTCATGCATTCTGAAGCGTCATTTAAATGCAAAGTGCGTGTGTAGCATCAGACCGCCACTGTGTTGGTGAAGATGGGGAAAGTGGTGTGGGAAGACAGAAACTTGGTATTTACTCCAATCCGGATTACTGTAGAATCCTAGCTTTGTCAGTCTTACTGCTTGCTGTTTCTTTTCTCAGTCTTTGGATAGCTAATGGTTTCATGTGTTTCCTTTTTATTTTTCATTTTTTCAGGTACCACAAGAGCCAGGCAATTTACCTGGAGTCTAAAGAGAACACTAAGATCAGCTGTGTGATCAGTTCTGTGGGCGCCAACGAGGTAGTAGCTGCTTTGTTTTTCCTGGGAGTGGGGAAAGCTGAGAGTCACTGTAGGCAGGTAGACGGCTGTCTAGTAAAGAATAAGAGAAAATCAATATTATTTTCAGAAAAGATGTAGTTGTCTGGTGTCTAAAGAAGCTGAATCCAAGATAAAACTAAGTTGAGAGATCTCTTCTTGAGATGGGAAGAGACTTGCTGCATTTCTAAAGAATGAACCGGCGTTTTGCCGGTAGTGTTTTGGCAGGCAGGGAAAAATGGGGAGAGCTGACATATTGCATCTCACCAGCACTGCATTCGTAAGTTCCATTCCCATTATTTCAAGAACACGACATACAGTTGTTATTAATGCAAAATTAAAAAAAAATAAAATAATAATCCCACTGACTGGGGAGATGGGGCAGGTGAGCCACTTGTCTGAGACAATTTCCTTGTGGCTAACGAGCAAGGCTTAGAGAAGCAGGTGAAGAGACATGCGTGCCTAAGATCGATGTGAATCTTGCTGCAAAATAAGCTTAGTGCTTGAACAGCCCATCAGTGGGGCAAAGGGAGCGGTTTATTCTTTCCTTGCAGATTTCAGACACTTCAAGGAAAGAAATTATAGACACGGATGCATTTCTCTTCCATCAGCCAGTGAAGCAACTTTTAACTTGTTTTGGCAGTTAAGGGAAAATATTTTATTGTCAACAAAATGAGTTGCATATGGGATATGCTTTGTATCGCAACTGTTCTCTTTGCAGTAACAGTTGTTACGCTCAACGGTTGGTTATTTAGATAACCATTAGCACGCTACTACTACTTTGCATTAAAAATATACTGCTGCTAATTTGATTAGAGTTATTACTGCTAATTTACACCATTAAAACACAATCTCTTGGGAGCATCTCAACCTGAAACATGAAGGAAATGCAATCCCTTAATTCTTACTACATGAATTCCACTTTAAAGTGAGACAATAGGTTTTGTTTTGGCTTTTTGTGGGTTTTTTTGAGGGAGGCCGGGGAGGAGACATGGCAGTTGTGATGGTTCGTTGCAACAATCTAAAGCCAAGAGAGATAAATACTTAACAGAATACTGAAATGAGAAGATGCTCTCTCAGGAGTACAACATGCACATCTTGGATTTCATCACACATTTAAAAGTTTGGTTGCCAGACTGTGATCTTACTGGTTCCTGCTTGAATTTAGAAGCGAGAAGGCAGACTGAGGTTCGAGGTCTCTAGTTGTAGACTGGAATCACAAGTTGATAGCGTTTCTAAAGGAAGTCAAATTATTCAAAGGAACTCTACCGAAAATATTTGTACCGAAAATGTAAGTAGTTAACAGTGTACCAGCAGCATCCTTCTTCATATGAAGGTCTAAATCAGTTTTCTTAAACTGGATTGGAATTTTGTTGTTGGCTGTGGGCCTCTCTAATACAGATTCTGAGCTGTGATGATCCCCCTTAAAAAACAAACCAAAAATATCTCCCCAGGCCCAAATTCTTTAAAACTTGATGTGTTTGGATCTAAACAGAATACATTTCTATTACTTCTGATGTCATTTTCATGGAAACTGTGAATCAAATGCTGCATTGATGGAAATCATTGGCCGAGTGTGTGGAACCAATTCAGTCGTTTGCCTTTTGACAACGGTAAACTTTTTCAGTACGTGCAGGAAAGGGTTTTCCCATGGGTTGTTTGGTTTTTATTCCCATGAGTTTATTCAGCAGTCTCAATTTGCTGGAAGTTGAAAAAAGGGGGAAGCTTATTTTTCTCTTACGATCTAGGAATAAAAGAAATTCGGAGGTGGATTTGATTGTTTATATTTACCATCTCCTTCAGTTCTTTAGAATTAATAGATGTTATCATCTGATTGGAAAATACATTGTAAGTTTGAAACATCAGTTTTAGGTTCAATATATGTCTTGATTTTTTTTTAAATTTTTTTATTTTTCTGAACTGTGTGGCACACTTTAGTGTTAATAAGTAATTTCACTGGTGTGGTCACTTAAAACTGAATTTTAGATTTTCTCTGAATAAAACTTAAAGCGGTTAACTTTAGCAAAACTAATATACCATTCCATCATATTGTGGTAGAAGGTAAAGCCGTACGTGTTTTGTTTGTTCTTCTGTATGGTTGCTCAGAGTTTGTAGACTTAAGAATTCTTTTGGTTAGTGAAACATACCAAATTCTTGGAAATGTTGCCGTAGAGAGATGATTATCGGCAAAGGTAGAGTCTGATTTCTCTAGGGAAATAACTGATCGAATGCAGGCAAATATTAAATTTATTGAGGGCTTCTGCTAGTAAAGTCAATTTATAATTAAAATAATAAAGTTAACTCTACCTACTCTGCCAGGCCTGAGCTAATATGATATCTAAAAAAAAGCTTTGGATAAATTGCATGCCAACACTAACTTTTTAGTCCTTTCTGTTAGGCAATATTGGCCTTGTGTCCTAAAATACTCCAGTACTAAGAGCGGGATAACTCTTATTTTCCATGGATTTATTTAAATTTGTGTGAATGCATTAGAATATAAAATTTTGAGGAATTTTGCTCAGATTTGATTTTTAGAGTACAGGTATTTGGGTCTAAGCTTCTTGAAAGTGATTTTTATTTTTTAAAAATCCTGAGCGGCTCCCTCCGTGGCAGCAATTTGTCCTTTGAAACATATTGAATATCGGCAAATTATGTGAATTCTTCCATGCAGATGTTTCTTAAAAACGCCCTTTTATCTTCAGATACAATTTATTTAATACATTTTGAGAAATGTTTCCCTGAACAAAATCGGAATAAGCTTTTCACTTGACTAATCGTTAACTTTTCTGGGCAAATCCCAGGATAGATAATTTTATGATCTGTGGATCTAGAGAGACTTATTCTTGATTAGGTAAAGCTTAATGCCAGAGTTCTGTTGCGAGCTGTGGCAGACGGAAACTTGGTTTCCTGATGGTGCTTGGAAAGGGTAATTTTTCTTGATGAGTGTTTTGAGCAGCAAGTTAAGGTGGCAAAGTTAGAAACCTTATTTCGTTTTCTATTCAGGTTGCAAATGCCTAGTGTGGGGAGGGAGGTAAGGGATTAAGGTAAATCAGCTGTGCACCCTGAATAACAGAGGTGTTCAGATTTGACAATAAGAATCCCTGGACTTACGTGTCTGCGTATTGCTTACTGTGGGTTTTCCCTTTTGCTCCCCAATATATCTCACTGTCCTTTTTTTTAATTATTTTTTTAATGCAGATCTGGGTGCGGAAAACCAGTGACAGCACAAAGATGAGGATCTATCTGGGACAGCTGCAGCGAGGTGTTTTTGTCATTCGTCGACGATCAGCTGCGTGACTGTATGCTCTTCCTTGGTCTTTTTTTTTTTTTTTAACGGATAGAAAACCTCTAATGGGGAATGGCAGTCTGTTCACTCACCTTAGCAGCAGAGAACGCTGTCGTGACCTCTTACGAGACAGTTTGTGGCTGGCCACACGATCCCCAATAGTCCTTAAATCTTTAGTGGTACCCAAGCACTGCCCTGGACAATTTCTGGATTTTTGCATCAAGCTTCTGTATGCTTCCTTTATATTTTGGGTGACTATTTAAGAAGACTTTGCATCATATTTTTTTTCATCATTGTTTTATGGTGCATAGATGGGAATTGTATGTTGAAAACAACATAACGTACCTGTTTTGAATCAGACCAATGGAAGAAGCTTTGCTTGTAAAGGCCTGAAGTTATTTGTTCTTTTTGGTTTTGTTTTCCTGCAAGGCTCGGGATGTTGGGCAAAAAGGGATTAATCTTGCCAGCTTTCAGCTGCAGTCGAGAGATGCGTCTGTAATACCTGGTATATGACATCAGCTTTATTGAATGAACTGTTGAAAGACTTGAGCGCTGAGGTTTTGGGGTTTGTTTTTTTTTTTTTTGAAAGTGTGAACAGCTTAGAAATTGCTGAAAATCCAGTTGATTTTAATGTAGTTAAGCAGTCACTCGTGGTTAATCAGAAGCTTCCATTTCTCTTCACATTAAAAGACCCTTCAATGAACAAGCAAAGAGTATGTCTACTTGCTGAAGTCCGTTTCCTGAAATAGGCAGATGAGTATAAACCAAAGCGTTAATTAACTGGACTCTGCAGATAGCCAGACTACGTGAATGATATGTATGAGTAAAACCACTCGTGTAGAGAGATGAAAGCTAAATTTCACTTTCCTCACTGACGTTTAGAGTAACAGGTCGTGCTGGAATCCTGCTGACAGAAGGTACTGGCTCTGTTGTATCTTCCAAAGAAGCCTGGTACAGAGTGGAAAGCGGCATTGACATGCTCTTAGTGTATAGCTGAAACCTTCATTCCCTAAAATGCCGTACGAAGGTTTCCCTTTGAAGGGTATTTTAATTACTGGAGATAATGCTGGGTTTCTACACTTGCCCTCCAATAGCACAAGTGAAAATGCTCAAGTGATGATATTAATGTTCTCACTTCCAACATGTTTAAAGATCTGACTCTGGCATTCCTTTGTTATTCCCAGTCTTTTGCTGATGGCTGAAACCACCAATACCATGTGTGACTGCACTGGCATGAACTACACAGTTCTGTTCACAACCTTCTGTGCAGAAGAACTTTGTGCTCCTTTTGATTATTGGACAAAAAGTTGTGATTTCTGCCTTTATCAATGTCTGTCACTTTGAGGCATCTTTTGTTTCTGCTTTTGAACTACCTTCCTGTTGAGCATCAGTCGAGCCTTTGTTTCATATCTGGATAAATGGAGTATTTTAAATGACTGTTTCCATTTCTTTTACTTACTGCAGTTGGGTGGCAGTCACATCCCAGTAACTGATGTACGTATGTGGATCTAGAGTGTTATGGCTGAGTTTCTGATGTGTTGCCTCTGTGGCTGGGACAACTTTCCTGTTTTTACTGCGTTTAGTGTCTCAACCGGAGAGAACTGGAGCTCTGGCAAGGAAAGGAGAGGGTGGCTGTTTCCCACCCCTTGGAAAAGTGCCATTGTTGCTGCAGCGTTAGCCAGGTGGAAAGCAGCAGGCTGTATTTTGTCAAGTTAACAGCACACTTAATGTAACTCAGCATTCTCTGCATGTGTGACAGGTTTTTAATAAGGTGATGATGCACCAAGCAGGACTTGTCACTGAGCCTTAAAACGAACGTCATAGTTCATTTTTATAATCAAAAGTGCTAAGTAAATAGCAGGATTCACTTCCTGCTTATATCACTTTATCAATATACATGTTCGTGGAAGTAGCTGGGAACTTTGGTTCAATTTTGTGGAGATACCTTGCCAACCTGCTAACAGCAGGTGATCTCTCTGCCGCTGTTATCTCTTTTGGGGAAATTGTAAAGGTATTGGTAGAAGTGTGGAAGTGCAGCAGCTCTCTTGGAGCCGGGCGCGGTATAGGTGCACATTGTGTGAGCTTAATTACATGGCTTTAACGCTGCATCTTAATCTGAATCAACAACATCTGCTTACCATCCTTGTTCCTTGGCAGAGGAGGGAAAGAATAGCTGCTCTCGCAGCCAAACGCCTGTTTTTCCATCAGCTGTGGGCTTATATTGCAAGGCGGGGGGTGTGATGGGATGGGACAGAACACACATTTCTTGGTCACGCCCTAATCGGAATTTGAATAGTCTTCTGGAAGTAAATACCTGTGGGAATCTTGCGCCATCTCCCTCTCCCCCCCTCCCCATGCTGTGGATGCCCAACTGTGCTGAGAAAGTTGCTGTTGTCATCAGCAGTCACCTTGTGTCGTACCAGGTGATCAAGGAGTGTAGCTCTGGACTGGAAGTTATAGTGGGAGAAAAGAAACTAAGAAAGAACGCGGGCGGTGAGCAGCCAGGGTGGGAAGGAAGAAAGGCAAGTGTACTGGGGAGATGGGTGTGTAAACTGGTTCTGATTGAAGGCAGCGCTTCAGTGTGAAACTTGCCAAAACTTGATCTCAAACTCTTAACTCTACTCTTTCACGCCAGTCTTGGATCTCCAGGAAGGACGTATGAGGTTTGTACAACTCCCTTCTCAGAGCTCCTTGCCCGTTGCCAGTCTCCCCAGTGCACCTGGATCAACCTTTGAACTATAATTTCTGCTTGTGACAGTCCTGTGTGTGGGCTTGGGGCCCTCTTTGCTCCAATTTAACTGCTACCCTGAAGGTATTTTGCTTTAAGATGACTTCATCCTTACTTTCTTCTTTTAATAAAATGAAAATCTTTCTTGCCTTCGTTGATCACCATAAAAAGTAGAACTGTCTCCTCTAACAAAGCACATGAATATTGAATCCTGTTTTTTCAAGCAGGCTGTTCTGTAATGGCCTGTGCTGTTTACAAGGCTGGAAATGAGAAAAATGCAGTGCCTTATCGTGCGCTCAGGAAAGCAGTACGCTTTTTTAATCCTAGAAGGATGCTCAAAATGTGTTGTTGCGAGGATGAGGCACGTGGGGATCAAGAGTATAGACATCAGCTGTAGAAATGAAGATTTCCTGCCACTGGTTGGAAAAACAGAGACAAGTTACTCAAGGAGATGGACAAGGTCTTGCTTAAATTCCAAGAGAAAATTGGCTTTTCTGTTTGCTGTTTGCCCGTCTAACATCGGGCTTTTGAAGAATTCAAACCTTCAGTGAACAGAAATGGCTTTGCTACAGTTATGAAAAGATTTAATCCTCATTATAGACAGCACTTAAAGTACATTTAAGAAATGGCTTTAACTCCTGGTTACAGTAACTCTAAAGAAAAGTGGACCTTCTGCCAAAAATAGACTTCTACTGAGGGTTAAATGATAGTTGGTTGTTGACTCGCATTTAGCAGGTTTTTCGTTGCCCTGAGAAATGGACTGTGATGTCGATCAAGTACAAAATAAAGATGATTTCCCCCCTCAGCCATTAGATGTTCAAAGGGACAGGAAGCCGGGCCAGCGAACCGACCTCCAGTGGCTTTTTGACATCAGACTCGCTGAAAGGTTTCAAAAGTGGCGTTTTCCTAGGATTAATCTAATAAAATAAGTTGTCTTTTTTAGCTCATGTGCTTTGGCTGGAATTTTGTAGAGGGACGAAGCGATCTCATGCCAGAAATCTTTTGATTGTTTGCAATTTTTTTGTGCGTTTCTGGGGAACTTGGGGAAAATAAAGCCTAAAAGAGCAAGCAATTGCTGTGACCCTTGTGAATAACTGAGCTTCTTCCTCTTTCAGAAAAAGCAATTTAAAACACCTCTTGGGTTCACGTTCCACAGAAGTGAATAGCAAATGCTAAATAATCAAGCAACTCTGAATGGGTGCCTGAGGTTTGCTGTTACCAGTTTTAGTTCGTCCGGTTCTAAAACTTAAAAATGTCATATATTTTAAAGTACTTGGAAAACAAAAGAGTGAATACTTCCATTTTCCTATGATTTATTTGAAAACTCATTGAAACTTTGCATTTCATTCAGTTAAAAAATTCCACTGTTTTAATGTTAGGCTGTGTTTGGGAAACACCTTTGACATTTAACATCAGCTCAAATTTGGGATGCGGAAGTATCTTGTCACACGTTAGGTACCAATCTCTCCACAGTGGAATCAATGCTGGTATTTAGATTCCTCCTTTTTTATGCTTGAATGCTTTTCTCTACAATATTCTTGATTTCAGTTTAGTTAATGAGTGCATGTAAAGAGCCGTTGGGGTTTATATTATTTCACAGCCAAAAAAACCCATAAAAGGGTGGTTTTGCCTCAGATCTGATGTTAAGAAATAGGTGGAGGGGGAGAGTGGCGAGGAGAAACCTTGTACCCTGGGACCAAAACTTAAATAACATCTAGGTGATAGAAGTCATAAATGCAAAAGGTTTTCAATGATGTGTATATATATCAGCAGGATGGGGGTTAAAGAAACGAGACACAGAGCAGCAAACTAAAGGCTTTGGTTCTGAAACAGCCATGCTTTGAGCAAAGCCAGGTGTTTTTAGGGCTTTGGAACCAAGAGACCTAACCCGCTGGAAACAGCTACTGATTGATTTGATCAATCTTAAACTTGAAAACTATCAGTCGCTTCGTATGCCTAAGGTGGCTTTGTCATCTTGCATTTAGTTCTGATTTGCATCCATATGCTCTGCCCCAAATCTTGAGGGGGGGGGGGGAAATCAGGCTAGAAAGTGATGAAATGTATTTTCTTCATTTTGCTTTATTAACATTCCTTATTTTGATTGAGTTTAGGATTCTTTTGACGGTGATGGCTGCCTGCAGATCTCTGCTATTTTAATGGCTCTCCCAGTTAATGGAAGTGAGTGGTCTTTAAGGAAAACAAATGCAAATTGAGGTTAAAAATCAGTGTTTTAAATCAAGGTTTCTGCTTGATGGTTTAAATCCTGTTTGGATCGGTGACCAAAGGGTGTCAGAGGGATGGATTGCACGGACTGACATGGGCTCGGAGAGCGGTTGGCTCAGGACACAGGGATGTAGCTCCGTGGCTGCTTGCCTTGTCAAATTAAAAGGTAGGTGGTGGTTTTTGAGTTTTTTTTTTTTTTCAGGGAAGTAGTGGATGACTGACAAATAATTGATTTCTATAGAAACGAGTGGTTGAAGGTAGCTGCTGATCATGTCAGAATACCGAAGAATTGCTCGTTACGGGGAAGAAATACCCTCTTGCCCACGAACTAAACTTCAGTAACGGTGCGTAATAGTCACAGAATGTTTTTTCCCAATGTGCTTAGGAAGCAATATTCCAAACCTCATATGTCATGAGGCATCATGTAACGGGCAAAACTCTGAACACTAATGATATGAAATCATTTAATACAATTGCGTGAAATTAGTGTAAACACAGGAGGCAACTATTCTGATAAGGATTTCTCTGGTATTAAAAAAAAATCTCATCCGTTGAAACTGGGAATTACTAAACCCCTTGGTTTAAGACTGTCCTGAAGATGATAAGATGTGGTGGAAGAGTTTCATGCGTAACTTGGGACCGAGAGATGTGTGCTCTGTAATTTCAGCCCTCGAGTATTGATGAGGTCTCGCTTTGTACCAGGTCTGAAGTTTTGCAGTTGAGGAAAGAGCAATAACGAGGCGAAGCTGGTGGGATGGTTACCAGCCCTGGCTCGGGCTACTGGTCTTGTTTTCCCCTAAGAGGATTCAAAGCTATGGGTTTGTTTCCTCTTTCATTGAAATGACTGTTTTGAGGAGAGCCTTGAGAGTTTGGGTGAAACGTAGGAATAAAGTGTCCGTCCTCTGGTCTCTGCTTGAAGATGGACAAACATCGTCCCAAGGAAGGGATGGTTGGCCGGCAATCCAGCGAGTGCTCGCTGTGGATTCCGTCCCTCTGAGGAGATGCAGGTGCTTGCTTGTTCTTTCCAGGCGCTGTGTAGATGAGTATTAGGCAGGTGTTTTGGAATGCAAAGCTGCAGTATTGGTGCTCCCTTCCTCGGACCGCTGCTGTGGTGTCGCTGGGCACCGGTGGTGCCCCTTGTGGGAAGGCTGAACGCCTCCTGGAGGAAATGACTGGGATTAGTCTAGTGAGGAGTTTCTGGAGCATTTAGCAAGCTTTACCCCCTCTCTGTTCCTTCTCAAAGAAGTCTAAGGGTTTGATTTGCTCTGAAGTACTTTGAGAGGCGTAGGGAGCTGGAAAGATGCAGCAGTACGTGTTCTGGACTGGCCTGTCACAACATCTTCTGTGCGTGGCTGTCCTCTGCTACCCGAGTGCTAAAGACCTTGGGGAACACATCAATAGATTCGCCTTTTCGCGGATGTGAACAACCTAAAATAGTGGCTGTAGTCTTCACAAGGCATGTCTGTTCCCCGTTACCGTTTAACGGAACTAAAGGTATTAATCTGCAAAGCCTGGGAGCAGAGGGGTTTTTCCCTTCCCATCGGAGAGCCTGACAGCTACTCCGTCTCGATTATGCCTCAGCTCTTTGTATCTGTCACAGTCCTCGGCTGAATGGCGGAGCAGCACGGTGCTTCTGGTGGGCGCTTTTCCTACCTATGTAACGGGGATCTAATTAACGGATACAGGCCCAGAAGAGGCAGCGGTCTTGCTTGTTCTTTCAGCCAACCAACTGCATCTCGTTACAACACACTGTTCCAATGTTGCTGTTGCATGTTTACTTAATCCTGAGGTGTTGCTGCATTTCTTTGACTTATTGTAGCGAGCATTCTCTCTGCTTCTGAATCTTTTTATTGCTAAACACCTTGTTGAGTCAGTGCGGTGTCTCAGATGAAGGCCAGCATTGGAAGAACGTGGCCCTGGCAGGTTCTCTGTGTACTTGGTTTATCAGTGGGGGTTGCAGGATGCGATGGCTCTGCTGACCAAGGTTGTCTCCTGGTCCTGTGACCCTGCCGGTCGCTTGTGTCTTGCTGCAGCGTTCGCTCCAGTGAGCTATGTGTGCCTCCCAGGGGCTACCAAGAGAATCACAGAAATCATGGAATGGTTTGGGTTGGAAGGGATCTTAAAGCCCACCCAGTGCCACCCCCTGCCCTGGGCAGGGACACCTCCCACCAGCCCAGGTTGCTCCAAGCCCCGTCCAACCTGCCCTTGAACCCCTCCAGGGATGGGGCAGCCACAGCTTCTCTGGGCAACCTGGGCCATTCCCAATCAATGGAGGTGATCAATTCTGAGGTCCTGCATTCTTCCCACAGGTCTCTCGCTCTTCACCTTGCTCAGGTGGACGTGTGTTTCATCTCCTCACCCCATGTACTTTGCTCGCCGTGCTGCCATCCGCTCTCATTTCCAATTTCACACCGACATGCTCTTGACATATTTATAAACGAACCCTCTTATGTCAACCCACTAAAAAGCAACCAAATGCATTCCGGAGAAATATTTCTCTCCTCTGTCTCCTGTTGCTGTGGCAATCTTGACTGCTGCTGAGCAGAACAGGTGGGAGAAGCCAGCGTCAGTGCAAGAGCATCCTGCTTTCCCGCATGGTCAACGCTGTGAAGGGCATCCCATGCCTGCTGCTGCCTGTCTTGGCAGTGATTTTACCCCTATAGTGGTTTTGATATGCGAATCTCAAAGGTTTCTGTAGGGAGAAGTAAATGAGAATATACTTGATTGCTCAGCTGGGGAAATTGAGGCACAGGAGTGCAATGATCTGCCAAAGACTGAGAGCTGTGTCCTCATTCAGCCAGAAATGCCCTTCTTACTTTACTTAGCTTACACTATGGATTTTAGGGCAGCTTAATCTCCCTTAAGGTTTTGCTCTACCGTTTCAGCTATGTCAGAACTTTGTGCCTCTTGGCACGTAATCTCTTCTTCAGCCTTACCCTCTTGTCTCCTCTCCATCCAGCTGGACAGGCCAAGGCTCAGCCCAGACCAGGTGACCAGATGACTTCTGGATAATGAGTTACTGCTAACCAGCTACATTTGGTAGTTGACTGTGAGAAGCTGGCTGCAAACCCCAAGTAAAAATGTGTTAGCATAAACCATTGGAAGAGAGGATGTTTTCCTTTGCAGTAGGTGGAGAACATGGGGATGGTCTGTTAATCAGATCTGTCAGTGATCAGCTGACAGATGGCAACTCACTGGGGATAATTAATCATTTGCTTGTGCAGGATGTTGAGTGTGGAATGACAGGGTCTGTAAAGATGCCAGTAGGAGGGTTCTGTGTGAGACAGCTCAGAGAGGACTCGAGCCCCCCGTAAGGGAAGGTCTCTCCCTGCAAGGTGGCCACAACAGCCCCACGCATCGCTACAGGCTTGGGGGAGTGTGGCTGGAGAGCTGCCTGGCAGAGACAGACCTGGGGGTTCTGATTGGCAAGTGGCTGAACGTGAGCCAGCAGTGTGCCCAGGTGGCAAAGAAAGCCAATGGCATCCTGGCTTCTATTAGAAATAGCGTGACCAGCAGAAGTGGGGAGGTGATTGTCCCCCTGTACTCAGCACTGGTGAGGCCACACCTTGAGTATTGTGTCCAGTTTTGGGCACCTCAATAGGAGAGAGATATCGAGGTGCTGGAGCGAGTGCAGAGGAGGGCAACGGAGCTGGTGAAGGGCCTGGAGAATAAATCTTATGAGGAGCGATTGAAGGAGCTGGGACTGTTTAGTTTGAGGAAGAGGAGGCTGAGGGGAGGCCTCATCACTCTCTACGACTACTTGAAAGGACGCTATAGAGAGGTTGGTGCTGGTCTCTTCTCCCAGGTAATTAGCGATAGAACAAAAGGGAATGGGTTCAAGCTGCAGCAGGGTAGGTTTAGGCTGGATATTAGGAAAAAATTCTTCACAGAAAGAGTGGTCAGACACTGGAATAGGCTGCCCAGGGATGTGGTGGAGTCACCATCCCAGAATGTGTTTAAGACTCATTTAGATGTGGTGTTAAGGGATGAGGTGTAAGGGATGTGGTGTAAGGGAGAACTTGTAGAGTGGAGTTGATGGTTGGACTCAATGATCCCAAGGGTCTTTTCCAACCTAAATGATTCTATGATTCTAACTCACTAGCTAAATACAACAGAGTCCATCTTGCTGAGCACCACAGGCTCTCTGCCCACCACCTTTGGCTTTCCGGGCCATTGCGGAGCTAAAGGCTTGCAAAAGGCAGGAAGAAAAGCTGGCTGATGCCCGTGGGCTTTGATCTGCCGTGAAGGCTTTCTGCCCCAAGCCTGGGGAGAGGGGGAATGAGTTAGAAAGAAATGCAGGCGCTTGTAGGTCTGGTCTGTTGGGAGTGTTGAAGGAATAAGTCCCTCTACTGGGGTTGTTCAGCGTGGAGAGGAGAAGGCTCCAGAGAGACCTTATAGTGGCCTTCCAGTTCCTGAAGGGGTATGAGAAAAGCTACAAGAAAGCTGGGGAGGGACTGTTTGCAAGATCGTGTAGCGATAGGACGAGGGGCAATGGTTTAAACTAGAGCAGGGCAGGTTGAGATGAGACATTAGGAAGAAGTTCTTTACACTGAGGGTGGTGAGACACTGGCCCAGGTTGCCCAGAGAGGTGGTGGAGGCCCCATCCCTGGAGACATTCAAGGCCAGGCTGGATGAGGCTCTGAGCAACCTGATCTAGTTGAAGATGTCCCTGCTCACTGCAGGGGGTTGGACTAGGTGACCTTTAAAGGTCCCTTCCAACCCAACGCATTCTGTGATTCTGTGATGCTGAATTTTTTCCTTAGGAAAAGAAGAGCCACTGTGAGTAAGCAGCAGCAGAGCGACGTGGCTCCGATGGCTGGTGTCACCGCGGAGCCAAGCATCCTCTTGAGGTCTGCTCTTCTGAGAGGAGATGACGTGGCCAAGGTGGCGTTTACAGGCAGCGCTTGCCCTCCCAGTGCCCCTTGGGCTCTGGGTGCAAGGACAGAGGTACAGCAACCTCTGTGTCTCTTTTTTTGTAATGCTTTTCTCTCCATGTATTCTCAAAATCCTCCTTTCCAAAGGCGGCTGCCTCAGCAGGGAGGGTGAGGCACAAGCCGAGGTGGCACTGGCGGGTTGAGGCTGATGGATGAGTGGAACCTCCTCCCTCCCTCTAGACTTTGAGGACTCCGTGTACAATTTAAAGTGGGGGGAGAAAAGGTACCAAGGATTTGTCAGGCTTGTTCCTGGCAGATAAGTTGGTTTTATTGAGTGGCTTGACATGCAATTCCATGCAGCCTATATAGATGTTTGTCTGATGTTTACTTAAAGGGAGAGGTTTTTTTTTTTCTAGCCATCCTAAAAATGAAACTTTGTGTAATGGTGCATTTTCTCAGGGAAAATGAGTGTGGAGATGCTGTCAAAATGTCAGGCTTGTCTGGAGCAGGGGTCTTGCAGAAGACAAGTGGCGTTAGCGTGTTTGAAGATGTTTCATTTAGAAGTAATGAAGTCCTCAGCCTTCTGGGGGCTCCGTTAATTGAGCTGCAGAGGTAGGAAGCCCAGGAGGGAGATGCTGTTCACACCTGGAAAGGCAGAGATGCTTGCAGAGGGAGAGAGTCAGAATAGGTTATTTCTACTGTAAAATGACATCAGAAGGAAGTGAAGGATTTTTCTGAAATTACATTATTTTGCCTGAATCATTTCAGAGAAGTTGATTTTACATGGTAAGACCAGGTGGTTGGCCTCCTAGGTGATAATGGGGCTTGGGCTGAGTTTTAATTTGAAAGGTGTTCAAGGAAAGAAACGCAACCGTCCTCTGCTCCGTGAATCGTCATGCCCGTTCACAAGACCACAGAAATGAATAATGAAAAAAATGTCAGGAGACTTCTCGCAGCTTACAGATTTGTAAAGCTGGAAGTCAGCACGCTGTTTCTCCTTGCTGAGAAAATGCGGAACCTGAAACCGTGGGTTCTTTTACACCACATTTATATTATTCTTTCCGTGTAGGGAGAGGGTATCTGAATGGAGATGTGTTTTCTCCATGGGACACTGGGCATGGAGTTCCTCTTGATAACTTCATTTTGGTATTAAAATAGTTTTCTAGATAATGCTGTTTCTCTTCTGAAGTCCCCCAAGCTTTTACAATGCTAGAGTAACTATTCCATTTATGAGGAAATGGAGGCAGGGGACTGCAGTTGCTGCAGCACTGCCGGCAGAAGCTTGCTGCTTGCCCCAGCTTTCCAACAAGCATATAAAACTACATCTGTTAATTGCCTTGCCTTTGCAAAATCCACTTATTTCATAAACACTAACGCTGAGTTGCGTAACAACAGGCTAGGAGGGCGAGCCAATGTTGCTCGCGTTGGCCTTGTCAATACCGCTTGCTTCCTGGAGACCTGTTGTGGTGTCGGGGTCAGTATAAACAGTGGTTAGAGTTTGCTTTTTCCAGGGGAGCTTTCTGTTCTTGTAGGGATTTAATATTTTTTTTTTTTATTTTTTTTGGCCTTGGACCCCTCCTCTTCTGCCACAAACTTAACAAGATCCTTTGAAAGCTTCCCTGGAGCATGACAAACTCGCCACTGTGGGTTTGAATTGGCTTTAAATAAAAGGTGGTGTGCTTCTGAAGTGGCCTGCCCAAGGGCTCTAGAGCACTCCACACACAGCCAGCAGACAAAGCCATTAAATGTGAAGTGCCCACACATGATTACCCGGCAGAAAGCTGCAGCTGAGTGTTTGCCATTGAGTCCCACGGGAACAGGCTTTGTCTCAAAAACCACCCTCAGCAGGTGATAACTCTGTTGGAAAAAGTCAAGGTGGGTCTTGTTGATTCATCCAGGTGGGTGGTTGAGTCCTTCCTTTCAGTGTAGAGCAAAAGAGAGGTAGGAACAAGCCGAAATGAGATTGGGGAGGGGGAAGGAAGATGTTTTAAATGGGCTGCTGTGTGTTTGCCCTCTGCCAAGGCGCTGTCTCCCTGCACGGTGGATCCAAGCCACTTGAATTTCCAGCTTGCGTGACTAGTGGCCTCGGTGTCTCGTATCCTGAAAGCAGATGTATAACCCTGAGGAGTCAGATCTCATTTCTTCAGTTACGTTTGCAGAATGAAACCCCATAAGTGTAACTCCTGTACTGCTCCCCCAGCCTTCATCTCCTGGCCGCTCGTCAATTCTGAACACGTAGCTTTGTTTTAGCTCTTACAACCTCACCAACTGGAACAGCTTCTTCCAGGGCGGGGAGTCTCGGGCGTGTGCTTTAGCAAGAGAGGAGAGGGCTTGGAGATGAATGTGCAGTTCCCTCCTGTGGTTTATAAGGCTATATCTATATTTTTAGGGTTTGGGTTTTTTTTTTTTTCCTTTCCCCGTCTTACTGAGGTAGGAAGGGAAGATTATGGCACTTGATGATTTAATCAACATAATCTCCAGATAAAACATACTTATGTTATACTACTGGGAGATATTAATTTATGCTGGCTTGCTTCTCCTAAGGTAAATTAAATCATTAGTTTTAAGACTGGATTAGGTGCACATGTCCCCTGCCTCTTAAAAAGGCAGCTTGGTAGTTCTTAAAATCTTCTTGGCTTGGCATTTCTTGGGAGTCATCAAATCCCTTCAGCACAGGTGTCATGAAAAGTGGAACTGAGATGCAAATGCTTAAAGGTGCAACCACCAGCTCCATGGTAGCTAAATGCCTCCGTACCGACGTCGGACCTGCCAATGCCTCCTGCCTCTTTCTTTACCCCATAGCAGTAATTTTACCAGCTCATAAATTCAGCGAGAAGATTTTACCCCAGACCTGGGGCACCAGCAATTGATCCTTTGATTGAACCTGTATCTTGAGCATCTGCATCGATGGAGAGCTGAGCTGCTGTTTGGTGTGTGTTGAAGAAGACCTGGGCAGGGCAGGCGGCTGGTGTCCACACCCTTCTACTGGAGAAGAGCACAAGGACATCCAGGATGAAGCGTTGGCTGGTGCTTGAAAATACACCTGAGCAGAGCTGTAGCCCAGGTGTTGGGTGATCTTAGAAGTGCCGTCAGCACCTCTGAACTGGCTGAAAATTACCCAAAACCTATAGGTGATGCTCTGTGAGTGCACAACAAAAATTAAAAGCCAAAGATCTTTTTGTTGAGGAGGGTGGGAGATGTTACAACTCTTTCGTACAAGCAGGGAACGTGAGGCACGGTCTGGGGAGGGCAGTAGCAGGGTGTAGGAGTAAAATTGGAATGCCTGATGCCAGTGGCCCCTCCTGGAGTCACTGGATTTAGAGCAGATGTGCTGAGCTGAGCCAGTGCGGCCACTCTCCTGCGGTTCCTCGCAGAAACACCCAGTGCGGAGACGCTGGCTCCAAGCGTGGAGGTGCCCTGTCTGCTTGGATGGCCAGCAGTTCCAGTGAGGAAACCAGGCCCTGCTGCTGAGACAGACGGGGAATGGCTGCTTGTGACCCAGGGGGAGGAGAAATGACAGAGACCCTAGCAGCAATTTCAGGGCTATTAAGGATGTGATAATGAGGCATTGAGTGCATCATTTTTCAGCACTTCACTCCCCCACTTCCAGTTCAGCCCATGCATTAATGTTCTCCATCCCAGGAGGACAGAAAACACTCTGCTGGTGCTGTAACGCCATTTATTGTGCATCTGGGCATCAGCAGGGCTGGTGCACGAGGGAGAAGATGCCTTCCCAAAAAGCTGGCTCAGTTCTCCATCAATGGAGAGCAGATGCTTAAGATACAGGTTTGATCACAAGGGCAATTGCTGGTCCCCCAGGCCTGGGGCAAAGCCTTCTTGCAGGATTAATGAGCTGGAAAAATAATACTATCTGGTAAAGGAGGAGGCACATGGTGGAACTTGCTCCTGTGGGATGCTCTCCAGCCATTGTTGGGCATCAAGCTATGTGCTTGTGGAGAATCTTCTGTGAGATGGTCTCAATGCACCTGGGGAAGGGCCACCATCCGTATGCTGTTTCCTGAGCTTTTCTGGTGTTATTTTCCCTTGCACAGTCAGTCGTTTGCTCTGATTCTGCACAACCCATCTCTTGGATGGTGAAATCTTCCACTGCTTTGTTTTGCCTCTCGGGATCCCCAGGCCATCTGCTGCGCCACGGTTCCTGGCCGGTGGTGGACATACTGGTGGCCATTCCAGAGGAGCAGCTTTGCTGGCTCTCACTCGCCTGGGCGTGCGCTGGCAGAAGCGGGCACACAGGCAAGGGTTTTCCTAAAGGACAGAGCTGGTTTGCTCCCAGGATGGGTAGATTTCTGATGTCTCTTGTGAGCGGTCTGAGATCTCCATGGAGGTCAGAATAGGGATTGAATCCACAAGGTTATAAATCACGTGGAGGTGGAAAGCAGCGTGCGGAGCTGGCTGGGGGCAGCGCTCTCTCTTGTGTAGCTCTTCCCATTAGGCTGCTGGTCAGCTGTGCCTGTGCAAAGAGCCAGTCCTTCTTGCTTTCATTTCTCCTGTTTGAATATACGGAAGCATTTTTCTGCTTGAGTATTTAGAGGTGAGTGTCTCTTTCCCTGTATAGCACACTTGCAGCTGGTTTATCGTGTGATGCTCCAGCACTGGGATCAAATGTTAATGCAAGCGTGCTGATACAGTCTGCTTTGATCTGGGCAGCTCCTGGAGGTCTGCAGGCTTTTGGGGAACAAAATCAGCCATGTAATATGGCCCTTTGCCACCTGCAGATGTGTCTGTTGGTGCATTCAGACTCTTCTCCATACCCAGCTCCCCTCCAGAGGCAGGCATCCTTGGGGCTGAGCTCTTGACCTTCAACTTGCTGCCTTGGAGGACCCTCTGTTCCTGTGTGATTGTGTGTGCGTCCAGCTTCTCATGGGCTCAGTTTCAGGGGCTGCGCATTTCCTCAGGGTGATGCCAGGGCCGGGGATGCCTCGCATAAGGCAAAGACATCGCCTCCCCACTGCCCTGCTGCAGGTTGGATGGGCAGGAGGCTGTGTTATCAGCTGAGGAGATGAAAACATCCCCAACTGGTATTTGTCGCTTCTGACAGCAGACATCGAGGATCTGTCACTGGCAGAGCAAAAGGGGAAAAATATTATTTTTGGTTTGATCCGGCTGTTTTCTCTCTCCAAGTACCGCAGGCTACAGGGGCTGACTAGACACGAAGTGCTGCCAAACACTCGCTCTGATTTACCTTTGCCTTTGTGCAGGTTTTTCACGAGGAGGAAAAGTGGTTGTTTAATTATAAAGGAAGCGTTTGTAATCTCTCATGTGCTGGCAGAGACCTGAGGGCAAAGCTGATCTGCAAAATGTATTTTGACTTGGTTTAATGTCTCTTTTAGGCTGTTGATGTCTCTCCTGCATCTCCCTGCCGGTCAGATGGGGCTTGTCCCGCAGCTGTGGAGGACCAGGCAGGTCAGCGCTTGGGAACAGGGACCTTGGTGTCACGGAGAGGAACCATGAGATCCCCACGCTCCAGTCATGGCATCAAAGAATGGTTTGGGTTAGAAGGGATCTTAAAGACCATCCAGTGCTACCCCCCTGCCCTGGGCAGGGACACCTCCCACCAGCCCAGGTTGCTCCAAGCCCCGTCCAACCTGGCCTTGAACCCCTCCAGGGATGGGGCAGCCACAGCTTCTCTGGGCAACCTGCGCCAGGGGCTCACCCCCCTCACAGCAAAGAATTTCTTCCTGTTATTCTAATCTAAATCTCCCCTCTTTCAGTTTAAAACTGTTCCCCCTCATCCCATGGCTCCCCTCCCTGCTCCACAGTCCCTCCCCATCTCTCCTGGAGCCCCTGTAGGGACTGGAAGGGGCTCCAAGGTCTCCCCGGAGCCTTCTCTTCTCCAGGCTGAACCCCCCCAGCTCTCTCAGCCTGTCCTCCCAGCAGAGGGGCTCCAGCCCTCCCAGCATCTCCGGGGCCTCCTCCGGCCCCGCTCCAACAGCTCCCTGTCCTTCTGATGTTGGGGGCTCCAGTCCTGGGTCTGCAGCCTGGAGGAGAGAGCCATACAGGCGGGTTTAAAAGGCAGAGCAGGAGAGGGAATCCCTCCCTTGGCAGAGGGCAGGCACGCTGCAAGCAGAACTGGGAGATGTTGGATCCCACAGATGTTGAGCCATTCCCCCTTTCTCCCCTTTCTCTGTCCATGCTGTTTCCCGAAGATGAGAGCAATCAAATCAAACACAGTGGCATTGTTTATTGAGGTGTGTGTTTAAAGTTGAATGGACAGGAATCACACTTCAAAACTGTAAAAGAACGAGCTTTTTATCTCTCTGCCTTTTTCTAAAATAGCAACCGCATCACCGCGCGCCATGGGGATGTCAGGGTGAATCTGTTTCACTGACAACAAGATTGTTCTGTCTAGACAGGGAAGCACGGCTGAACTCAGTGAGTCTGCAGAATAACTTAAAGCCAAAATACTTTACAGGCATTAAATGTAAAATAAAAACTGGCCTGACACAGATGATGCTTGATGGATAGTTTGCGTGGGGGTGGGAGGGCGGCTGGCTTTGAGACAGAGCTTGATGGCGGTGATTGACGGATGTCACTCGGTGTGACCCGGTGGCTGCTGACCTGTCACCTTTCCCAAATGAGTTCTGCCACATGAGTGGGCCCATCGACATGCCTGGGTGGCCCCGTGGAGCTCGGTCCAGGGCTCCTCTGCAATACTCGGATCTCTCTTGAATGTTGCTGCTCCCAGTAGCCTGCCCAGCCCCTCGGTGCCTTGTCCCTGCTGTGGCCACCCCATCGCCTGGCCACTGCAGCGGGGGGCAGGAGCAGGAGGGATTGCATGATGGGCATGTGAGCCTTACATTCACCATCTGCCCAGAGGGGCTGGCAGCCAGGGTTCTCCGAGCCGGAGAGATGCGGTGGTGCGATTGCAGCCCAGCTGGCATAAGGAATTTACTTCCTTCCGGCAGAAGAAGAAAGATGAAGTATTAAAAGCATGTCTCAGAGGCTGGAAAGTTTCTTTCCCTCTCTGAGGAGGGCTTCTGCTCAGCAGTGCTTTGGTGTGGCGCGGAGAGACAGCAGAGCGGGAGGGATGGCAGCCATCTGGAGGGAGCAGGGAGCGGGGCTGAAGTGAGGGAGGAAGCAGCAGCATGTCTTGGGCTGAATGCTGACACTTCAACTCCACCAGAGCCTTTAGGATTTGTGCTTTAGTCTTGTTTGGCTCCTGTTCAATGGCAGGAAAGAAAAGAATTTTTTTCTTGTCTCTCTCTTTCTGGACAAGGTCAGTGCCCTCTGAAGTCACCTTCATGTTGACAGTTGTCCTTGGTGTGGAGAGATTGCAAGAGAGGAGGAGCAGAGGGCTCAACCAAGGCGTCAGTCACCTCCCTCCAGAGAAGTCCTCCTGGCTCCCAATTTGCCATTTCTGGGATCCAGGTGAGTCCGAGTGTCCCCAAGAGTCCCTGATGACTTTCTAAAGTGGAGATGGTATGGGGTTTCTCCTAGGGTCAAGCTACTCCATTTGCCTCTGCTGATGAACTTAGGGGGAAGCTGTCAAGGGAGAGCCTTGCCGTTGGGCAGCGGGGTGCTCTGACATAGACGCGTGCTGCATCCTAAACTCAGTAAAATCTGGGGCCTCCTATCTCTTCCCCACGCAGTCACCAGCTGCCTTTGCGTGCCTTCGGGCAGCAATTCAGCTGCGGGGTGGGCAGCAGGAGCCAGCATCCCAAAGGGGTGCAGTCGCAGGGGAGAGATGGCTGTGAGAGGCACAGACCTCGGTTCTTCCTCCCCGCTGGGTTTGCCAAGTCGGGACCTGGAAGGAGCCGGCCCAGGGTGTTTAAAGCTTTTCCTTCAGTTTCTTCCTTTGACGTCTCTCTCCTGTGCTCGCTCTGGGTCAGACTCGGAGGAAATGCAGGGAAAAAGGAAGATGCGAATTCAGCACAGCGGGGACTGGACCCGGAGCGCTCTTAACCTTACTGGCTGTGAGTGCTACTTACTTGCTGATTAAGGATGTACCCAAACGAAGCACGCTGGGGAGGAGTTGCGTGCTCAGGGTCAAGAAATGGGTGAGTGGTGAAATGGAGGTTGACCTTGGCTCCAGCCACTGCCTTACCTCTTGATCCTTGGCTCCTGTGTCACCTCTGGCAGGACAGGCAGCAGAAGGGGGCCCTGATGTCCCCCCCTTGATGTCCCCCTCTCTCGCAGCTTTGCCTTCTGCCTTCCCCCGCCTGCATCCCTGCTGCTGCCTCGTGAAAGACCCTGTGATTAATTATACTGCTCCGTGGCCTCTGAAAACTTATTTAGGGTTTGATGTTTGCTGCTGTTGCTTCTTACACAATGGCAAACCTGCTGTGGCCACGTCCCGAGCAGGTGGCAGCTCATAGGTCAGTAAAGTGGATCTCACCATTAGAGCTGTCGAGCTGAGCTGCCGGGAGCCAGGCAGGTAGAGGGGAAAGATGTGGAGAAGTCAAGACAGATCCGCTTTAGCAGAAACACATCTGGCTATGCTGGTTTGTGGGAATTTACTCACTTCCCTGATAGCATCCACTGCTTTAATAGATCAATTCTTTTCACCGTAGCTTGTCTAGCTTAAGCTTTCTTCTCCCTGTATCTCATGCTCTCCTAAAAATCAGTCTAGTAGGACCTTTTCATCTCTGGGAGCTTTGGAAGTTTATTCTCCTTAAAGGTTTTCATTGCCTTTTCCTTGGGGTGTACAGAAAAGGAGGGGCTGGGGGGGTTGTCAGCTGAAGGAAACAGCTTCAAACCACAAAAATGCTCCCCCCACCAAAAAGATGCTGCCAAAAGCAGGCAGAAGCCAGCCCGACTTGAAATAGCTAGCTACCACCTAAGCTGACTGAGAGATCGCCTCTTGAGCATCTTTCTTCGGTGCTGCTGTGGAAGGATTGTGGGTGGCATGGTTTGAGCAGATAAATCACGGTGGTACCTGCTTTTTGGAAGAGGAGAATGAGGCAGGTGTGACTCCGCTCCTGCCTGGAAGTGAGCAGGCTCCTTTGTACCTGCTGCTAATTCATATGTGGTGGGAATCTGTTCCCGATTGCCTGGTGGGGACTTGTCTGCTTTGTACTATCTTCCCGCTGGGAAGTGAAGCGGGAGCTGTGTTTCTGCGTGGCTGTGCCGGCAGAAAGGGCTGAGCTGCGTTTGCCTCATGTGGTGTCGTGGGCTGGGACCGTGCTCTATCCGTACGGATAAAAAAGGGCTGGAATATGCTCTGGGATGCTGCTGGGCTGTGTCAGCGGGATGTTGAGCCTACGCGGGCAATGGCATCGCCTTGTGATGCTGAAGCTGCTACATGCACCAAGCAATGTACCGCCGACGTGCGAGGGTGTCTGCTGCCTCCGAGTGCCTCCAGCAGTCTGCATCCTCGCTGGAAAGGCAGTTCGGATATCCTGGCTCCTCCTCTTTTCTCCCTGTTAGTGCCGTAACGTTAGTTTTTAATGTTTCTGCAGAGATGGCTTGTATAAACGGAAACCGGTTGTGTTTATTCTATAAAGCTTTGTAGGTATCATGCACTGGATGTCACCTCCCGGTGCACGGTGAGCAATTCAGCTGAAGGAATCATCCCCGATGCCGTTATCTTTAGTGCCAGTCCTGCCTGATAAACCTGCTCGCTCCAGGGTGGCCGAGCCCGGCAAATAAGCCCGTACATGTGTATGCGGGTGGTGCTGTTCGGGAGAGAGCAGAGCTTATTCTTGGGAGCTGCTCGCCTGGTTCTCAACAACAGGCAGACAAAACACACCCAAGGGCTGCTTAAAAATGCTTAAAACCCACGGAATTAACAGAGCTCTCGTGCAACCAGCCTTAGGAGTCCCTGCGCTTTCTCAGCACTCTGGGGGCTGGGGTTTGAGTTCTCCTCCCCACTTGAAGGGGTAAAAATTTGCTAGAATTTTGTGAGCTGAGAGTCCTGTTGTCCTTTCCCTGACCCAAGGCTGGGCCATTCAGCTGCATGTCAAGTGCTCCAAAACTTAGCATTGAAACGGTGCCTTTTGATGGACTAAACCTTACTGAGCACAAGGTTCGTTATTGCGCTGTGTCCCATGTGAGTGAGATCACCTCATATTCGGTGTGCTTTAGGCTAGAGCAGGGGCGCATGTTCCCGGCAGGTGGTGTCCCCATCCTGTCACTCACAGGGCGGTGGCACCTGAGCGGGACTCGGCTGGGCCAGCAGCTTTGGTGCAGGGACCCTTGTCTGTGGCAGCGTCTTCCCCGGAGCTCAGAGGGCTGTGGGAGCCAGGAGCTCCGGTCTCACCCCAGCCAGCTGCCTGCTGCCGCCGACAAACAGCCTTTCTCCTTCCTCCTGCTGAATCGCTAGTACCACTTTTCCCCTCCATTTCAGGCGTGAGGGCCCCAAGGGGCCATCCCTGCCGTCTGTGAGCTCCTGGAGGTGCAGATCACAGCCGGCTTCTCATGGAGCCATGACAGCTCCCTGGGCAGAATCAGTCTCCCCCATCCCTGGCTCTGCCGCTTGCCCAAGCTGGTTTCTATCCGGCATGTCTGGTGGCATCGCCGAGCTGTCCAAAATCACCCGGGCGCTGCAGATACAGCCTTGTCTGTGGCCTCCTTCCAGGGAAGGAGCTCGGTTTTGGCTTAGAGCTTCCGATGATAAACAAGTTAGGTGCCAACGACTGCAACTGCTGCACTGGCTCCTGCTGAAGGACAGAAAGAGTTGGAGAAAGGCTCCCCTTCGCCACCATCTCCAGGCAGAAGGGGCTTGTGGAGCCTGGCAGGAGCAGGGGGGGTCCCTGAGTTGCCGGCTATGGGATCTGCTGTCACCCTGGTGTTACTGGTCTCTGCCCCGTCAGTGCCCCGTGCCCTCCTTGGGGCAGCGGTGGGGATGCTGAGGAGCAGAGCGTGGGCATCGCCCGCTGCTGCCGGCAGGAGAAGGGCTCTGAGCAGGCAGTGGTGAGCAGAGAAAGCTGCCTGCCGGCTCCCTTCTGCGCCCGCGGGACTTTGGTAGAGAAAGTGACTTTTATAGAAAAAAAGGAGGCTTCCTTTTGGGTCAAGTGCTCTGGAAACGAATGATTTTGAGATGAAAGCCTTTTTACTCTGGTAATACAGATTCACATTGCCTAGAGGGAAGTCTGCCTTGTGCTGGGGTATTTTTCCCTCTGGGGGCATTGCGATTGCTTTTGAAGATGGATTTTCAACATACAAAGGAAAAGAAGAAAGCTGAGAGAAAGAAAGGGCTTTAAAAAATATCAGGGGTTCTTGTGGTCTGTTTTAATTTGTCAGCATGTCTCTCTCGCTTGTAACACCCCTGTTGTGTTCCTCCTCTTCCCTGGGTGACTTGCTCCTTCCCTCCAGCATCTTCATCAATCCCAGTCTCTNTGCACCCAGGGCTGTGTGCTGCGTTGGGTGGGCATCACCTTGTGAGGTGGGCAGGGAGAGAGGGCTGAGCCCCCTTGTTGCTCCAAATCTGGGTTCTTTACCCCCTGTGCAAGCCAATAACGTGCCCAGCAGAGGCATTTCCGAGTTTATTCCATTAATGTGCAGAAATGGGCTGCTCCTTCCAAGGGAGCACACCTTAGTTTCAAAAATTTCCCTTTTTATACACTGCTTATTACATATTCTAATGATTATTACATTGTTATTCTCTCTAATGGTTGGGCAAGGTTTCTTTGATTCCTAAGTAAATTAGCGCGCAGACTCTGTCATCTTCACCCTTTGTTCTTTTTCAAGTAGGTGGTATCATTTGGGTAGGTGGTCAATGAGCCGGTGGTTGTGAGCTCCCCCTGCCAAAAAACTTTTTACCAACTTCTCTAATCTTGGCGGTTCCACGTGGTTTTCTTGGTTTGCTGACCAGGCCTACAGTTCGCCGTTCTCTTGGCAGAAATATCCTGCTTATTAAAAAACCTACATTGTCTAGTAGTTAGTCGCTTCATTCAACCTTAGATTATACATGTCGAGTTACTATTTCTCTATAACTAATGAAATATGGTTGGGGCTGTATAGATGACTTTTAGCAGCAGCAGCAGGTTCCCTTGGTTGCTTCGGTTACATTTAATTTTTCTAATTAATATCAGTTTTACTACAACACCCTGAGGGGTGGGGAGAGACCAGCCCTTGGCCTTGAGCACCGGCAGCACCATGTGTGCTGGGAATAAGCCTCCAAATACACAACCTTGCGCTGGTTGGCCCCCAGGTGTCCAAGAGCCAGCGGGTCACCACCCTCATCGCGGCTGGTGGGAAGGGATGTGCATCCTCCCCCGTCAGCTGGGGTGGGATGTGTCAGTCTGTGGGGCTCCTTGGCGTGGTACCCCTTGGTGCTGTGCTCAGGTGCTCCCCAACCTGGTTATAACCAGCCCAGATGTCACTTGTACCCAAGGCAGAGGCAGGAGAACAGCGAGGTGAAACCCTCTCTGAAAGAGGTACGGAATGGACCCTTTTCCTACTGGTTTATCATCTGAGGGATCTCTTGTGAAAACATGTTATGCCTCATGGACAGAAAGTCCGCAAAGCCTGTTCTGGCTTTGGCAAGACTATGGGGAAGCATCAGAGCGTCTCGCTTGTCTGCTTTTTGCTCGTTTCTCCTCCCTTGCCCTGGAGGGATGCACACAGGGCTCGTCTCTGCTGCTGCTTAGTGTGAAATGCTGTAAAACCCAAGCATTGATTCCTCAATCAAAGGTGTGTTTGCTCCTTGGTCTGGGGCTTTAATGCCTGCAAATCCATCTTTTGCTCCCCGATGGTTTGCTTTAAGATTTTTTTTAAATCAACTGTTGTGCTTCAGAGCGTTGGGAAGGGAACAGATGCAGCCAAGCCAATCTTGCTTGTGCCGGGTCACCAGTGGGTTTTGAACCAGGCAGAGCCCACGGGGGCTCTCAAGTCTCGGGTGAGACCTTCTCCTGTGCCTAGCTGTGTGGTATAGGATGACACTGGTCGTCTGGGCTTTGGGAAGCTGTGGGTCTGAACCTGGTTCAGCAGGTCGGTGGTTCCCAGGTGTTGTGGGCTGAAGTTATGGTATGTCCTGGCAACAGATGCCAGAAAAACCTGAAGACTCCTCCCCCCCCGCCTCCCAACACCATGTTCCCATCTGTGCCTCCCATACTTTCATAGCCATCACAGTGTTTGCTCCCCGTTTTCAAAGCATTGTTCTCTGCTGTTCCTCAAGTGCTGTACAGCTGGTGCAAGCCTTGTAGCTGAAATGCAGCTGCTTCTGTGGAGGAACACAACAGCTTGGGGTAGAAGAGGATGCTGCCGCCTGTGATTGCTCTCCTGCAGAGGTTGCTGGTGGTGACCTGAGCTGGGACACTTGGCTGTAGCTCGTGCCCTGGCCTCTGCCTGCTCCACCATCTCGGCTCGAATGCTGCCACTGTTTAACCTCAGCCTTCCCCTTGCTAAAGGAGGGTGGGTGATATGAAGCCCTTTCCGGAGACCGGAGCAGGGGTGGCTTTGCAGCCCTGGGAGGTGCAGGTGGAGGTGAGAGTGGAGCGAAGGGGAGGGCTGCTGAGATGCAGGTGACTCCTGGTGCTAATTGTATGCAGCAGATTTATCTGGAAGGAGCTGTAGGAAGCGTATCAAGGATGTCTCAGCTATTCAAGTGAGAAATCAAATTAAACTCTGCATCAAATAGTGGAGCGGCTCTGTGCTAGGAGTTATGTCAAATTCATTAAAGGTTCCTCTACACACCAGCCCCCCAGGAGTTAGTGGAGAGAAAAACCAGTGCTCTGTGTCAGGGGGCTGTGTCTGCCAGCTCACCTGGATGTGTTAATGATGTGGGCAGGGCAAGAGGGGATTATTGCTTTAACCTTCAAGACACCCGCGTGTGGAGCAGGGAGGAGGACGATGGCGACTCCACAGCTTTGCCAGTTGTGCGTGCCACTGAGGGCAAGCTGGGATGGGGGGCCATCGGCCTGCACCGAGGGATGCGAGGTGAGGGCGGGGGGCAAAAGCCCCAGCGAGCTGGAGGTGTGGGAAACACTCTCATCCCAGTTGCCCGTCTCCTGATCTCCCATTAACAGGCTGGGAGATGGAGTCCCTTGGGAACCCTAGGGTGCCTGGGAGGCAGATGGGACCAAGCTGAAGGAGCTCAAAATACCAGTATCACGCAGAAGTTATGCGTTCAGACTCGCTTCTCATTGGGCACGAGTCCACGCTTGCTCCAGGCAAGGAAAAGATCTGGACAACACGTTGCTCCCTGGGAGGGGACAGATTGCTGGGAGGCTGGATGGAGCACAGGCTTGGCACGAGGGAGCCTCAGCCGGGAGGGAGCTGCCAGCGCGGTGGCAGGAGAGTCGTCTGCCGGGAATCTGTGGTGCCGCGGGAGCTTGGCTGCAAAACGCTTTCCCCGCACAGCAGAGCTGCTGAGAGCTCCCAGGTGGCCACAGCCCGTCCATTCCCGCTTCTCACCAGAGCGGTGGGGCACGCCAAAGGGCTGGCAGCCACCAGGCGGAGGAACATTGAGCTTCATCCCCTGCAAGCGCTGAATGCCAAAGTCTTCCCTGGCTCTCGCGCTAAGGCCTAGGCTTGACTACTGCTGCTGATTTTTATTTTTATTTTTTTTTTTTACCCCTGATGCATGTTGTGCATTGCCTTAGAAGCATTCAAGCGCTAGCTTGATATTTAAAAGCCATTTGCAATACTGCTGCTCTGCTGGCAGGAGAAATTAGTCTGACCCCGGGACGTACGGATCCTGGTGTTGGGGCAACCTGATAGCAGGCAAGGGGGAGTCTCCTCGGGTGCCTCTGCCTGCTGCTTGCTCTGGCTTAGGGCTCTCCAGCCAAGTAAATGTCTTTCCTCCCTCTTTTTCTGTTGACTTGTGAGGATCTTTACAAATTTCGGATGCTAAACCTCAATTAGGCAACGCTTATTAATTTCCGAGATGTAATTTATTTACAGAGTGTTCCCATTCATGGCAGCAAGTGCTGTTAATTGCTGTACTTTTGCTTTTTCCAGCCTAGGATTTGAGAGACTTGAGAAGCCTGTGAATGTGGCTGCCAGGAGGGCAGGGCTGGCTCTGGGGGGGGACCTGCCACCCGGGGGTAGGGGGAGCTCATTGAGGAGCTCACTCTGACCCAGCCACATTTTTTTTTTTTTTTTTTTCCTCAAAGCAGTCCTTGTCCTAAGGCATGGGAACAAGCCAAGGAGCAGGAACAGCATGTCCCCTCTTCGTGGCTGCGTTAACCCAACCATCCTGCGATGCTCTCTGGCTCGGTTTGTTTGCCCCCAGCACGATATGGGTATCCTCATCCTGCCCCAGTGCTGCCGCAAGGCTGAACGAGCTGCCTCTCTGGGCAGATCTGCAGAAAATCAATGGGGCCAAGAGAAAATGAAGCACTACGTGCTTGTCCTTCAAGCTGCCAGCACAGGGGATGGGATCTTTGCAGCGTGATGGCTCAAGACTGTTTTTTTTTTCTCTCTCCTCTCTCAGGCACGGGCCTTTCATTAGAACTGCAGCGATGCTGCTCTGAAGCTTCGCTGACACGCGAAGCCCTGTGACTAATTCCTCTGAAGCAGGCTCTGCCGTTTACCTGGGAGACACCGGCTCCTCCGGAATGTGGGCTGGGGGCAGAGCTGCCCCCCATCCCTGCGCTTGGAGAATGTCCAGGCAGAGTCGGGGGAGGCTTCGACAGCTATTTTATCTCCATTTATGATGACCTGTGGCTGCTGGGGCTGGCTTGTGGCAAGGGAAGGGGAGCAGCCGCCTGTGTTTTGGGGATGGAGCAGCTCTCCCTTCTCCTCTCCGTGGACCAGTGGGCTGCCTCTTGCCATCTAAGACCAGCAACATCTTTAGGAGACTCTCACAGGTGGCTTTTTGGGGAAAGAAGCTGGAGATTGATCAAAGCACCTCATCCAGAGTTGAACCACTGGCTTTGCCTTGTCGTGCTTTCCCAAGGACCACTTGAAAAGGCCAAAATAAAGTCTCTCCCCTGGCACAGGGCTGGGGGCAAATGAGGTTTTGTAGGACCCGTGATAAGATCCTGGTCTTGGTTCGGCTCCAGAGGCACGGCTGTAACCCTGACATTTCATGCAGACTCAGACAGATTATTGCAAAATAGCCCTGTGTTATCTTCTGGCAGGCCCCGTCTCCCTGACCACATACCCGGCTCAGCCTGCTAATGAAGCAATTGTTCTACACAATGGATTTAGCCATCAGCCACCGTCTCCAGTTGAGCTTGATCTATAATGCCTGTTTCTAGGCTCGGGAAGTGTTCTGCGCTCCCAGGAGCCGGTAGTGTGTGAAGTCTGGATTTATTAGCCATCTGGCGTGCTGCTGGGCCGTTTGTTACCGAGGATCTTGCAGGAAGAGCCTCTGATGCTACAGTGAACCCCGTGCTGGAGGAAGAGTCAGGATAATTTCTGGGAGCTCGTGGTGGGGGAGTCTTGGCTTCTCAAGCACATAAAACCAGTGAGTTTGGACCACTGCCTGCCTGCTGTGGTGTTCCTCCTGAATGTCCAGGTATCCATGGAGAAGCATGACCTGCTTCTTCCTAGGCTGAGAGTGCTGGGGGGGGGAGATGCTGCTGGAGGGGCTTTGGTTTTGTTTTTTAAGCCTGACCTCTTCCTCATGCATTCGGTGATGCCTCGTGATGTGGTGAGAGCAGGGGCGGCAGGGGATGTGCCTTCTCTCCTCATGCTGACCTGCAGAGCAGGAGTCTGGCCCCGGAGCATCGCCTGCCCTTTGCAGGGCTTGTGCTCAGACGCTGGGCTGGGCAGCTCCAGAAGATGAAATGCGAATGCAACAGAAAGCTGAGGGGCAGAGGGCCTGCGGACAACTTCACCGTTGACTCCGCTGTCTGGAGGAGGATTGTATTCTGACTGCTGCTTGTGTTCTTCTTCCCTGGTCAGCCTAGGCAATGCACCAGCAAGATAAAGGAAGGCAATTTCCTCGGCTGGCGCTGAGATCTTATTATGCATTTCCATGAAGCGAAAGGGGAGGAGGGAGCAGCCCAAGGCTTCAGGAGCTGCAGAGCCATACAGCACGATAACCCTGGCAGCCCTCGGGGGAGCAGGGCTGGCCTTCCGCAGGTGGGGTGGGCTGAGGAAGGGTCACCCGGCCCCTGAGAAGGGGGGTTAATGCCCCACGGCCAGGGGTGCTGGCTTCCTACCACTCGCTGGACCACACAGGTGGCTGTGGATGCAGATAAGCTGGTGGGGAGATCAGGTTGGATGTCAGGGTCCAGCAGATGGGTGGAGAGCAGGGTGTTTGCCTCTTTCTCCCTTTCCACCCTGGTTTGGGTTGTTCCCTGTGCGCTCAAGCAACGCAGAGCATGCTCTCCTGTGGAGCGGTGCCAGGGGGTGGCGATGAAGGTGACTGGTCCAGTGGGCCAAGGGGTGACAGGGGAAAGTGTCTGTGCTCCCAAGCACCAAGATTGTTTGCAGAGAGCCTTGGAGATGGCTGGATGAGGGCCATCTGGGGTAGGGACCTACCCCATGCTCCCTCCCCACCCTGGCCTCTCCACCATCCCCGTTCCGCAGAGCCTCCCCTGATCCCACAGCCTTCAGCTGAGTTGCATCCTGACCACAGACCCTGTCATGTCTCCCAGGCTTGGGAGCTGCTTTTGGGACGTAGGACCCTCCAAAATCTCACCCAGGAGTTGGTTTCCTGGCTGGGGCTGAGGGATGTGCCACAAGTTCAAGTGAGGGCAGCTTTCCCCAGCAAAGGGCTGATCATGGACCACGGTTTTGCTGCTTCTTAACACAGGGGTAGGGAGCCCAGCTTTTAATATGGGTAGCTAATGAAAAGCTTCTCTGAAGCCCATTGTACTTTGCAGGAATAAGTGGGCTGCGCTTTTAGGGTAGCTTTTAAAACCTCTAACCGCTGTGTTCTTCATCAGCTTAAGCCACGCGCATAATAAACCCCTGAAATGGAGTTGGGCTCTTGTGATAACAAGAAAGCGTGAGGTTGGAATAAACTGAGATGAGAGGGGCGAGGGGGCTGGTCCCTGGCAGTGCTGAGCCGTCCCCCACATCACGATGGGATGCCATCCCGGGGGAACCGGGCTGGCGGGAGGTCTGGGCTGAGCTAATGAGCGAGGGCCAGGCGTGTGATTAGTGTTTTACAGCTGCCTCCCCACGGCCTTATTACGGGGTTAGTCACTGTGAATGTCAGTCTGATCGGAAATGATTACGACTGCCTGGAAATCATTGGCGCTTGCCAGGCCAAGAGCACAAGTCCGTTGCTTCTGCTTTTCTGCTGTTGGACGTACGGGCGCATGGGGAAGCGGGTTTCATGTGTCGGGATGATCCCAGTAGAGCTCACTGGGGTGTGCAGGCCTGGGGTGTTAAGGCTGAGCCCGTACCGTGCTGGCTAATGGCCCTGCTTTGTGGCGTGGAAATGAGCAGTCGCTGGTACATGGACGTGTGTGGGAAGCCACAGAGGCGAGGGTTGCCCAGGTCAGGGCAGAGGAGCTGGGAGATGTCACTGGGCTAGCAGGGGAAAGAGAGAGCAAAGGATGCTATGGCCGCTAGCCCACGCCAGCCTGTGGTGGGAACCCGGCTGCAGCAGGGAGAGCTGGTGGGACCCTCCTCTTGCTGGAGGGATGGGGACTGCATTGAGGGTCTCTCCGTGGCTTCCTAAGCCCAAGGGGAGCAGCCTGTTTCTGTAGGTGTCACCGCTGTGGGGAAAGAGCTGTACAGCACAGGCAGTGCCCGGCTTGGGTGGGATGCTGTGGAGAGCCAGGAGGGTGCCCGGAGGCTTTGGCTCTCGCTGTGAGAGTGTTTCAGGAGGTGGCGGGGTCCCCCCCAAACCCTGCTTTGACCCAGGCAGTAGCAGGAGGCTGAGTGCCAGAGCTACATCCCTGCCCTCGGGTGCAGCACCGTGTCCTGACAAACCGGTGACTCCTGCTCCTTGTTTAACAGGAGGGAGAAGTGAGGAAGACCCTCCCCTCCCTGTACTGCCACACGGGGATGGCCCCGCTCTCCATCTGGGCTCTGTCGGCTGTGGCTGGGGGTGGATGACCTGCCTCGCGGGATGCTGCTCCATCCCGTCCTGTCCTGCCAGGGCTGTGAGCTGAGACTCAAGCACATGTGTCCAGCGGTACCCACGGCTGCCCGGTCCCTGCCTTCTCCTTGTCCCCTGTCACAAAGAGCTGTGGATGAACAAAGCCAGGGAGTGTGATGGGAAGCCAGGAAACTCGCTGGGCTTTCGGGGAACAGCGTTGTCTGGAAACTGCCTCGCACACTGGAGAAGCCTGGGTTTGTGGCAGAAGCATGCTTTAGATAAAGTGCTTTTGCTGGCCTGTTAGATACATAATTCATGTCCTTATGTGTTTTGGGGGTGTGTAGAGCCAGATCTGAATGGTTTATTCATCAGTGGTGCTTGGTTCCCAGCGCCCTTGTCCCTTCCCTCCCTATGGCGTGTCTCCGCAGCAAGATGGAAGCAAGGTGGAGGGGGGAATGGTAGCTTTACCGGCTCAGTGCCCATCTCCCCCTGCTCAGAAGGGATGCAAGGCTGGAGACGTGTTTGCTCCCCCACCAGACCCCAGGGGCCATCCCTGGCCTCCAGCCCAGCCCTCGGCATCGCAGGGACGGCCAAGGCAGACCCTTCCCCAGGCGCATCCCTGGCAGCAGCAGAGGCACGGCCCCAACATCCCCTCTCTCCTCCGTGCTAATCCCATTCAAACCCTGTCCTCCACTTCTCCCCGGCAGGGCTGCAGGCGCAAGAGACTGGCTGCTTCGTTTAGGGCTGAATAGATTAGGTCTCACCCTCGGGAGCAGCTCGCTCAGCTTGCGCTGGAGATAAGCGGGGCCGTGTCCTCCTGGCTGTCGGGCTCCTCTCGGCAGCTGGCGGGGCTGTGATTAGCCTCAATTTATGCAGGCTGTTAAACACCTGCAAGGTTCAGGGACAGAGAAGCCAAGTCATTTTTGCAAGCAAATAGTCGTGTTGCATTAAACTGAGAGCGCTGTCCTTTTTTTTCACGGTGCCTCTTAGAGCTCCAAGACATCTCTAGTCCCTGTGAAATTTGTAGGGGTACGAGCCAGAGAGATTGCTGTGGTGGTGACTCTAATACTCTGCGATATTCTTGCAGCGCTGGGCTGATTGCTGTGGGCACGAGCGCGGCTGTGACTTCTGGGGCTGCTGCTATCGCCGATGATTTCTAAACTTGTTCCACTTTTATTGCTTTCTCTGCTGTTTGCAATTCTCTGCAGCTCACCCCTAATCTCCTGCAACAGAGCCGCCGTTATTGCCAGCGGTATGATGGGTAGCATCGCAGGGGCACCGCGATGTCAAGATCTATCCGAGTGTTAATAAAAGGGCTTAACGCGGGGGAAAGGAAATCCTGCTCCTCCAGAGACCTCACCGAAGAATCTCGTCTAATTAACCTTGGAGGTGATTGCTTACAGCGGTGTCGTGTGCCAGCAAAGAGCCCAAAAATAGTCTCCATCCAAATACAGCTTGAAGGCAGGTGTCTCTTCTCCTTGGAAAACCCAAGCAGACCTGCTGCTGAGAAGGGCTAGGGCAGAACAAGGCTGAAGGAGCTTTACCCGTAAATTGCAGGTTAGTTTTTGCATACGAATGCTTGTATTTCTCCCCTGGTGGGATCCCTGAGCCCTGGAGCAGGCTGAAGGGCTTGGTCTGTGACTGGCAGCAGACCTGACCCATGCCGGGGTGTAAAGTTGTGCATGGGAGATGGATGGATTTCTTCCTCCCTGGGCATCTCCTTCCAGTAGAAGGGAATTCTTTCTGTGAAAGTCTTTGCTTGCTTCTTCATGGTAAGTGAAGAAATCCCATCCTCCCAGTTAAAGGAGATGCCAGTGTTACTGTTGTCTACGGCTGTAGCACAGCCCCTTCCTTGTGTCCACGTGACGGTGAGATCTGCAGTGACCAAGCAACCTGCTGGTCTCTCCTCCATCCTCTGCTCTTTTGCCTCTGCCATGCCCCAGGGTGTTCTTTCTACCCCAAGATTTTGCAATTAGTTTGCTAAGGCCTTTTCATAGAGCAAAGAAAAAAAGTAACTTGCTCCCTCATTTACTATGGATACAAGCAACTGGCAGCAGAACTCGAGCCTTCGGCAAATAACCCAGCAGAGCAGAGGCCGGTGCCCGTCCTCGCTGCTGGCCATCTCCTCTGGGAAAACAGGACCACTTCTCAGGGCAGCCGGGAAGAGCTTGGGGCAGCCAAGGGCAGGAGACAGAATCCCATGGGGTGAATTTGGGGTTTGGAGAGTTGCTTTCCACTTGAATTGCCTAAATTGAGTATTTCCTCCTCACTTTTTTTTTTTTTCCCTAAGGCACTGAGCTTTCCTTGGCCTTGACGGAAGCATGGTGGTGTTGGATCTGTTTCTCTCCCAAAGTCTCATAGCATTTCTGCCTATAAGTTGGGGTCTTTTATGGTACTAAAAATAGCCGCAGCATTCATAGCACTGCATTAAGCTCTTCATTACTCTTGTTGCGCTTGTGTTCAGGTTGGTTTGTGGACACACATGGTTCTAAAATTCCTGCTCTTTCTCAGTAGTATTTCTGATGGTGTTCCTGGGCACAGTCCCTTCTTCCCTGTTCTCTCTCCCTCCTGGGAATAGTGCGCAAACCTACAGCGCATTGCCTTTCCCTTCCTTGGGCTCTATTCCCACTCCAGCTGTCATCAGAGTATCCAGCATCTCAGTTCTCCTGCTGCTTTTCTCCCCAGTTAATTACCCCTTCCTCGCTGCGGGCTTCACTAAGCTGTTTGGAGGCATTACACTTCTTGTACCCTGTGGTAGATCCTGGCACGGAGTCCCTTGGGGCTACTAAACTATCCAAGTCCTTTATTAACCATTACCTACTGAGGAGCTGGATCAGTGACCAGTCTTCTGACTCCAGGTACACAGCCCTGGTTGGCAAAGCCTCTTCAAAAGGTCCCTTTCTTGCACCCGCCGCTTCTCTGATGGATCCAAACACCTGAGCTTCTCCAGACACTTGGTCTCTGCCCTCCGTGGGGTTTGTGCGAGGAGCTCATGGCAGGATGAAGCGGGGAGGTCTCCTCTTGCAGGTGATTCATGTTGTAGCCTAGGCCTGGCAGGTCTCCTCCCAGCACTCGGGGAGGGGGGTGACATGACTACAGGTTAGGGCTTTCCACTGTGACTTCTTTTTTCGAAGGCTCTTATCCTGTTCTCCTAATGATGCTTCCTCGTGTTTCACAAGAAGTCCAAAGGACGTGCCATAGCCCCACAGGACCGAGGGGAGAGGTGAGGGTTGCACATTGGTACTCAGTTCTGCCACTTCTGCGAAGGTGCCCTGTGCTGGTGTGGGATCCCCTCCCGGCTGTGGTGCGAGGACGCGGGGCGGGGGGCAGCCTGGGTATCGCTGGTGTGGATGCACCTCGTGCTGCTCCACCTTCTTTCCATGCGGTGCTCTCAAAGCCAGAGCGTGGCTGTCACAAGCGCGATGACAGGAGTGTGGCTGCAGTCTGAATGAGATGGAGGGGGACCTAAAGCTTTCCCCAATTCTTGCCATACCAAGAACTCAATTCGCTGCCCCTCTGCAGCACTGGGATTTTCTGATCCTGGCAGCCCTTTGTCCATCCGAGCGGTCCTTTGTAGCCCCTGTACAGTCACCCCAAGCCTCAGCAGCCATTTCAGCAGAGCACCAGCTTCTTTGTGTACACGGGGCCAGCAAAAGGGACACGTGCTCTTACCCGGTGCTCTGCTGAGGTCCTGACTCCCAGCCAGGGCTGGGGATGCGGACGGGGAGCCTGGCTCCGCTCTGAGCACTCTCCCACCCGGAGCAGATCCCCGCAGCAGTGGTGGCGATGCTCAGCATGGCAGCAGCTTGGATGGAAGTGGGGTTTGGGTGAGCTGTAGGGCAGGAGAGGACCTCTTAGCCACCAGTTAGTAATGGTGAGGCTGCTGGAGCCACTATCTGCTGTGCGTGTGTATCTCCCACCTCATCTCTGCTGTGACGGGGAATAAAATCGCTGGTGTTTATCAGCACAGGAAGAAAAGATCTGGCTGTACATCCTGTCTGGACCAAGCCAAGGATCGGTGGGTGGATGTACCCAAAGAGGGCAGTGCCGTGCCACGTTCCTCCCCAGCCCTGCCAGAAAGCGCCTTCCCCAGCCCCCACTGCGCTCCGGGAGAAGGGCTCTCTCCTCTGCAGAGAGCAGTGGAAACAGCGAACCTCAAGGATTTCTTGAAGGAAAATCATCTTGGCTCATGATAAGGCATATTTTTTCACCCCAGTCCCCCCTGAGTTGTAGCAATTACTTTAAAAAAGAAACCTTTACCAATAGCTGTCACTGAAATGCCTGTTTCTGCCTCCTGACGGCCTGCGCTTCTCACCAGCCTGGGCAAAAGTATTCATCTGCCTGGTGTGAAATCACATGTGCTTTTCCTCCTGTTTACGGCTTTCTGTCCTTGCTGCCTTGACCCCTCATCCATAAGGAAGGCTGCCGGAGGGTCCCCTGGGCCCCGCTGGAGCTGCACTGGTCCCCACGGCTGTCCCCTGCCGCTTCCCCTTTGCGCCCACCCTGGGGTGGTTTCTGCAGGGAAACGCTTCTGGTTTAAACCTTGCTTGCCTAGGGAGAAACAGCTATTTATCGGTCTGTATGCTGCTATGAGAAGAGGGGTCAGACCCTGTCCCTCTTTGGGGACGGTCATGTAGATGTCCTGCAGTGCTGGGAGCTGCATGTAAACGAAGCATGACAGCCCTCCTGTGCTGGGAGAGGTGGGGATTTGCTGTCTATCCACACTGCCTTCCCCCATGGATCCTCTCCAGGCAGGGGAAGTGGCCTGTCACCGCAGCAAAAAGGCAGTTTCCTGGAGATGCACGGCCCCGCACACCCCCGCTGCCCCACGGGTGCCGTGCTGGGGGGATGATGCTGGCACAACCCACAGGCAGGGATGGCGTGGCCATCTCCGGTTTGTGCCCGCGGGGTGTGTGGTGGACTAAGCAGGGAGGGATGAGGATGGTCCAGGTGCCCCCCCTCTGCCTCGGGATCCATCCGTGGTTTGCTCTGGAGAGCCGGATCCGTCCCCGTGCCCGCTGATGGTTTGGAAAGCTTGTTGTGCAGAGCGCTGTCAGGGAAGGGAGCAGGCGTTCCCGGGCTGCTGCTCTGCTCACCAGGAGGAAAGGCTTCAAACAGCAATTAGCTAACGCTGCCTTTTCCAGAGAAACAGCTCTCGGCGCAGCTGACAATGGGCCACAGGAGGCAAACGGGTTAAAAGCTCTAATTCTGGTGAGATATATTTAGGTGGGCTTTTTCCTTTCAAAGGAAGGTAGGTTAAAAAGGCTCTGACTCCTTTAAATAGACTTTTCTTTCCTTAACCAGCTAGGAGCTCCATTAGGAACACGGGCTGTTCCTTTCCGCCCAGCCAGGACGACTGTCCCGGTGCTCGTGACACGCCGAATGCAGCAGAGCTTCGTTCCTGGGCTATCTGAAAACCTGCCCTCACGTCAGTAGCAGAGGGGCTGAAATAAAAGGGTCTGTCTTCCCTTGACAGCTTTCGAAAGGAAGAAATTGTCCGCCACTGCTTGCCGGCGATATTATTTATTCTATTAGCTGAAGCACAGCAGCATAAAAAATAATTTAGTCTGGGTTAATGCAGCACAATGCAAAACTCGTTACCAAGCCAGAACTGTGTTCTCCTGCCACCCTGTGCCTGCTGCCACCCCGCAACGCCTGAACCGTCCCCTCACAGGGCAGGGGCTGGGGCATCGGGGCGGCCGTGGCCCCGCGGAGGGGAGCTGATTCCAATAATCTGTGGCTGACAGCAGCGATGGGCTGCGTGGGAACGAACGTGGAGCTCGTTTCCCAGCACCTGCTGCCAAGGTTGCCTCCACCGTCGCCTCCTGCTGCCTTCGGTGGCTTTCTGCACCGATGCGAGTGAGCGCTGCCATCCCGGAGCCGATGTTCTCGCTGAACGTGGGAAGGCAGGAGCATCTGTGCCCCACCGCCTCCCTAGCAGCATGCTGCTGGGAAGGCAAAAAGCCATCTGCCCGCAGCGGCTGGGCTCTCTGGTCGGTGGTATTTGCTAACCCGAGAAGAGAAATCACCACCGTGGGAAGGCAGGCAGAGGGATGTGTGATGAGAAGTACAACCCGGTCCTCTGAATTCACAGAGATACAGGTCTGCTGTGTGTTGCTTTCCTGTTGACCATGAGACCAGACCTACAGCTCTTCATGTGATACCAAATCTCCTGACGTGCCCTTCTTGCTGCCTGAAGAGGCTCAACGTGGGGTGACGGTCCTGTGCTGCTCCTGCCTGGATGTCTCCTCTTCCTCATCAGGTCAGTGTTACTACTGGAGTCTTGCTGTCAGGAGGAGCCTCTAGTGCCAATTTCACGCTGATCTTACCAAGCACTTTGACTCCTGAGGACACTTGCATGGTACAGATGGTTCAGGGAGGTTTTTACAGAGCACGGTCACTTGTCATGAGGTAGCATGTGCAGACTAACTCCATACAATTAGCTGGGTCACTGGCACTTGCCCTGGGACCTCTCCAGGGAAGCCCAGACCCGCTGGGGTCCAAGATGTACCTGCAGCTCAATGGCCTATTCAACTCGCTGTGGTGAGAGCCTGACCCGGCCCACCACGGAGTATCCCTGGCCCTTCGGTATGCCTCTTTCCATGATTTCACTTAAATTCTGCTACCTTTTGTTGCTAAAACCCGTGTAGGTGAGCTAATGATCTGCATGAAGATCAGTGGGTGTACCCCTTTTACCTTGCCCCATCCTGGTGATATTAGGTCTAAGAGTATCATGTTCTGGATGTTTATAAATTATAAGGGAAAACGTTTTCTTCCTTAATCCTCTGAGCTTTTTTCATCCCTTCATTGTGTTGGTTAATAGGTTGTTTAACCTATATGTCAGCTCTTGTTCTTGCTTACTATAGATGATGCTGGCTTGTCGTCACTTTGGCTTCCTTCCTTCTCCCATCAGCTTCTGAGAGCTTGGGTGGAGCTGCTACACATGACTTCTGCAGCAGCACTTTGATTGCTTCTCGTAATGCTCCCCCTGTCAATGCAGACTGACCAATACAGCAGTTCGGTGAGGATGTTGTTCTTGACAGGCGTTATTTGCCCTGGATAAGTCAGGTGGCCTATCTTCAGCTGCAGGTAATAGGCAGTAATGTCCTCCTTCCACCTCATCTGAAAGTTTCCAGGTCTCTCTCTCATCCAAAGGGGCTTGCTTGCTTCCACCGTGGTGGGATGCAGAGATGCCCGAGCTAACCCTGAGCGAGGTATTGTGGAGTCCAGAAGCTGCAGGGCTGCTTTAAATGAGGCTCTTATCTCTGTAATCATCCCATCTTGAGAAGCACGAGATGTTATCTCAGGCTTCAGGGCTTCTTCCCAGGGTAGGTCGGTCAACATCGACCTTGTTATCTGGGAATTGTCCTGGCAGTGTGTGTGCTGTCAGCCTCAGCGGGGGAACACAGAGACACCGACTGCTTCTCAGTGCCAACCGGTAACATACTTTGGGCTGGTTTCATGTATTATACTTTCCCAGATGTGTATCTGCCCGCTGTGCTGGATGCTTTCTTGCCCTGCTGGAGCAGGGGCTGGGCTGAGCAGGCTGTGGTCCCCAGCATGGGGTGCCGGGGAGCGTGGTGCTCCCGGGCTGGTGTTTACAGAGGGTGAGAGGAGCTGGCAGAAGGGTTTTTTTGCATCCCTTGCTCTGGTGTATCTGGACCTGCCTCCCCATGCCTACTCGCTTCCCCTCAGCATTGCTGCTCCCAGTTAACTCTCCCTGATTACTGCGGGGGGGTTGGACTAGATGACCTTTGAAGGTCCCTTCCAAGCCGACACGTCCTATGATTCTATGAACTCTTCGGAGCTGTGTCTGTCCCCCTCTCCCTGAAGTGATGTGCAGCTCTGAGCTCTCCTGCGTGGATGTGACGGTCCTTCCACTGCCGTTCGTGTCCTCTCTGCTGCTCTGAGCCCAGCTCTCCTCTCCCCGTGCTCTCTCAGCCCGCATGGCCTTGTTCCCAAGCGCTGCTGGAAAGCTTCCCTTTGGGAGCAGAGCCCACCCACGAGTGGGATGCTGCCGCGCTCTGCCCAGGCGCTGGCTGCGGGGGCTGGGCTGCCTGCGCGCGCCCCTTCCCGTGGAGCAGCGGGGAGGCAGAGGCACCCCCTTCACCCCCCTGCCAGCACACACAGCACGAGCAGGGATGACAGCCGGGATGACGAGGCCCCTTTTGTTCCCGTGGCCGGGTGGGAGGTGGCACTGAGGCCCCTGTTCCCTCCGAGAAGCTGTGCTGTGAGCTAGCAGGCTCTTCCCAGGCTTTTTGGAGGGGAAACAGTGGGAACGTGGAGGTCGCATCCTCTTTCGCTTCCCAGGAGGGCTCAGAGCAGGCTCCTGCACGTCTGCCTTTTCTGTGAAGTGTGGGGAGAATTTATTGCTGTTATTCACGTGGCTTTTGTGGAGTTTAAGCTGACGAGGAGAGTGCTATAACTCCTTGGGATGTTGTTTGCGCCTGTCCCTGCCCCTCAGTGAGGCTCTAAATGTCCTCCAAAACCCCTTCGCTAAATCACTGTGGGTCAAAGCAGGCTTTGCCCTGGCAGAAGGGAGCCCACCGCACCGGGTCCTCTCGGCCGTGACAGTGTTTGTTGGCAGGTCTCCCTCCTGCGCCGCTGCCCGCCTCCTGCTTGTTCTCAAGGGGAATGAGCTGCACATAGTGGCTTCTGAGACAAATTGGGGTCCCAGGTGTCAGGACACACTTCCTGGGCAAAACAAAAGGAGCTGGAAATCCGAGCTTTGCCTGTGTGTGAGTTGTTCTGGGCTTTGCCAGGGCAAGACCTGGCTCCATGCAACTGCTTATCAGCTGCCTGTGGTGCCTGCTTCCCTCTGCCACCGCGGACGGAGCTGGAGCAGAGAGGTGGGAACAAACCTTGGCAAACCAACCGTGCTGTCCCAGGGAAACGGCACAGGGTGGAAAAACACTTGGGCCTAGTTCTCCAGGTGTCCCGCTGGGCTGACAGCCCTTGGAAAGAGGAGGTGGGACTGACTGAGCCGGGCTGGGAGGTGGTACCGTGGCAGGGGAGATGCTGGCTGCCCAAGAGCTGTCCCTGTCCCCCATGTCCCTGAAGGAATGTGGGACCAGTGGGTTTAAAACCCGGCTCTGTAGCTTCTAGCCCTGCTCTGGCTCCCCATGCGCTCCCAGGAGCACGGGCAGCAGGGATGGGCTCTGCTGCCCGCGTTAGTGGTCAGACTGGCTTGAGCTGCTGCAGGTTTATCCATCAGCAGTAACTCCAGCCAGCCCTGGGGGGACAGCGTGACTCAGGGTCCTGAGGGTCCCTGGAGAGAGGCTCTTCTGCGAGCCGGGTTAAAGCTGGCTGCCAGGCGGCTGCTTTTTCAGGAGCCCCCTTGGGCTGCACAAGGCTGAATCCCATCCCTTGCCCTTGGTGAGGTCTCTCTGGTCCCTGCACCTACATCCTGCCCCGTTGGTGTAACGGCCTGACATCACCCGGCACCGGGAGCTCCCTTATCGCCTTGGCCCAGTCGTCTCCACCCCTTGCCGGGCCGCTGCGGCTGCGCATCCTCTGGCCATGCTGGGGGAGAGCCTCCCCTCGCTCCCTGCCCATCCTTCCTTGCAGGAGAGGCCAACCCGACCGCCCTGCTCATCCGATTTGTTTTGGTTTGTGTTACAGTCGAGGATAAAGTCGCAGATATTTCTGCGCGGCGATAGGATCTCGCCAGCCAGCTCTCCTTTAATAAGATCCTGGGCGTTCGAGGTGCCCGATTACCTTATCTCCCCTCTGCAGATGTACGGTACACCCCTCGCTTGCCAGCCTGGGAGGAAGCAGCCAAAATGCTGCTGCCCGGGCAGGCTCTAGTAAAAGCTACAACCCCTTCTCTAGTCCATAAATAAAAGGGGAGGTTGGATGCTAAAGCAAGGCACGAACACAGTATCGCCCACACTTCTGCAGCTCTCTGGGCCTCCTGGAAGCTGTCAGATGCAAAGAGGAATGTCCCCAGCCAGGGAAGTGAGCGCCACAGTGTGTGTCCTGGCCAGGGTGGTCACTGTGAGCAGAAAATGTGGAAAAATAAGGGGAAAGTGGAAGGGGAAGCTGGAAATCAACAGTGCTTCATCCACTATGGAGCCTGGAAAATGTAGAAATTGTGAAGGGAGGCAAAAAGATGCGATGAGAAAGTTCAGAGGAATTTCTAGCAGTGAGGAGGAGGAACTGATTTTTAGCATATGGGGAAAAGAAAATTGGGGGCGGGAAGAAAAAAAGCTGTTAGCAATGCTATTGGAATGGGAAAAGCAGAGCGCGTGGTGTTGTTATCTGTGGAGTAGGGATGATGCCTTCAGCCTGCGTGATGGGGAGCGTGTGTGAATCTGTCTCCATCCCTGCTGTAGCCAACAGCCGTGTTTGGGCAGCACGCGTGGCTCGGGGCTGCAGGTTCCCCTGGCTCCTGCCCCGGGGCCAGGGAGGAGCGCGGAGCAGCTCTGGATCACACGCTGCTTCAGTGTGAACCCTGCATGGTACAGGAGGCGAGAGGCTCTCCGGGCTGGGCTTTACTGGGAAACGGTCGAGGAATGTTTTGTGGGAGGCTGTATAACGATTGACCTTACAGGAATGCGGCTTAGCTTGCAGCCGGGTCAAACTGTATTGCAGAATATGATCATAGAATCACAGAATGTGTTGGGTCGCAAGGGACACTTAAAGGTCACCTAGTCCAATCCTCCTGCAGTGACCAGGGACATCTTTAACAAGATCAGGTTGCTCAGGGCCTCATCCAGCCTGGCCTTGAATGTCTCCAGGGATGGGGCCTCCACCTTCCCTCTGGGCAACCTGGGCCAGTGTCTCACCACCCTTGTTGTGAAGAACTTCTTCCTAATGTCTCATCTCAACCTGCCCTGCTCTAGTTTAAACCATTGCCCCTCGTCCTATCGCTACATGCCCTTGCAAACAGCCCCTCCCCAGCTTTCCTGGAGCCCCTTCAGGGACTGGAAGGGGCTCCAAGGTCTCCCCGGAGCCTTCTCTTCTCCAGGCTGAACCCCCCCAGCTCTCTCAGCCTGTCCTCACAGCAGAGGGGCTCCAGCCCTCGGATCATCTTCGTGGCCTCCTCTGGCCCCGCTCCAGCAGGTCCATGTCCTTCTTGTGCTGAGTGCTCCAGAGTACTCCAGGTGGGGTCTCACGAGAGCGGAGTAGAGGGGCAGAATCACCTCTCTTGATCTGCTGGCCACGTGATATTGTTGCTGTTTAGTAATTCCTGCTTCTCCTTGGTTGGAAAGTCTTTGACCGCCTCGTTGCACCCTGGTACAGGAACAAACCTGGGTCACAGCTCCAGGGCTCTTGGAGATCCCTGGGAGCGATGCAGATGGACCCACATCTAATTACTTTTAAAATTCCCTGTTGCTATGACGGCTCACCAAGCGTGATGCACTCGAGTTCTGTCTCTCCCCTCCCAGGTCGTGCATTGCCAACAGAAAGCTGCGCGCGTACCTCTGTATGTCCATGTGCTTTATTCCAGCTTTCAAAAGGTGGTTTATAATCCCCTTGGAGCGTGAGCGGAATCTCTCCTGAGCTGGTGAAGGGTTTACTTAAAAGGTCTGATAATAAGGTTAAGGAGAGGCCAACAGCCGCTCACCCCGCTGCTGAGCGCTTCAAGAGCTAAATTTAGCTCCTTGAGTCATTAATGAGTCAGCGATTCGGGGGCAGGAAATCTGGATTTCTCTTCCCCCCCCCCTTTTTTTTTTGTGTGTGTGTGTAACAGTGGTGTTCCCAAGGCAGGCTCCAGGCTGGCTTAGTTCCTGTCCTCATCCAGCACGTTACCTGCCCGCGGTGCTCTCCCCGGGAGCATCCTTGAGCCTGTCCAGAAGCTCCTTTCCCTGACACCTGCCTTTCCGCAGGCCAGCAGCTTTGTTTCCCGTCGTTAGTGGTCTGAGGCACGGAAAGCTCTGTCCGGTTAGCATTGTCTCTTGCTGGGTCAGCGCTGGTGGAGGCTGCGGGCAGGTAGACTATCCCCGGAGCTGCTTGGAAACACGGCAATGAGTCAAGGTCCATCCAGATGCTCTTCTCCCAGCATGGTGTGCCAGAGTGCTGCAGCTCGGCTAGCAGCTACAGAAGAGCTCTGAAAAACCCACGTGAGTGTTAAAATAAGCAACACAAGGAGATCCAGACTCGCTGGACCTCCAGAGCTGCTCTGTGTGATGCCTAAGCGTCCTCCAGAATAGCCCATCCTTGTGCATTGAGGGCAACCATCCAGCCCTCTCCAGAGGAGGGACAGGCGCCAAGGTCCCTGGGAGGCTGCGATGGAGCAGGATGGGCCCGAGCTCAGTGCCGTGGCTCATGGAGACCCTCTCCCAGGATGGAGCAGGCCAGCAGGCTCTTCAGCCCGCTTCTTACAGCCCCCGGGATGTAAATGCCGGGAGAGGAGTCCCTACTGCTGGCTGATCGTATCAGTTTGTATTAGATCCCACTGAGTGTGTTCTACATAATTTGTTTCCCAGAATGAAGTGTTTTTACAAACGCAGCGTTTAATCACCTTGTAAAAGGGGATGAAAAACCATCTCCACCCCTGGGGCTGGGGAACGGCTAAAAGGGAATCCAGAAAAGAGACCGCTTGCTCGCCCCACCGTGCTGGCTGGGGCTGGAGAGCCCAGAAGAGCTGGCGGTTGCGCTTGGAGACAGCGACGGGTTGGAGAGGAGAACTCGGAGGGTCAGAAAGCCCATGGGGAAAACACCAGGCATGGAGACGTCTGAGGGGAGCACAGCCCCAGCGTTCTGCCCAGGAGCAGGATCTGCTACCCAGCCTGCTGTGCGTGCCCCGCAGGGGCCGTGATGCCTGGCTGGAGGAGGGAGGAGGTGGTGGGATGCTGCGTGTCCAAAGCCTCTGCAGCCCACCTCTGTAACGGCTCCTCAAACAGCTCTTCCCTCGTGGCCAGGACCTGGCCCCTTCCTTGAGGCAGAGGAACCTCTATTTTGCTTAAGGATTGCTGGCGAGCCACGCTTCTCCCCAGCACCTGGAGATACATCAAGGGCTCGTTGGACTGTGAAGGGCACAGTGAGTGATGGTGCTCCTCACCCTGCTCTGGGGGTTTGCAGGGTGGCGATGGATGCTGGGCTGGGGGGCTGCCACTCTCCCTCCCTTTTTTTTTTTTTTTCTTTTTTATTCACAGTAAGCGAAGAATGAAAAATCAGACTAATGGCTGAGGAGACAGCATCCACTTGACTTCTGTTACCCACGGCAGGAGCAATTAATCTAGCGAAGGCATTGCGGCGGGCCGACACCACGAGGTTTCACAGCCCGAAGCTCCACGGCTCCATGAGCCGAGGATGATGCTGGACCAGCAGCCATGAGGTGTGTTCCCCCTCCCTCTCCCTGCCTGGCCTTTCATCTACTGCCGAGGAGAGGGTAAGACGTGGTTCCTGCTTGGGAGCTGGTTGGACCCAGGCTGGGGGAGCAGCAGGAGCCCTGCCGTCACTGATGAGATGTTTGCCGGGTGGTGGTGTGTGCTGCGTGCTGCCGAGACCTGCGCCGATAAGCCGAGCCTTCTTGAAGCGGAGCGGCTTCCCTCTGCCACCGGCCTGTCATCTGCTCCCTCTCATCGAACAGCATCTCTCCTCCCAGCACCGCGTGAGCCTCCTCCGCGGCATAATGAGCTGCCGAGGTCTGGTCCTGCCGACAAGCGGCGTGAAGTGGGAGCGGGTCTGGCTGTTGGTGGCCTCCGCTCGGAGGTCGGAGTGGGGCAGGGGGTCTCCAGGGGGGTGCAGGACATTGTATCGCAAAAGGCACGGCTGTCACCTTCCAGGAGAGGGTCTGAGCCTCCGCACGGCTCCGGCAGATGTTGGAGGAGAACCACCCTGCACCCCCGTTTGGCTGTGGCAAAGATAACGAGCAGCTTGGAAGGACGTTTTTTGTTGGTATGGTGATGGCTGTTTACTAAAGGCTGCTGAAAGGGAAAGAGAACAAAGTCTTGGCCTCCCCGCCTGGGAGCATGACCTTTCTGTCCCTCGGACACACGTTGCTGTGCGGGTGTCTGAGTCATGGCATCCCGGGAAGATGCTGCCTGTGGTCCTGGGTGTGAGAAGCCACAACGGCTGGGGGATGCGGCGCAGACTGCGTTGAGGGGATGGGTGTCTGCCTCTCCCCCGTTATTTATTATGCTATAAAATCCAAGGTAACGTACATCAATAAACGCCGCGAAGGGTTTCGCGTGTGTCAGCCGTTGCGTATGTGATGGAGCAGACGCTCTTTCAAGACAAAGGGCTCCGCCAGCGCAGGCTGCTGTGATTGATGGGGCAGCCTTCAGCTGCCTGCGCCTTCACCGGGCGGTGACATGGAGCTGCTTCCCCAGAGCGTCCGTCACTGTGGTCTGGGACAGCAGGCTCCTTCTCAGTGGTGGGGTCCCACCCGTGGGGGTACCAGGGCTCACAGGGCTGTGTGTGACGATGGCCGACGCCATCCCCAAGGCCGGGTCAGATGCCCAGGGAGGCAGGGAGCACTTTGGGAGCTTCTCGGAGGAGCCGAGGCTCCCACCGGCTGATTTTCCCAGGAAACAAGATGTGTGCCATCACGCTCTGTGCATCTGACAGCTCCCCAGCCCCTTGGATGATCTCAGCTGCATGTGACAGCAGAGCTGTCACCGATGCTGATGGGAGATGTTCCTACCCGGAGATGTTCCCACATGGAGATGTTCCCGTGAAACGTGCAGCCAGGTGGGAGAGGGTGACGGTGAGCTTCACTGCGGAGGGACAAGCCGGCACATGGACACCCCCGGGACATGCAGGAACGAGTCCTCACACGCCTGTGGCCCACTCATGGGTGAAAGCTTTGGCAGGCGGTGACAACTTAGACGTCAAACTTGGGTGAGCTGGGAGACGTAAATCCCAGTATTTGGGATTAGTGCAGGTAATTTGTTTTAAAGACGGTCAAATGCCTTTCCGGTAGGTGCCTGCTTGTCACAGGAGATGTTCCTCATCTCCAGGAGAGTTCCTCCAGTGGAACAGGTCCAGCCCTCTCTGGGGACATGGTCTCTGGAGTTGCTAATCACCTGGTTTGGGGTTTTTTTTTCCAAACACTTGTGGGTGATTGCTTCCTCCTCCTCCCTTTTGTCTTTCTGCAGCATCGCAGGGTTGGGAAGGACCATCTGCTGATTTGATTAATGGCCCTTTTCTGAAAAAGCAACAGAGACAAATGTCCTCCTGAACGTGGCAGAGAGAAATGGAGGAACAGGCTGGCTAATTTTCAGCCATTATTTTGGAACCCAAACTCCTTCCCAGTATCAATTTAGCTATTATTTCAAAAACTAATTAATCTTCACTCAGGCAGCTCCGGGGGACCTGTGTTTAGATAATTAACAGCCCATGGATTATGAAAAGTCTTGCTTTCGGATCCTACTACAGTGCTTGCCTTTGAGAACACTCCTATCCAACTCCTGCTTACCAACTCCTTCCATCAATCCATCTTTTTTTGACAATTAAGAGCAAATAATTAGCCATGATGGATTTTGCTTGCTTTCTTGCAGCTCAGTTCCATTTTTTTTTTTTTTTTTGGTCCTTAAATGTTCTTCACTTGGGTAATCTTTTTTTGGGTGGTTTCACACTACTTCCAGCCAAAGCAGGGCAAGTCACTGCCGTTACCAGGAGGGTGTGGAGAAAGGTTTTATTTGGCTGACTGAGGAGCTGGGAGATAAGGTATGAGAAAGGAGATCCTGGACGGATAGGGGATGAGGATTTATTTTTTTCCTTCTTGATATGGTTTGAGAAAAGCCATAACAACTTGTTGTCGTTCAGCTGATTATTGTATCGCCCGTTGACCCCTCCCCACCTGGAAACGGGAATCAGGGAAAGCAAGGAAACACAAGGGTTGAAATATCAATAGATTTAATAGGTTAAGACTAAATAATTAACAATAATACTAAAGAACCGGTATCAGTCCTGGTACTAATATAAGGTATACCAGAATTATACTCAGCCCATTCCATCAGCAGAAGCCGTGCACTCCCAGCAGGGACAGCCAATGTGGGACACTGCGAGCGCTGCGGCTTCGGGCGGAAGGGAAGGGCTCAGGGCTGCGGCTCCAAGTCAAGGAGTTCCTCTGGACTGCTGCCATCAAGGGAGAGAAGCTCCTCTAATTTATATAGAATGCAATGTTCGTGGTATAAATAATCCTGTTGGCCAGCCTGGGTCAAACGCCCAGGCCTTGGTCCTCCTTCTCCCTGCACCTGGCAAGGCTTGGAAACACCGAGACCTTGAATCCCACATAGCCTAGCTGGCTATAACGTAAGTATTTTCACAAATTCAGACACTTAGAGTCTTCCAAAAGTGGAGTTTTCCCCAGCATTAGAAGAGAAATTAGTCCTGTGTCGCTCCACCCAGGGCACTTCTCCAGCCTTGCAGGGTGAAATGTGAACTTAACCCCCAGTATTGCTGTGCCGGGGCTGGGCCGTGCTCCCTCCCTGCTGAGTCTCACCCTGACGCCTCCCTTGCTTCGATCCTCTTGGACACGCTGGGTGGCGAGATGTCCCCTGAGCTCCGCGCAGCCAAGCGAAGGCGCTGGGGTGGTGGAACAGGTCTGCATCCCCCCCGCAGCTCCCGCCCCGGCCCTGGGCGAGAGGGATTTGGGCTGGCTTAATGAATCTGCCCTGCTTAATGAATCTGAAGGGCAGCCACAGGTGAGAGCGCTCTGCCCGCCGCGTCCATGGAGCACTGCAATCCTTCGTTAAAGCCTGGAGTTTGCTCGCTCCTTTGCTGAGGGCAAGGGAGCTGGAGTGGAGAGGAGCTTGGCCTTGAACCTTTTTTTTTTTCTCAATGAGATGGTTTAGAGGTTTTCTTTTTTTTTTTTTTAATTTAACTTGGGGCCAAACTCTCTGTGGTTTGAGGTTGGCTCTGCCTGGCGGAGGGCTAGGAGAGTACCAAGGACATAGTGTGGCTTGGACTGGGGACCTCGGGTCCCGACACAGGGGAAACCTGGAAGCAAAGCCGCTCTCTCTCCATTCTTGTGACATCTGGCTGAGCCTGTGGCACATGAATCGCCCCGGAGAAGCAGCACTTTAGCACCTTGAAGGAAACGATGGCACCTTCCCTCTGCTCAAATAACCAAGAGGGAAAGACATGCAGACAGGAGATGCCGGCAGTTCCCAGCGATGTTAAATGGGAATCGGAGAGGTGACCCAAACTGGTGCCAGCGCAGGCAGTACGAGGGGAGAATTGGAGTCGGGGGCAGAGAGGAGAGAAACGAGATAAATCCTCGCAGTCCTTCCCACGCGTGACGTGAGTCGAGCTGCACTGTAAACGCGTTGCAGGCACTGGAGGACAGCTCAAACCCAGCTTGATGTAGAGCAGCTCTCAGTTTTCTATCAGTCATACACTGGGTTTTACCTCCTTAAGCGTTCCTAAATGTAAATTTGACTTGCAGTGTTTGCGGGTGTATGAAGAGCCAACATTTCCCTCTTCTAACGGGACTTTGAGCTGTGTTTCCTGGGATCCTGAGCTACTGATGGACCATTCTTGGTGCCCTTGAGACACCTGCTGCTGTCCCCATGCCAGCACGGAGAGGTTTCCAACCAAACCTCCCCATCTTGGGCTTGGTTCATTGAAGGAAGCAAAGAGGATTTTGGACCTTCCTGTCCCATGGTGCCTATGAGTAGGGTGGGAGATGGATATGGCCGTGGCCTCCCACATTTGAGCTGTTCAGAGCCAATGGATGTCTGGAAGAGTCCTACAATCCCGGCTGGGCAGGAGAGGACACGTGGTCATGCATCGCTAGCACCATTGCTGAGACCAAACCCTGGCTTGGGTAGGCTTTAGTGCAAGTTTTGCTTTCTGAAGCAGGGTTTATACGTGTGTCCTGTTTTCCTACGCTGCCCAGCAGGGTTTGCCCACCTGTGTGTGTCCAGCGGGGTCGGATCTGGGAGTGGGGCAGGAAACCTTCACCCAGAGCAAAGCCCAAGACACCCACGTCCTCAGGAATTCTGTAGTTTCTATCAACACTCCCTCAATTTTGGAGGGGAGGGAGATGAGAAAGAGAGAAAATGCTTCCCGTTACGCGGATGGGGGTTAAGAGCACCTTCCCTGGGGCAGAACGAGCGGCCATCCCCCTCCCAAGCCTGGCTCGTCTCTGGGCGGGGGTGGCATAAGGAGGTTCCTCAGGTTACTCTGGCTTTAAATAGCTAGGCGTGGATTCGGGCAGGAGTAGAAAGAAATGCTTCCTGATGAGCTGCTTACTTTCTCAAACAGATGATGTTTGTGTCCAATAAATCTCCGCAGGCAGAACTCCTTGGTCTAGCAGTTTGACTCCTAATTAAATATTTACCGAGATGGCACCTCGCCCTGCCTCAAGAAATATCGTCCTTTCACCTCCGCGTGGCTCTCGCCTCCTTTGCAACGCCGCAGTTTAAGGAGAGACATTTAAAGCCTCGGCTCCAATAAAACGGAGCAAAGCAATTCTCTCTCCACCTTTCCCATCTCTCTCCGTTTTCCCCGCTCTGTGAATAAAGTTTGCGAGGGGCCCTGGAGCTCCGGCTTCTCAGAAAGCAAAGGGCTCTCTCGGGAGGGCTGGGAATCTCCCCGTCAGGTAGGATGCCATCTCCTTCCAACAGCAATCAAAGAGAACAGGTACCCGGGGAGGGAGCCGGAGCATTGCAGCTCCCCGGGGAGAGTGGGGAGGCTGATGGAAATGTCACCCCCCGCATCAGCAGGCGCTGGGGAGAGACGGAGGCGGGGGGAGGTGCGTGGGGTCGCCCATCACCCAGGCGTGGCTGTTTGGGGTGGCTGCATCCTTCAGAGAGTTGAGCTTTTGGGGAAAGGGGGTTTGGCTTGTCCTGGGTTTTAACAACGTGCTACTCGGCTGGGGGCACCAGGCATCTTCGGGGGAAGAGTGATCTCTGGTTTGAGCTGGTCTGAATCGAAGCACAACCGCAATGTCGCTGCCGTGGGCGTGTAAGTGAAGCTGACACAAGGCCCCCCACGTCAGCCAGAGCTCATGTCTCGTGCGGCACGGCCCGAGGGCTGCCGGGGGGCGGGAACACAGGGCACCCACCTTTGGGATGATGCTGTGCAGGGTGGAAAGGGCTGGGATGCCCCGTTGCCATGGGGACCTGCCTGCCTCTGCTCATTGCAGCTCCTTGGGTCTCCCCCCTCCCGCCCTGNTAGGCTGTGGGGAGGGGACACGTCTCCCTCCCTCCGCTTCCCGCGCTGGCCTGGGCTTATCTCCTTCCAATTAAATAAGTGCAGATAGTGGGTTTAATAAGGCCCTGCCTAAGAAAGATTACTAACAATTTCATTTCCAGCATATCGTGAATTATGAGGCAGCCCGCAAAACAAAGCCGAGCGGGGACAGGCTTGGCGGCTAATTACTGTCCCCCATGTCCCCCACGCTGCCACCGCTGCTAGCCCGGCCCTTAATTGCTCCCTGTGCCTGATTGCCTTTTGCTGGTGGTTGTGGTTCGTTTGCAGCTCTCGCCTGGCACTCGGCTGTTGCCGCTTCTCTCTCTGCTTCCCCCGCCCCCCTTTCAAGTTTATTAATGAAAACCTTATCTGTCTGTGCAGATAATGCCAGAAATAATTAGTACTCAGTGAGGTCTGTCGAGCTCCTCTCCTCTCCCACCCCCCCTGCCCTGATCGCCTGCCTGTTTGCAGTTTCCCGGGTGCTTGGTTAGTGCTGGGGAAGGTTTTTTGGGGGTTCTTTTTAGAACTTTCTTACCCTGTGCAGCTTTCAGCCTTCCCGGCTGCCCCAGGCTCGGGGCTGTGCTGGAAAAACTCCTCTGGAGGGGATGTCGGGGAGAAGGGGACCAACCGCATCCTCGATCCCTCCTTAAAATCATCTGAGTTTTCCTCGCTTGGGGCAAAGCTGCAGGATGGGATCGGTCTCCAGGGACCTGCAGGTCCCCTCTTGTCCCGTCCCTGCTGGAAAGCGAGGGGCAGCCCTACCTTTGCATCGGGGACCTGTCCCAGCTGTTCTCCGGGTCCTTTTTTTTTTTTAGTGTTATTACATTTATATTCGTCATTTCTTGGTTTAAGTCTTTCAGCCTGATAAAGGATGACAGCGCTTCTCGAGTGCCTGGGATGGCATAAATAATTCCGGTGCTGAGAGAGATTTACAGTGATATAAATGTCATGAGTGAGCCCAGTTTGTATTAATGGCCTTACTAGTTATGTTGCTGTAAAATACTGATACTCCAGTTGTTAAGCAGCCATGGTTTTGCTCTGCAGCATTAATTCAATAAATTGGGCCTTTTTGATATAAATCTTAAAGCCTGCTGAACCCCATTAGAAAATCCTTCATGATATGTCAGATATCTTCAAATGGCATTGACGGAGATAGACCTGGGAATAAAAAAGCTGTTTGGTGTGCGAGTATGGGGCAAAGCCGGCGAGTCCTGCACCCCCGTGCCTGGGTTGCAGCTGCAGCATCCCCCTGTGGCACGGGGATGCTGTGGCACGGGGGTGTTGCACCTGCCCAGAGCCACCCCGGCCCTTGGAAGTCTCCTGGTCATAGAGGGGCTCGGAGTGGGCTTTGGGGTTTTCAGCCACTGGCTACAGAAACCACATCTCAACCTGCATCCCTGAGGTCAGGTCTGGACACCTCCAGCCATCCGGAGGGTGACGTGGCTCTGTCCCCAAGCTCCGGCTTGCCAAGGCTTGGAGAGCAGGTTGCAGCCTGGCTCTGGTCTCCAGAGGAGAGGGAAAGGGAGAGAAGGCCAGTGCCTGGCTGGGAGGGTGACACTGTGTCTAGAGGGAGAAGATGCCCATAGCGCTGCTCTCATCCCGCCCTGTGCCCTCCCCTGCAGTGTCCCCATCACCGCCTCTGCTTCGCTGCTGTCACCTCCTTCAGCGCACTAGTCCGGAAGTGAACTGACAGCGGGGACATCTCTCCTCGTGTGACTCGTGCTTCCTGAGGTCTCCGTCCTTAGGGCTTCCATCGTCCTCCCAGCCCCACGCTGCTGTGAGAGGTGCAATCGCTGTCCCCATCATGTCTGTCCCTTCCCCTTGTGCCGGAGCCGCTCCTCGTGCCACGGCTCTTTTGCAACTCTGCATTTTCCACCAGCGATCTGCCAAGTGTGTGGGGAAGGGGGGCGAGGCGGGGAGGGGGGGAAGTACCATGATAATTGAAAATAAATGATGCATTATATGAAATAAATGTCTGGTGCAGCCGGCTTGCTGTGGCTGGTTATTTATTTATATTTCTTCCTCGTATTTGGGAAAAGCGGGGTTGGAAGTAGAGGAACAGCAGCCCCAGGCAGGTGAGGCTGTGAGGCTTTCACCCGTGGCTTGGGGACCACCCTGCATCCTCCAGCAATGGCCGCTGGAGGAGGACATGATTGCCAGATGGGTGTCCAGAGCAAGAAAGGCCGCCAATCTGGGCCATGCTGGAGGTCCATGGGCTCCGTGCTGAGCCCTGATGTGTAAGAACACAGAAAAGGGGATCCCAGCAGGGATCCAGAGCCTCTTCTCTGCTTGCTACTCTTTGCATTTGAGGACGTCCCAGGTCTGACATGCTGTCCCTATATTTAATGGCCATCCTCAGGCTACGCACGTGCCTCTCCCCTGAGCCTCCTGCCCCGGGACCTGCCTGACTGTTGCCTCTGTGCCACCCATAACCTGTCCTCCACAGGGTCAGCCACCCGTTGCCTTGGTGGGCACTTGGGTTGGCCAACGGCGACCAGAGCTCTGCTGCTCCCCTGCCTGAGCACGTGTGAGTTAACGCGTGTAAAGTGAACGGACCCCCTGCCCGAGGTGGGTTTTCTTTCAAATGTTCCTCTGGCGAGGATTAACTCCTGACGCTGCTATTTGTTATGGGAAGAACCTGTGTTTTCCTGGGAGATGTTGGATTTAACCGGGAACGTGCAGCTTTCTCCAGCCTTGCATCCCCCACATCACCAGCTGACCGTGTCACAGTTCTTACACCTCGATAAGACTTATCCTGGATTATTATTTAGCTGCTAATTAATCTTGAGAGTGATGTGAAGGCTTCGAACTGCTGTTTGAAGATCGAGTGGATGATTTCTGCTCTTGTCAAAGAAAGAGGGATTTGGAGGTAAGATCCCGGCTCTGAATGACATTACGTTGCTCTCCCCAGGCAGGTGGGACCGGCTCCTGCCTCCCTCTCCTGCCAGCACCTGTGGGCCCCCTGCGAGACAAATCCCCTCGGAAACAGGAAACAAATGGTGCTTGGGAGGGATGCCAGCTGAGATGACGTCGGGCTGGGCACTGGATGTTCCCTGTCCAAACAGTCGGACACCGATGCGAGTCTCTCCGCCAAACCTGTGAGGTTTGGAGTTAACAGCCCAACCCTCCTCTTCTCCCACAGGTGCGTTCCCAGAATGTATCTTGTTCGCTTGCAGACCCGTCACAGCGCTGAGCGACAGCTCAGACGTCTCATTAATCACCGCTGACGATGGCCACACGCTGTCTGTGGAGCTGTGACACCAAGGTCCCGACTGCTGGCGCTTCCCCAGCCAGGGATATTTCACAGGCAAGTGGGGTTGCCCGCTCCCCAAAAACACCAGCTGAAAACTGAGAAGAGCCCACGTCCCCCTTGGGGTCAAAGCCCATGGAAGATGCTCTTTCTCCACACTGGCTCCTCGTCCCTGCCCACAGGGCATGAAGTGAACCATGGTTAGCCCCTGTGAACCTGCATCTTTTTAAAATACATTTTATCCTTCTCCCTGCTCGCCGGGATCAGGGGCGGCTCCGTGGAGAGCTGGTGGGTTCGTCGGCTGCTGCATCGACTTGGCAAAGGCTGGGGATGAAAGCCCCGTGGCCTCCAGCTGAGGCTGTAGAGGTTTTTTTGGCTTGAGTTTCCCCAAATTCTGTCCCTCATGGAGTGAACCAACTCCATCAGCATCCTGAAGCTGGAGACGGTCGGCACAAGGGCTGAGCATCAATCTCTGGCTGCTGGGCCAGACCCCACCAAAACCCCACTGGTGTCAGGAGGCAGCTCCATCCCTCCTGGCTTCCGAACACTGGGCTGGGAAGAAAAACCAGCCTGCTTAGAAAGCAATCATTTGACATTGTGCCTTCAGACTTCAGACGCCTGTCACCACCGGTAACAACTCCGAGCTGAAAGCCTGGTGGACCTCAGGACATTCTGTGTTTAATTTGACCTGGCTTTGGGATGCTCTGAAGATGCATCGCCCATCGTTGGCTGGGGAGGTGGGGACGGGGAGGTTAAACTCTCCCTCACCTTCCACCGCTCCCCCGCCACCGCTCTGTCTCTCCAGAAGCTGTACTCAAGTACAATTCGCTTTGTTATTAATTTCTTTTACATGGAGCTTTTTAAAGTGCCTGGGAAGGGGGGCTCATGTCACGGAGACACTTTACAGCCCAGCAGCTGTAATACTTAAGTGCTGTTTAAATAGCCAGCTCATCTAAAAGTAATAGGCAGAGAGCTGAAATCTTGCCAGAGCAGCAAAGTGGCGTTCTCCTGTTGGAATAAGCTGTATGGAGATGACTTTGGGGAGCAGGGCTTCTTCCCCAGCAGCTGCCTGGGTGGGATGGGGGATGGGATCACGTCCCCCTTACCCCGACTCGGGGCTCTGCTGCCCCGGGGATGGTCCAGCTCACCAACACCGGCCCATCATGGCTGGGTGGCCATGACCCACGGGTGTCCTTTCACCAAGCGAGCTGCCTTAATGACACCAGGTTCCTCAATGCTCCTGCTCGCTGGAGGCGCACCTCTGCGGTGGTCCTACCTTGGCTGCACTGGTCCCCCATGCCTGCAGCCCCCCGGGGAGCCCCCACGCAGCGCGGGAGCCATGAGGCCACATCCTGAGCTGGAGAAAGGCTGGCAGAGGGGCCAGCAGCCTGGGGAGACCCTGGGTGAGGATGCTGAGGGTACCCCGAGGTGTCACCGTCACCCCCCGGCCCACCCTGCCATGGCACATGGTGGCTCTGGAGAAACGGATGCACTGAGACCCTTCACGTGGCTCTTATTTGCTTTTAATCTGGTAGCTAAATTATATTCTTCCCCAATGTAATAAATGAGAGGTTTAATCAAACCCAGCCAGCCAGCACTGATGGAATCTTGGCGGTGGAGGAAAATATTGCATTTTTTGTTTGTTTATCTCCCCCCTCCGCTCCCCTGGAGATGTTCCGGCTCTTGTGGGGGCTCCTCATGCTCAGTGGCACTGGAGGGCACGGGTTTTGCCCCGCTGTTAGCCGAAGCACCGTGATGTACGTGCGGCCATCGCGGCAGGACCACTGCCAGCCCAGCGGCTCCCAGCCCCTCTCCTTGGCCGGGGGGCAGCGGTGAGACCGTCCCCCTGCTACACCTCTCCTCAAGCCCTTTTCAGGAAAAGGGTCTCACTCGGTGCCCCCACCCCAGCAGCTGGCGCTGGGTTCAAGCCCTCCACCCCAGGTTTCCGATCACCACAAAAGCATTAGGGTCTGGTCTTACGGCATCTCCAGGTCTTACCCCGGTGGAGGGGAAGGTGAGCACCTCCCCAGGCTGGAAACAGCCCTGGGCAAGGGTGGGAGTGGGGATAAAGCCACCGGGCTTCACTGGCTCTGAATTAGGGGGGGGAAAAGCTCCCCATAACATCCAGCTGGTTGATGTGACCACACAGGGTGCTGCAGCCGGGAACCAGGGGGAGACTCCGCGTTTTCCCTCCGCATCGGAGCCCTCGAAACCCACCGGATCCCGGCGCAGGGCCAGCTGCTCCCGGAGACAAGGCTCCGCTGCCACCTTTCTCCAGATGGCTTTTCTCAATCGAGGCTTTTCCAGAAATATCTTGTGTACACCCAGCAGCCGGCTCTGCAGATAACTTGCCTTCCGAAACGGAGGAGGCGGCGCAGTCGGGGCATTGTCCCCTGTGTCCCTTCCACGCTCCTGAGTGCCTCAGTGCCGGCTCCAGCATGCGGAAACCCTCCGCTTCCCCCAGGACACCTCTGCCGGCTGGGAAACAGGGATGTGCCGGAGTCCTCTGTGTCCGGGTGGTCGTGTCCCGGATCAGGGGATCCCCAACTTTGCTGCAGGAGCCGACTGGTGGCTCGCTCAGCCATCTGCATCCAACATCCCCGCAGGGAAGGATGGCTGGTGGCTTCCAGGGGCAGGGCAGGTGGCCCAGGGGACGCGGCACATGGCCCCGCTCCCACAGTGGCCAGGCACCGCTGTGCCCAGCTGCAGTGCTCTGCCTTCTGACATGTTTATTACACCAACGTAAAGGGGGAGGATGCAATTTTTTTCTGTAGGTTTAGCTGATTTTATTAATAGTCTGCAATGCCAGTAATAGCTCATCTATAAATCTGTTCTTAAGAATTTACAGGTCAAATATTCCAGCGCCGTATTAAAGACACAACTCAGAAATGCCCTCAAACACCAGCCCGGCGGCTTTGGCAGCAGGAGATGGTTGTCCCGGAGGAGGGAGAGGCAGCGAGCTCATCCCAGCGGCTTCCACCCAGACCCTCGAAAATCTTTGGGAAGGAAGTAGGGACTGTCCCCTCCAACCAGGAGGTGCCCGTGGCCTCCTGCTCCGTGCTGTGTGGGCACCAAGCCCGGGGAGGGTGCCGGCACCGTCGGGATGCCGAAGTGCTGCTCCCATTCCTACGAGCTCCCGGTGCCCCCCCAGCGCCCTCCCTGAGGACCCCTGCAATCTGCCGCCGCCTCGTCCCCAGCCCAGGGTGACAGTATTTACAGCTGAAGTGTGTCGAGTGTAATTGCTAATCAGATACAGGCAATCAATTCATCCCCCCGCTGCCACCACCACGGGGAGGGGCCGCCTGCTCCCGCTGAAGGTGACTCCTGCAGGAATTCAGATTTAAAAATAAAGGCCATAATCATCAGAAGTTCATTAAATTAGCATCAGGTTCATTTGCACTCAGCTGAGGGAGGAGGACGAGGCAGAGGGTGCCTCTGCCGACCTCCCCTGCCCTCGGTCCCAGGGTGTCCACAGGAGATGCCACCGGTGGGACGAGGCTCGGAGCACTGCCCGGAGCCCTCCCGGATTTACTCCTCCTGTCCCGGGACTGCGGCAGTCATGAGTCAACAGTGCGGTATATTTAAATGCAAAACACCATTATCCTTCATTAAAAGCTCTGTCATCACCTCAGCTGCACAGGAAAGAGTTATTACGCCTCTACGTTCCCAGTGACACCCGGCTTCCCATCCCTCCAGCAGCCACCGCGATGCGCCTCGGTCGTGCCAGTGCCCGTGGTGGGACGGCGGTGTGTGTCTGGGGACTCTGCCGTGTGGAAGTGGCTGACATCTGGTTTTCCCTTGGTGGTGGCCTCAGAGCAGGGAGGGGAGGTGCCGGGGAGCCAGGCTGGGGGTGTACGGGGGTGTCACGGCACAGGAGGGATGCTGTCGGCGTGGCGGGGATGGGTACCACGTGTGCTGGGGATGCTCGAGGATGGGCTGAGCCCCGGAGCAGGGAGCCCTGCGGGGACTTTGGGGACTGACAAGTCTGTTCCCAAAGCCCAACAAGCCCAGCGGAGCCCAGATGACATTTCTGGCGGGCGGGGGGTCCCCTCCCTTCGACTGGGTGCAGGAGAGCGATGCCTGGGGTGGGGCTGAGGCCATGTCCCCCTGCTGCCCCATGTCTCCCATCTGTCCTGCGTCCCCCTGCAGCTGCCCCAGCACCTGCCGGGGACACTGGGTGGCTGCAAAGAAATCACCCCACAGCATCACTCCCTGCCCTGCACCCTCAGTCCCGGGAGCTGGGGGGCGTGTTTGATCTCAGCGAGCCCACAGGATCCGGCCCCTGGGCTCCTCGTAAAATCGGACAAGAGCAGAGCTGGTGTTTCATGTACCTCTCCGCGACTCCCCATCACCAAGATCTGGAGATGTTGTTTCCCTCTCGGTGGAGGAAAGCGAGCCAGGCAGAACAGCTTTTGTAGTGGCAGGGTGTTGATTCACAGCTCGTAATTTAATTAAGAGACAGACGAGATCAAAAGGGGACTGTATTAAAAAATAAATCAGGTAGAGGGAGTGGAGTTCCTTCCTTTAATTACGGCATGGATTTGTAACGAGGAGAGACTCCATCAATCACAAAGGAAAGAAAAGGTGTCAAGTGGAGAGAAACCTTCCCTGGGTTAATTACCGCTAAGGGAGGAGGAGATTATTGGGCTGGGTGTCAGAAAACCAATACCTCCCTGGCGGCTGCTCCGGCGGGACTAGGTGGCACGAAACTCCTTCGGCATCGATCACGGTGATGCCGGAGGTGCCCGGTGGGTGCAGCCGAGGGGATGCTGGTGACACCAGGCAGCGGTGGTGGGACGGCGGGCTGGGGGCTGCGGGGGCAAACAGAGACCACAGAGCTGGGTCCGGGCATGGCCGTGGGGCAGCGGTGGCCACGATAGCCCCGCTCTCGGGAGCCACAGGCTGTGCCCTCAGCAGCACCAGCGGGGACCGGGACCGGGCTGGCAACAGCCCGATTTGTGGAATAATTAATTCTCTTTTGATCATCTGTTGTGTAAATCATCAGTGGCCAGGAGTTAATCACGCATGTGAAATGAATCCTTCTTCTGCCTAATGAGCGCTGAATCGTGACCGGCATCTGTTTACTCCTGACACTTTCATCTTCTTGACAGTCTGAACAATTAATTGTTTCCAATAATCTCCTTTGTATTCTATTTAAAAAAAATATACTGGAGAACAAGCAGCTTTCCACTCGGCACTCCCATTTCCAGTGTTGTTCCCGCTAATCTTTGTTTTTTTCAGTCTTAAGCGAGGATTTGCTTTTCGGGAGCGACACGAGGGCTCCGCAGGCGCTGAACGGGCCCGGGGAGGAGCGAGCTCTCCGCTCTCCCGACGAGGATGATGCTGGTGGCAGCACCGCCTTCCGCGCCGGCCAGCTTTGTGGCCGGCCTTTTCACGCTGAATAGCAAACGACGAGCCTGTTCGAACTCGGCTTCCGCCTGCCGTTTACCTGGAGCCAACCGCAATTAATCCACTGGTTGCGCCACCAACGCAATGTTGTAATTGGATTAATTAGAGAGGAGCTAGCGGCCGCTCTGGGGAGGTCTGTCCCCAGCTGCAGCTGCCGCCAGCGGTGGGATCCGTGCCCGCCGGGTGCTGGGTGGCATCATCGGGAGATGCCGGGACCAGCCCCGCTTCCCGGGGGGCTATCGCTTGCCCAGCTGCAGGCGCTGGGGCTTGGAATGAGGGCTGCTGGAAATGACCTGCCCACTAATTGAAGTTTATGAGGCATGGCCTGGTTAACGGGCGCTCAGAAGAGGCAGCGGGAGCAGAGCGGGCTGCGGGTGGGCTCTGACACCAGCCGAGGGGCTCGGGGGGGGCCGGCATCTTGCAGGGGACACAGGGAGCCCGGGAGGGGACCTGATGGCAAGGAGCTGGGTGGGTGTTTTGGCAGGTCGGGGACGGGGTCGCCTTCCCCATGGGCTGTTTGATGGGCAGCAGATGATGCCTGCCAGCCTTCAGCCACCTCTGCCCCATGCTTTGGGGAGAAGAGGGGAGGGGTTGCGTGAAGGAACCTGTCCCCCAGCCCGGGTTTGTGCTCCGGGACCAGATCCTGCCCTGACGCCCAGGGTCTGTGCCATCCATTCGGCTCCCTGGCTGCCCTTGGGAAACACCCATTAAAAAAATATATAAGTGTCTGTGCAAGTATTTAAAAAAGCTTCCTGGGAGCTCTGTGCCAAGCCTGCTGGCTGGCTGGCTGGAGGAAATGTGGGTAGCTGGGGGGGGAATGGGGGGGGTCCGCAGGGACAGGGTGCTCCAGGGCAAAAGGGCATCCCCACAGGCTGCGGGAGGATGCCAGCCCTGCTCTTCCTGAGCTAAATGGGGTTTAACCCGGCTCAGCTGGAAACCAGGGGCCACAGGGGATTTATTGCAATTGCCTAAATTAACAAAACAAAAAAAAAGCCCCCTTGGGAAGCCGGCAAGTCCCCACACAGGGGCTGCGGGAGCAGCAGAGTTGGCTGCTGGTGCTAAACACCAACCTGCCCAACAACAGCAACCTTCAAACAACACCTTTGAAGCCCTCTGAGATATTTTCACTGGAGCAAATCCTATGCCCATCACGAGCGAACCAAACCAACTGAAAACCCAACCCCAAACTGCTGAGAACAGGCTCTACACCCTAAACCACGTTGGACCCGAGGCGGTAGGTCACCCACGCTGCCTTTGGACTCCATCCCTGCTAAAGGGAGCCGGTACCCAGCTGCGCGGCCACCAGCCCCGATCAGGAGGCTACAAAGGTGAGGCCAGTGGGCACAACCCAGCCTTTAGGTACTTGATGGACCCGTTAGAACGGGTCCAGTGGAGGGACATGAAGGTGGTCAGAGGGCTGGAGCCCCTCTGCTGGGAGGACAGGCTGAGAGAGCTGGGGGGGTTCAGCCTGGAGAAGAGAAGGCTCCGGGGAGACCTTGGAGCCCCTTCCAGTCCCTAAAGGGGCTCCAGGAGAGATGGGGAGGGACTGTGGAGCAGGGAGGGGAGCCATGGGATGAGGGGGGATGGTTTTAAACTGGAAGAGGGGAGATTGAGATGAGATGTGAGGAAGCAATTCTTTGCTGTGAGGGGGGTGAGCCCCTGGCCCAGGTTGCCCAGAGAAGCTGTGGCTGCCCCATCCCTGGAGGGGTTCAAGGCCAGGCTGGACGGGGCTTGGAGCAACCTGGGCTGGTGGGAGGTGTCCCTGCCCAGGGCAATGAGATGACCTTTAAGGTCCCTTCCAACCCAAACCATTCTATGATCCTGTGATTTATTCCTTCCTTTTTCCAAAAGGAAAACCAAAATCCCACCCATTCCTCCATTCTTCAGAAAAATGAGCATTTTTTTTCTGAGTTGAATGAGAATCCCCAGGAGGCAGCCGGGGCGAGCAGCGGCTTCAGCGACATGCGGGATGCAGCGTGCAGCAGGTCGAAGTTGGGGTCTGAAGGGATGCACCGGGAAGGACATCACAGCTCCTGCGAGGGGGAGCGGTGGGTCTCCGGCCGAGCGGGAAGCTTTGCCACAACCATGGCCTTATCTGAGCTCTCGACTGGCAGCCAACAAGGACAAGGACACCTCCGAGAGCTGGGCACCTGCAGATGCCCCCGACTGCTCTGTAGCCCGTGGGCGGCGCGGGGCCCTCACATCGCCCCAGCTGGCAAATCCAGCCATCCTTGGGGATCCATGGTGACCTTTCAGTGAACACCAGGAGCCGGCGGCTCTTGAGCCGGCTTGAAAACCAGCTCAAACAGTGACGGCAAGGTCAGCGAGACGTGGGGCTCCTGGACATGTCCCTTGTCACATCAGTTCCCGCGGCATACTCGGCTGTAATTTACCCTGGTTTAATTGGTGCTTAAATTAGCCACAAATGGAACAGCGCTGCAGCTGCGGCTGTGTTCAAAAATATATAAAATTACAGCACAGTAAAACATTTTCACATTTCATTAGTGCGTCTTAATGGGAAGTGTCTGCTCCCCAAACTCTCCGTTTGTTCTCCGGAGCAGTAGAAGTTTACACATTAGCAGTTGCGCTGCCCATTAACATTGCCAAATGCTCCGCGTGTTTTGTGGGGGCAGCGCGGCCCCACAGGGATGGGATGGGAAGCCTAAAATTTTGGGGACTGGCTGCTTTCCCGAGGCCCTTGTAAGCGGCTGGTGGGAGGGAGCCGAGCAGGAGCATCCCGCTCCCTGGGTGGGAGCAACCTGTGCCCCAGGAGGAGCACGAGAGCCCCTTCCCGGGACGGTGCTGCCTGTCCCCCTCCCCGCCTTTATCAAAGCTCCGACTTTCTCATGAGCAGGGTAATGCCCCCGATCCAAATCAGGAAGCTTTTTCAGTCGAAGCAGCTTTTTTAGCAGAAGCCTATTTAACGCTCAGGCTGACGCCCTCAAGTGCTTTATTTTATAGTATTGTTGTACCTCTCCATTATAAGAAATAGTCTATAAAAGCCAGAACGCGGCACTCTGCTCCCTCCTGCGCGGCGGGGACTGAGGAGGTGGAACAGGGCTCCTCTTCCCACGGCTGCTGCCACCGTGGCGCAATAATCCAGAGGAGGGGAAAAAAAGCCACAGAAAAAACTCAATGAGTGGTAATTGCACAAGGCTAAACTGCTCATCCCATCAGTATACCCCAGGCACGTTTGGGTTAAATAGCTTTGGGTTTGTGGCCAACTCTGGGTTTCTTGGGCAGCGTCTTCCTCTGTCCCTGGGGGGCTCAGAGTGGGGGGGGCTCATGGTGTGAAATGAGTTTTGAGATCTGAGCCCAGGGTGAAAGGGTGGGGATTGTAACTCCTCCATCTCCCACCTCGGCTAGGTCTCAGCTCCCCCAGGGAGATGGGCTCTTGTAACCGGGGTGGCCAAGGAAAGGCGAGGGATGTTGACCCCGGTGGGCTTTTAAAGCTTGAACAGTTTGGGGAGGAGATGAAAGCTCCTCCTACCCCCCGGTTTGGCTCATGGGTTCGGTGCAGTGAGGTGCAGCCAGGCACGGTGTGGGGACTGGAGGAGGGGGGGCAGGAGCTGGCCCTGGGACCTGCAGCGAGCCAGGAATGCCAACATCCCGGTGCCAGCTTGGGGGAGGACATGCATCTCGGGTCTGACCCATCCCACCCTTCCCAAGCTGGAGGCACAAGCCTGACCCCTGCCAGCTCTGCGTCCCAAACCTGCGCTGAGCATCCCTGACCCCCCGGCCCCAGCCAGACCCGAGCTGGAGCCTGGGATCCAACCGAGCTGCTTCCGCTTCGTTAGCTAGTAATTACCCCAACAGGCAACGGTGCTATTTGTGTGATTGGAGGCTGCTAATTGCCAGCCGGGGAAGGCGATACAGAGGAGGGCAGCTGTGTTTTGCCCTCCCCATCCCTCAGGTACATCCTTGGGGCGCTGGGACCCTCTCCCTGCGGTCGGGGGCTGCCCGAGCCTGCCGCAGCCCAGCGAGGGCCTTCCTTCCATTTGCTCCCGGGCTGGCAAGCCGGGCCCTGCCTCTCCTGCCCGGACACGTGTGGCTGTGGGCTCTGTCCCCTCCGCCAGCTGCGTTTGACCTTTCGTCGGTGGCACTTGGAGAGCAGCAGCGGCTGCGCAGCTTTGCCGCATGGTCCCCAGGGGCCGGCTCTCCGCCACGGCCGCTGCGGCTCGGAGGGGAAAAATCACATTTTCTTCTCATCCCTCCATTCCCCTTCCCACTTTGGAGCTTTTTTTAGAGCCAAAGGGAAGAAAAGGCCGTGGGCTGCCTTTCCTGCCTCCCCTCTGCTCCTGCCCTTTCATTCCCCTCTTCCCAGCAGCTGCAAATGGCTTTGCCTGCGAACGCTCACATTTGTCTGTCCCTGCACCTTTTCATCTTGTGCTGCCTAAATACCGGGGCCGGGCAGCTCTGGTAGGTGAGCGGGGAGGAAAAAGTGCTTTTGCTGGATCGGGTTCATGGGCAGATGAGCTGCGGAGCCCCCTCCTGCCGATGGAGAAGCCGGCCGCCGTGAAGCAGGCAGCCGGGGTGGGAGATGCCTGGTCCTGCCACCGCGGGTGGCCCTGGGGAGGGGGACGCAGGGGCTCGGCAGCTCCCCAGTGTCCATCTGGAGGTGATGGAGAGGTGTCTTGGGAGTGCTGTGAGGCAGCCAGGGACTGTCCGGGAGTGTCCTGCGGCCTGGGGGACACACCCTGTGTGGTGAGCCAGGGCTGATGGAGGGGACATGGGCACCGTCATCCTCCATCATCTCAAACCAGGGGAGAGCACTGCATCCCCCCAATATCAGCCCCCCACCATCCCAGGGTGCATCATGTCCAGCATCCCAAAGCTTTCCAGCTGGGTGTTGATGGATGGCCCTTGCTGGTGACGGATGCTGCAGCTCCGCGTCCCAACCTCTCCCTTATTTATCACCCGGTGAGGCACGGGGTGGAGGAGATGGAGGGAAGGGACAGGGAGGCCACTGCCACCATCCCGCACCCCAGGGGCCAGCACAGCCTTGGAGCTGCCCCAGGGCTGTGGGTGCTCCCAGGTTTCCCGTGGGTGAAAACAACTTCCACAGGTGGAGAAAGGAAGGACAGAAAAAAGACATCTTTGGCAAGTGCCTCGTCCTTGGATGTACCCAGCTGTGGGGACAGGCAGAGGGGGGACCCCAGGTGCCGGGCTCTGCCCAGGGCTGTGCAGGCTGCGGGGCTGGGGGAAAGAGAACCATAAACCAGGTATTTCCCACTGGAAAGATGATGAACGCTCTCATGCAACTACTGACTCTACAAAACCCAATGACCAAGTTAAGGGTGCACCGGTGGCAGCCACCCACTACACCACCACCCTGGCGGCTCTCCCCAGCTCAGCACACGGTGCTGCACATTGTCCCATGGCCATTGCTGCTCTCCTACCCCCCTATTCCACTGTACTCCGCTTTTCTTGGGAAAACCAGCTGGGATCCAGCCCCACCGAGCATCTCCAGCCCCTCCGCCCAGGCAGCCCCATGGCCAGACCCATTCAGCATCCATGCACATCTGCACCCAAAGCAGAGCCGTGCATCGCCTCGCAGGTCTGCATCTCAGTTGCAAATGTTATTTTAAGCAAGGAGTCCTTCCTTTCCTCCTCCTCCTCCTCCCTGGCCGAAGCAGGAAGACACTGCAGCAGGCAGACGCGTTGCAGGGCGATGGAGAACCCTCCCCCCCCCCGGCTCCTGCCAGGCAGTGCTGGCTTAGTCAAGGGAATAATTGGTAGGTGCTTCTGAAGTGCCATGAATAGAGGGCACTTGTAGCCTTTGTTTATTGACTCTCGAGTGATAATGAATACTTCCAAAGATAATTATCGATTTTCTGCACATGCAGTAAACCTGTTTGGCTGGGGAATGGGTGGAGCGGCGCCGCGCCAGCGCTGCGTGGAGGTAGGAACGGGGCATTTTGGGCAAAACCAGGCTCTTCCCACCGGGTGCAAGCCAAATAAGAAAGAAAACAACCTTAAAAATTCAACATTTATAAAAAAAAATATTTGTGCAGCTCCAGGACAAACCCAGCTTTCCTCTCTCTGCTAGGGGGAACAGATTAAAATTTAATCCTAGATAAACACATTTTCTCCTTTCCCTCCCCTCGGGTACTTCTTGTGCATGCACAGCTCCATCCCACTCATCGCTTCTGCCCTCGCGCCAGAGCTCATCCTCCTTGATGGCCACTGAAACCCCCCAGCGGGTGTTCACCCAAAGCAGGGACCGCTCTCTTTTCATGATCACCCCCAAAATCGAAGCCTGGGGGCGGGAGGGGACGGGGAGATCCGGCTCTTTAAGTGTGGGAGAGGATAAAGCAGGAGAAGGCAGGGCCTTCTGAGCATCCCCACCTGCCTCTGAGCTCGGTAGGTCCCTCCCGGGTTTCCCAGGGGGGTTTTGAGTGCCGAGGAGGGGCTTTGCGGGGTGTGGGGGTGCTGGGTGTCTCACTGGGTGGTGCAGGCGTGGTTGTTGGGCTGCAGCATCGGGTGCAGCCAGTGGTGCCGGGGGCTCAGCAGCTTCGGGGAGAGCCCACTTTGCAGCCACCCCCCTGTGCTGGGTGGGAGAAACCCAGGTTCAGCCCTTTATGTCACTTAAGAAAAAAAAAAAAAGGCAAAACAAAAAAAAAAAAACCCAAAAAAAAAAAAAATCATGGAAGAAGAGCTCTCTAAGGAAGAGATTGGTGGGGGTCTTTTTTTTTTTGTGGGTTTTTTTTTTTTTTTTTTGGTGTTTTGTTTTTTTATTGCTTTGGAGGAAAACGTGCTGCCATCCTCCAAGTCCCGCTTTCCCCCTTCCCTTTGCAAAACCAACTCTCCCTGCTACCGTTTATTGCACCCGTTTGGGTGGAAACATTTGAACCTGGCAGAGCCCTGTGTTATCTCCAGGGCTGTAAATAACCCGGGGTGGCATTTATTGCAATGCCCGTGGGGCAAGTAACTGCCAGCTGGATGCTGCTGGGATCTCGCAGGGGAGGCAGTATCTGCAGGGGATGCTGTTCCCACAGCATGGCCATGACCATCCGCAGGGCTCGGGGCAGCCTGTGTCCCATGGCACGGTCCCCGTGACCCCTGGCAGGGGCACCAGCCTGGCTTTGGAGGCAGTGGCAAAACGGTGGGCTAATAGCTACGCTAGAAATGTAAGGTATCACTTCTGCTTATGATATAGTGCTTTTCCTGGGTACCTTGTAATGCTTTTTTCAGGCTGTTTATTTATGAGGCAATTTATTACAGCGCAGTTATTCCATAGCAGAGAAGTCTATTCCTCGGAGCCTCCGCTAACGGAGCCAATTGCTTAATTGGCTCACTGATGTCTCCACAAGGTATGCCAGGAGAGAGGGTTCTTGTTGTAACGATCGCAGCCTTCCTCCTGCCCACGCGCCACCCGTGCTGCTAATTTAATAGCACAAACATTTATTATTCCTTCTATTTGGTGGTTAATTTTGGGGTGTTTAGAGCTGTTCCAGCATTGCTGGTGGAAGGAGGGGAAATGCCCTGGGGTACAGCAAGGACCCTGGTTGCAGGTGGGGGTGGTTACATTCATCCTGCAAAGCCTTGGGGGGGGG
>VXBH01003260.1:292192-391078 GCA_013400035.1 Rynchops niger
ACACGGCACGGCACGTCACGACACGACACGACAGACACCCCCACGCCATGGCCAGCGTGCAGCAGGGCGAGAAGCAGCTCTTCGAGAAGTTCTGGCGAGGCACCTTCAAAGCCGTGGCCACGCCGCGACCCGAGAGCATCATCGTGGCCANCCGGAGGGGAGCAGGCTTGGGAAACTTTGGCTTGGTGGTGCTTGGAGACCGGGAGCTGGCTGTCTCCTGAGGGGAGAAGGGTGGGGGCCTGGAAAGCCCTAGTTGGGCTATGGAGGGGGGGGCCGTGGTGGGGGTCATCATCCAGAAAGTGTGATCACCTCCATCCCTGCCTTGCAGACCCCCAGGCTGTGTGTCTTGCTGGTTGTGTTGTCTCTGCGTCACTTCTTCACCAGGGACCCCCTGGAAGGTGATGCCCGGGGAGGGGAACAGCCCCCCCCTTCCAGCCGGACCTTGCCTTGGCGCAGGGGGGAGGCTGACACACCCCAGGGATGGGCACCCCGGAGGCTACGGCTGGCCAAGGTGCCTGCACACAGCCATGGACCGGGGCTGCTGGGGGTCTGGTGTCCCCCAGGTCTCAAAGCCGAGCAGGCTCAGCTTTGTGTGCCTGGTGCCTGCCTTCCCTGTCCCTCCTGCTCCCAGGGGGCCTGGTGGCCCCATGTTTGCCAGAGCCAGAGGAGAGGCCAGACCCCGTGAAATGAGGTGAGGGGGCTGCTCATACCCACCTGCTCAGCTGGGCTGTCTCATGGGCAAGGGTCCGTGTGGCTTCCTCACGACAATGCGCGCTCTAATTTAGACCAGGTTTATTTTGCTGACTGTCTCAATATTAGTTAAAAATACCCTGTTTGCACTGGTTTTTATAAGGAAAGGAGGCTTTTTCTGGTTCTCTTCTCTCTTTGCTCTGTATTTCCAATGCTGGCTGCTCCCCACCCACTGTGGGGAACAACCCAAAGTTTCATGAAGGCGCTGGGTGGGTAGAGGAGAGGGGCTCAGTTTGCAGCGGGCTGGTGTTGGGGGCTCAGCCTGTACTAAGGAACGGAGAGCTCACGGGGAGCGAGCTGTTTCGGATGCCTCCCCTGTCAGCAGAGGCTGTGAGCCGCAGCAGCGAGGGGGACAAGGGTCCTACTGATAGTGCTATGGGGGAGTCACTTCTGCCCCTGTGGCCCAGCTTCCCAAGCATGAATTTTTCCAATCGCTCTGATTGCCATTAACCAGGGTAGGAAACTGGGAAAGGCAAGGCTTAAGGCTTCCAAAGGAGAAGAGCAAATCTCATTTCCACGGGCAGCATTTGCAGGAGTTCAGCCTTCGTGTGGGAGAGGAACGACTGTGGCTTTTTCCTCCCCTGCATCGGGCTACCGTTGGCACCCAAAGGGGCCATCAGGGGGCTGGATGCTGGCTCTCACTCACACAGACACTCTGTCCTGCCTAAATGTGCCTGAGCGAGCCATGCTACTTAAGTATCTTGCAGTCAGAGATGTAATACAGCAACAAATTAGGGCATTGGGGAAATACAGCAAGCTCAAGTACTAGGAATGATGCACAGCTCTACACAGCAATTTGGATTGCTGTGGACATCCTGGTCGGGCTCAGGAGCGTTTGCGTTTGCAGTTTTGTTAAAAAGTTAATAAATGCACACACCTTTCTGTTTCGCTGGCAACGCCAGCTCTGGCAGCAGGGGAACCATCTGTGCAGGGGTCAGGAGCTCTCGGTACATGGCAAAATGGACCCGCCAGCTCAGCTTTGCCGCCTTTTTCACCTTGGCACTGGCAGATCCTGCTCAACGGGGTCCCCGAGCCAGGGTGTGCTCCGCACAACCGGCCACAATGCTGCCAGGTCCCCGTGTTGGTGCAGCCGGCTCCTTTTGTCTCCTCGCAGTGTGTGCTGCCGGCCGGGGCCCCGGGACATTCCCCGCGGCACAGCCATCTGCGCTGCTGCCCTCCCTACAGGTGAAGAGCGGGGTCAGCCCTGGGGGGACCCTCCCCGGGGGCTGTGGGGTGTTTGTGCTCACCCCTGACCTGTGCCACGGAGGGGCTTTGCTGCCAGGGGGGCTGAAGCCTAAGGCCGGGGGAGCAGGAGGACCGCAGTCCCTGGCTCCTCTCGTAAGGGCTGCCAGCTTGGCTTGCATGGCGCAGGGCTCTGCTGCCTTGGCAGGATCACACCTACGAGATGCCAGATCTCACATCCCCAGGGTCTCGCAGTGGGTCCCCGTCAGGGTACACAGCAATGTCTCCAGCAACCCAAGCCAGCACTAGGTTTGTAGCCCAGCCATAGGCAGAGCCGGCCTCCTGCTCCCCATCCGCCAGGAGAGCGGCCCCAAGGCTGTCAGCGGCTCCTCTCGCAGCCGTCTCCGCGCCTGGCTCCGCTCTGGGATTGTTTTTCCTGAAGGTTTCGCTGCGTCGCTGCTCAGATCGGCCTCTCTTCCCCGATGATGCTCCCGGCTAATTTAAGAGCAAATGACTGCCGTGCCAGCAAGCGCACCAGAGAGGAGACGGGGAGACCAGTTAGCCAAATGAAAAATTAAGATGACCATCTGGATTTCTGTTTTCTCCCACACTCGACAGCTGCTCCTTTGCAAGCACCGCGGATCTCTGCCCTGGATCCGGCCCCGTGCTTCCCGCAGTGGTGGAGGTGATGGTGGGGTTTCTAGGCCAGCGCTGCTCATCTCCCTGTTAATTTTGCTGGCTGGTCCTGTGCCCTCAAGGGGTGCCAAGGGACTTGGTAACATCGTGAGGGTCCTGCTGGGAGACCCCACAGTGGGCATTGCCCAAATCCATCCCCCCAGGGTGCCTTGGGCATGGCTAATGGCTCAATCCAGCTTCCTTGTGGGGCGGCAGTGGGGTTCCTGGGGCAGATGTTTTTTCCCCCTTCCAGCTGGCTCTTCCCTGTGCCCCATCCCTTGCCGCCACCTTGCTGCTGGTCCCAGAGATAAAGCCTCTTCCATCTAAATTCCCTGTGAGGTTTGGAGGGTTAAAGCTCTGCTAAACCCAGGGTTCATGCTGGAACAAAGGAATACATTAATCCCTTCCCTCTCATCCTGCTGGGGCTGGGGGGACACTCACTCTGGCCCCTGACGCAGCTCCGCGCCCAGAGCAGGGCGCTGCCGAAGCAAATGGATTATTGACCGGTTTGCAGTGTGAAAGGAAAAACTGAGGCGCTGGGGAAAGGGGCTTTTCCAATTAACCTTTCCCCACGCAGAGCCCGGCGAGGCTTCACCGTGTAGCCTGGGGCTCTGCTTTTGCGGCTGGGGGTGAGGGACCCGCTGGCTTGGGGAGGCTGGGCAGCGCTGGGGCTACCTCAGGCCTGCCTTTGCTGGGAGAATTGCTCCAGTGCATGCAAAATACCAGGGTGGTTTGAGGGGTTTGTGTGCCCAGAGGGTTGGGGTGAGGGACAGGGACCTCTCCCCCTGCCCCAAACCCCTCCACTGAGCCGGGGTGTTCCCATTCCCTCTAGCTGGTCCATAAGGACGCTGTGATCCCCACCTGGCAGCTGCAAGGGACTTCGGCTCTTGCGAACTCTTTAAACCTCCAGTGATGAGGTGCCACGAGTCTCTGCCCAGACCTTTGGGGACAGGTATCGCTGGCCCTGTGACCAGGACCCACTTTCCTCCCTCTTGGCAGGGGGCTTTTGGCTGAGGTTGTCCCCGCACTGTGACCCTGGCCACAGTGTGGAGGCCGGGAGCCCCATTCGTGCTCTGCAGCCTGACTGCTCCGGTGCTGCTGCGTGTCTCATGAGCATCCGTCCGACGGGGAGCCCAGGGGTGCCAGGGGCTCCCTGGGGTGCTCCAGGGACCCGGATCTTGTGGCAGTCCAGGGGCTTGTGGGATGCTTTTGGGGGTGTTTGTGTTCCCTACTCCCACACCACCAGCCATGGCAGCGTAGCACAGGCTGCCCTGCCCCAGCATCCCCAAATTCAGCCGAAATCCGCTTCTACATGAAAAGTCAGGGCACTGCTGAGGCTGGGGGCTGTGGTGCTGGTATCAGCTCCTAGGGCAGCCGGTGATGCCGGGTGAGCAGGGGCAGTGCTGGGAGAAAGGAGGCTCCTGCATCCCTCCCTGCCAGATGGCCTAAGTGGGTCACATCAGGGCAGTGCAGGGGATTTGTGATTTAACCCTTAATCCCCCGGGATGTGCTATGCACAGAGCGGGAGGGCAGGCTGTGTTGCTGAAGTGGGATTAAGCGCCTTTTCGCCACCTGGTTTGCTATCGCTGGCGATCTTGGTGACGGGTCTGGGCACTGCTGGGACAAGGGTGGCGGCGTGTCACCCCTGGCTGTACTGGGACCGGGCAGGAGCAGCTGTGGCACTGCAGTGCTGGGGGGGTCACAGTATCCCCAGTGAGAGCAGAAGGCGGTTGCAATTCCCCTGTGAGTTTTGGCTCAGCAGAGTCCCTGATGGGCTGGTGACCAGTTCTCTTCCATCCCAACCTCTGGCTTCCCGGCCATGTTTTGTCCCCAACAAACGTCGGGGTGTGGTGCTGGGGAGGAAGCCCCCGCTGATGGCCCCACCGTGCCTATGGCCCCCCGCTCCCATTAATCCTCCCCCTTTTTGGTGGGGCATCTGCTCTGCGGGAAGAGGCGGCGGCAGGGCCGGCCGCGCCAGCCGCCTGGCTGCCATCTGCTCCCTCCCGCTCCCAACGAGCCCCAGCGCTAATGAGCCCATGGCCCCGGCCCAAGTGGGGGGAGAGGGGCTTGAAAAGAAAAGCAGAGGGGGAGAAGAAAAGCCCCTTCCTCGGAGGGGCTGTCAATAGGGAGGCTTTTGTCTGCCCCTGCCCTCCAGCTCCAGCTGGACGGCGAGAGCGGGGAGAGCTAATTAGGCAGCTTGAGAGCTGCTGGGGGAAGCTGAGCGAGGGGCAGAGCCAGGGATGCCTGCGAGACCCCCTCCCGGCTCCTCGCAGAACCTTCCTCCTCCTCCTTCCCCCCAGCCCCATCCATCTGCCTCCCCGCTGGATCCGTGCTGGGGACTTGAGTCCCTGCTGGCCTCCCCAGTGGGGTGGGGGACACTTCTGTCTCCAGAGAGGTGTCCCTGCTGGCATGTTGGAGGGACGGATCCACACCAGGTTGTGAGTGCCACGCAGCACGGCTGGGCTCATCACCCACGGGTGCCTTAGCCAGGGCGCATCAGCATGGGATGGTGCACAAGCAGCTAAGGCTTTAGGGAAAGGGGCCTTTGGAAGCCCCCATAGAAGCCCCAAGTTCATGGACAGGAACTTCTTAGAGACTTTGGGTACCCGCGAAAAGCACTGCCTCTTCACTCTGTGCCCCTGCTCCGGGCATGTGGGTCTTTGCCACTTTCACCTAAAAGCTCCCAAAAGCAGACGTGGGGCTGAGGGTTGTCCCCAGACCAGCAGCTGCAGGGACTGGAAACCAGAAGGGCGGTGGGAAACACCATGGTTTGGAGGATGGGCAATTTCTGGCCTGTAAAAGTTCATTTGAATGTTTTGCTTTGTGCCCATATCTGGCCCCATGGCTCTGAATCCCATGCCCACCAGCAAAAAACATGGGCATGACCTGGCCCTCGTTCAGAGTGAAGGTCCACAGCGCCTCGTGGGGAAACATGGGGTGCAGCATGCGCTGAATCTGGGGCTTGCTGCTGCCCCGTCTCTGGGGAGGAGGGAGCCCACGGTGTCCACACTGAGCCGTGACAAGCACCGTATCCGATCTCCTCATCCTCCTCGTCAGATGAGGGGTGAAATCGGGTGGAAAGAAGCAAAAAGGGGCGGGTGGGGAAGTCTGCTGGCTGGCCAGAGGATCATTCTATAGAAATGTTTAATTTCACCCTCGAACAAAGCTGCCTGCAGATGCTCCTCTGGCTGCTGGGGAGCCCCCCTGTCTGCAGATGCCGCAGGGGCTCAGCCGCAGATGCCCTGGTGGGGTCCGGCACCTCCGGGAGCTGCACTGGCCGTAGGGTCCCCTCCCTGCTGGGCTCAGCGCCATCCTAGCACTTGGATGAGGCTGTTTCATTGAGGTACCCAAGCGTGGAGCAAGAGACCAGGGCAAAATGTGGCAGTTCAGGGTCTTGCGGGGCCAGGGTCCATCCCTGCGTGGTTGGGGGGGAGCTGGCAGATGCCCCCGTAGCAGCACCATCCCCGGCTCATCTCCCGTCCCCGGAGAGGCAGGAGAGCAGGGCTCTTAAACCTGGCACGTGTATTTATATCCCTCTCTCGAGGTCTAAGTAATAAATAATTAGGGCTGTGAGGCCCTAAATAATAAATAGCAGCGATGACCCCAATGCCGGGGATTGCTAAGGAGCTTCTGCCCACCAGTGGCTCCTTTGGCCACTCTCGTCTCCTTGCTGTCACCATCCTGCCTCCACCACCCAGGTCAGCCTGTCCCACTGCAGCTTGTCCCCAGAAAGGGGTCTCTGCTCTTTCCTGGGGTCCCCCGGCATGGGGGATTTCTCCTTCCAGAGGGCCATGGCTGGAGTCTGCTCAGCCCCATCCCCGTCCCTTCCCACATCTCCATGTCTGGCAGCTGGACCTTTCTATACGTACATTTTTCTATAAGACGAACTTATCAAACGTAAACCCAGCGTCAATGAAATGAAATAATTTCATGCATGACCACCCTTTCCTTTTCTTGTCTTTTCTCCTTTTCTCACTGCTGCCACTAAAACCTCTTCATCATTGCAAAGCCCGACCCTGGCCGGCAAAGCCCACCCGCCTTTTGGCTGCAGGTGGTGCCAGGGCTTTGCCACAGCCCCTGGTACAGCTTAAGCTCTCCGGGCTCTTTTCTGTTAGGAGAATGTGGGTGCACTGTGCCCCATGGTCCTGCCCTGCCCTGCCGGAGACCCACACGTGGCTCCCAGCCCCCTGGGTCCTCCTCTGGCCCCGATCCCTGGTGGTGCCACCAGCTGGAAAATGAGGCTGGACTTGATGCCCGTATTGGAGCCCTTTGGCATTCCCAGCAAAGGGCAGGGAGAAATGCCAAACCCCAGGAGCCAGTTGGCTTTTGCAGCCCCACTTGGTGATTTTATGGGTGCATGCAAACATATAGAGGTCATGAGTGCCTGAAATCCAGTAGGAGCGGTGGATCCCAGTGGCATAGCATCCATAGCAGGGCTTTGATCTAGCGCAGATTTTGTCCGTGCCCAGGGATGTGCGGGCTGGACCACCACCTCTGGCTGCATGGTCAGGCACACTGCCCGTATCTTGGTGCCACCATTGCCTGGCAAAGGCCACGCAACCTGCTGTGGGACACCAAGTGCTGCAAAACTGGCTTCTCCATCAGCCACTCGAGCAGAAAGCGCTGACAAACACTGGGAGTTTAAAAATAGCAGTTTTTTTCGCACGCGGCGGGAGCACTTTCCCTGCCAGTGCAGCGGGGACTGCAGGAAGGGCTTAAAAAAAAAAATAAAGCGGGGAAAAAAACTCGATGAAAAACTCTATTGGTGTTTTAGGCTGGCTTAGCTGGGTCTCCCTGCCTGTGGCCCAGGCAGGAGACAGCAAGGCTGGGGCTAACTGCTTCATTGACGACCCGTTTAACACTTCATGTTTAATTTATGTCTCCTCATTAATGAAAGAAGAAACAGCTGCTGCTGCCTAGCCCTGGCTGGGGGCTTTGCAGAAGATGGAGGTGGGAACAGTGGGAACAGGGGCACCAGGGAGGACATCTCGTTTGCCCCCGAGGGGTGCCTGGGTGGGCAGAGGGGTCAGGGGCGGCACGGGCAGGGTCCTGCTGCCTGGGGGGTTGCTCTGCTCTCTCCTCCTGGCTCTTGCTTCCCCTTTGCGAGCAGGGGATGCTGCGACGTACTGGTATGGGCTGCAAAGATCCTTGTGCTGTTGGATCCCGGGGCCGGGGGCAGATGCCCACCTCACATGCAGGTGGCTGAAAATGCTGCGAGACCCGCGGGCTGTGATGAGAAAACGGGTTTTCTCTGCTGCGAACCCCAAATTCCAGCAGCGCATCATCCCAGTGGAGCGGGACAGCACTTTGGCAATGGGCTGGTTGTATTGAATTTATCTCTGTGCCCGCCTGTGTTGGGGTGTGACCGGAGGAGAGCGGGGTAGGAGGCTGTGATTTTATCTACATTACTGTCGGGATGAAGAATTAGCTGTTGCCCAGCAAGAGAAATATTTTTGTATTAAGAGACATCTCACAGTTAAAGACCACCTGCTGAATTAATCTGTGGGTCAGCTGGAGCCGCCGTATAACCACACCCCCCCGCCAAAGCAGTGCATCTGTAACACCAATGTATAACAGCATGTAAATATATCATGACTTATTCTCCGCTGCTCCATCATCCGCGGCCAGTGGAGCAGCCCTCCTTGGCGGGGCGGCCATGGACATGGCATACTGACACGGGAGGGTGGTTAGGGCTTTGGCCCTCAGAGGGGTATCTCCCCCTGAGGCTGGTAATTTCAACCCTGGAATCTATTGTCTATAAAGCATTTGCCCTCTTTAAATCCCCCCTGCTTCGATCAGAGCACGGCCAGATTCGTTACGATGGGGAGAAGCAGGACAAGTGGGTTCAGCACTGCTTCTTCTAAGAGGTTTTTATTTGCCAAAAAACTCCAAGATCAGTAACATACAGCAGAAAAAAAAACCCCAAACCAACAAAGCAGCAGAGTGCCCATGTTTCGCCTGCCCTTCCCTGCTGTGTTGGATGGGCTCCGTGGTTATCTGCCTGACACAGCTGCCTGCCTCGGCCCTGCCTTTGTCTGCCCGTCAGCCACGCATTGGCCAAGCTAATGAGGGGCGATGGTGCAGGGCCACCGGAGCAGAAAAGTGGGTGGATAACGCGTGCCGGGGAGAGGGAGGTGGAGTGGGGTCTGGGTAGGCATCGCCGGTGGAGGACAACAAAGGGAGCTGCTGGTACATTAGAGATAGGGGCATTTTGCAGCCCAGCACTCCCCGGGTGTGCCCTGTGCCTCCTGATTGAGGATGGACGTGATCTCCTGGTGACCTCCTCTGGCCCTGTGTCCCTGGACCCTGGCTGCCCCAGGGAGGTCCCTGTGTGGGGCTGAGCTCTGCAGGACACAGGACATGTTGGCTGCATCTCCCCCAGGATCCCAGGGCGTCCCTGCATGCAGGGGTTGTTGCCCGTTGAGTCCAATGGCTGGAGAAGTCTTTGGCGCAGTTTTGGACCAGTCCTTGTGCTCTCCCAAACATTTCCCACGGATGGTTCAGGAGCCAGCACAGGTGAAGAATGTCCTTAGGATGTTTTGGAGGGCTTTTTTGATGTTTCAGAGAGTCCAGCCTGATAGATGCAACAGTTTCATGCTCCAGGCACATCCCTGCCCTTGCCGAGAGTGTGGAGCATCTCAGCTCCTGCAGGGACAGAGATAAAGGTACAACACCACAGCACGTGGCAGTGGCAGGTTTGGCTCCCAGTGTTTGCTGCCTCGTGGCAGTAGTCACTACCCCATTGCCCTCAGGGGCTCCCTAGAAGTGTTTTTTCCACTCACAACCCCGATATCCCCATCCTTATCCCTCTGAGTGGACTTGGATGCTCAAGGGCAGGCACTCAGCAATGGGAGCTGCCACCATAGGGACAGGGGGGTTAATTTTGCAGTGGAGGTTCATGGGCCAAAGCGCTGGCTGCCGGCTCTGCTGGGCTGCGAATGCCACCGAAGGCACATTTATCCCTGATTAATGGAAACTGAAAAGCAGGATCCTGAGGACCCGTGGCTCCCCTGCCCCCTCCCCGCTGCAGGCTGACACTGCCAACTCTCGCCCTGCGCTGCCAGCGGGTTTATCCTGCGCGGAGCAGAGGACGGCGGGTCTCACCTTGCCTTTCCGTGGTGGAAAAGCAGGTGGCAGAGCCCATGGCTTCAGCCTGCACCCTGCCAGCAGAGCCAGTGCTGGCACATGGCTACCACCCTGCTCCCCCTGCTCGCCCTCCCCACCGCATCAGTATTGATTTGATCTGAACTCCCTTTAACGTGCTGTGATTTCTTTCAATTAGGCTTTGAGTGAGGCCTCTGCGGCGTTCGATAGAGGCAGCCCCAGCACGGTGCCTGGACCACGAGGTCCAGAGGGAGATGCTTGGGGATGCTTCCGCATCCCTGACACGAGCATCCCGCTGTGTCTTATTTTCCCCATGTCCCATGAGGATGATCCCACTGCTTAGAGGTTGCTCCTTGTCCCCTCTGCATTTCCTAGTTCTTTCCATCCCTTGGACTGGTGGCTTTGCTACCCCAACCCATAGGAGAGATTTGCTGCATCGTTAGCGGGTTCACCTTCCTAATTTAGACAAGCTCCAGAGCTGCATGGTCCCCCCCTGCTCTGTGCGGGAGCAGCCCCACCACCAACTGGAGCTGAACCCAACCTGAGCAACCCTCAGCTCCCCATCCCCGGCAAAGTCGCCTTGCTTTCCCCGTTCTCCTTGGTGGCTGTCACCTCCTCGGGACGCACTTAGCCAAGTCAGGGCCTGGTGTCACATTGTTTCCGGCAAACTAATGGGCAGAGTGCTTGTTTTCAGAGATTGCATAGAGCAGAAATCCCTGCACTTCATCTCCAGCTGCAATTACCGAAGCCAAGTCGATGCGGTTGATGGTAATAGGATGGTAACACTGTCTGAATTTGTATTTAATGCTGATTCCAAGGGTCTATAATTTTCATCAGCACCACATGACTTTTTATAGAACAGAAAAATGTGAGAGCAGTTAATGAGCTGTAATTCTGGAGAGCTTCTGCCTTGATTGGGACTAATTATTTTCTTTATAAAAATAATTAACAATCCACACAACCTATAGAGTGAAAGGCATGTGGCATTAATTAAACCGTGTGGTATTTTCAACCCACCTTTACCTCCCCTTTCCCAGCACACCCCACATAGACGGTGGCGTGCCACTGCAGAGAGCCAAGCTGGGTGCGAGCACGCACCGGGGCGAGGGCTCGTGCAGGGTTTTTCGCAGGTCCTGAGCGAGAGGGCTGCACCCAAATTCCACCTCCGCAGCCTCCTGGCCCTGTGTGTGCTGTAAAAATCCTCATTTGGGTATGAAAGGTTGTTTTGGCTGGAATAAGGTGATGTTTTACACGCGTGGGCAGTCCGTGATGGGTGCGGAGGGGATGCCGGGGATGTCTCTGTGTTCCGGCTGAAGAGCAGCTGGTGGGACCCCGGGGGGGGACGCAGAGGGCTGTGCCGGGTGCTGTCATTTGCTGTGGGGCACCAGGATATCACAAAATTGAGATGGCTGCTTTGCACAGGCCGAGCCCTTGTTCTCTAGCGCTCTGAGATCCTGGGATGAGTCCCAGGCGAATGTGCCCCAGCACTGATAGTGTGCGGGTCCGTGTGTGCTTAGATGCGTACTTACATAATATATAATTGTTAACAAGACTAATTCCTCTATTTTCCTGGAGGTATTCTGAGAACTAATGAATATATTTGCATAATCTTGATTTTGTTTATGAATAATTCTGGATTATCCGAATGTGAGTAACACCGGGGCTTTGCTGTTCTAGATTGCCTTTCAGCTGAGGATAGCGAAGCATTTTACAAATATTAGTTCAGCCTCACAAATCTCAGCAAGCGATAAAATTATTATCACACCCAATTAAAGATGGATGTGCCAAAAAACGGGCTGCCATGGGGCCCAGGAGTCCAGGCACCCACCTGCCTCCTCCAAACCTTCCTCCTAGGGAGCAGCAAGCCAAGGAATATTCTCCCCTTTCTCTTTTGCAATGATTTAAAACAATGTTCAGGGTTGCAGGTGGCATGGAGGGTTGTGGACGAGACCTGGGAGCAGAGAGGGGGGTTTCTTTCTGGCTCTGACCCCCAAACAGCCCTGGGTGCTGCAGCACCAGGCACACCGGTGCCTGTCGTGTGTCAGGGGTGGCATGGACACACCTTTTGCCCTCCTTGGAGTGCAGTGGGAAGAGGAAAGGACCTGCCTTCACCCCCAGAAACTCTCCTTAACTTAAAACCCCCTCACCAGTCCTTCCTGGGCAGCTGGCAAGACCACCGAGGTGTTTCCCACGGGACCAGCAGGTGTTACGGGGAAGGAGGATTGGCATCAAACCAAACCCTCCCACCCATAAGGCTGCAATTTGGTAATTTCCCAGCTCAGCTGACGTAGGAGATGTGATACAGGGAGGCAAAGGGCCCTTCTGGCCATAAAACCCCAGGCAGCATGTAGCAGGGGGGTTAAACCCCACTTGCCACCTCCCTTCCTGGTCTGGGAACGTCGTAGGCTCATCTCTCCAGCAGGAGAAATCTGTTGCTTAATTCCTTTCTGCGGGAGCTAATTGCTGCCCACGCGTCCCCGTGCGGGGACATCTGCTTCTTGTGGTGTCACTGAGCTCTCTCGGTCCCAGGTGGCCCTGGCGTGCGTACCTGGGCATCGCGGTGGGATGGATGTTTGGGAGACAATCCCAAATGAGGGGATATCGCAGGACCTCTGTCTCACCAGCCCCCCCAAGTGCAGCAGACCAATTTTTGCTGACTGCTGCCTGGGGCTCCCCCCAACCAGTTGCCATGCGCAGGCAGAAGATGTTATCCTCCACCTCCCTAATTCGGGGTAGAGCAGCACTGGCACTGCCCTGCTCGAGTGATGCCCCTGGACAGGACACCTGGGTTGGGGACACCCATTCGAATGCACCCACAGGTCTGCCCTGACGGGGTTTGAGCTTTTTTTAATGTCGGAGTGATTTCAAGCTGAGCCTTTGGGATTGCTGTTCATTAGCTGCAGGCGGGCATGCGTGTCTGTGTCCCGGCACATGGGCTGGTTTATTAACAGGGTGCAGTGACCTGAGTGTCCCTGCTCCCAGCCTGGATGGACAGGGCAGCCGTCTTCTCCATGCTTTCCACATCAATCGGAGTCTTTCCCGGGGAGCTCTGTGTGAACGGGTTGGTTTTTTTGGAGCTGGGACCTGAGTGTTGGGACCTCCAGTGCATTTTCCCCTCTTTTTCCAGTGGCAATTAAAAAAAAGCAAATTAAGGGAAAAGCGGAAAAAGCTTTATGTCAGCGGCAAAGGGAGTGGATCTTCTCCAGCCTTGCTGCCTCCAACGTACCTTATTACTAATTCATTTTTAAACTGATCTCTCAGCGCTCCCAGGAGTTCCTGGTAACCGTGTGCTTACAATCCCCTATTTGATTAAAATTTAACGAGCTATGTTATTGGCAAATACACTATTTCGCTGCTGTTCGCCATGCCAAACGGCGTGGAGGGAATCAGTGCATCGCAGAGAGCACCCGTAATGACGATGCACCACGGATGTGGCATCCCATGGCCCGGCCCTGCCATCGTTTGGCAGCACACAGGGTGGCTTCCTCATTAAGGAGTGAGCCCAGGCTCACCGGGAGGATAGTGCTCTCCAGAGATCCCGGATTAACCTGTGTGAGGGACTGGAATCTTGTGTGCAAGCGCGGCCCCGTCCATGGCAGCCAGCACTGAAGCAAGGCGCTGCTGTGGGGGCTTGGCTTGACCTCGGGGTGCTGTGGTGACACAGGGGACACACCCTGGGTGGGGGGGTTGCCACTGTACAGCCCGTTGGGTGTGAAGGTGCTCTCCAGCCTGACCACTTTGCAGATAGTTTTGGGACATCCTTCACGTTGTTGATTGTTTGGGGTTTTTTTTGTTTAAACCCTCCTAAAAGGTTGAGCATCATCCCCCAGTGCTCCTCAGCTTCCAGCTCCCAGTGTTGTGGTGGGAAGTGCCCAACCACAGCAGCTGGGCTCCCTCTAGCCCATGGTCCTGCCCTTCGCGCGGCTTGGGTCTGCCCTTGTGGGCAATTGATTAGTGAGAAATTTGAGCTCAGATCCAGGTTTTTCCTAATTGGAATCTCTACGAGGGCTGCCCCATGCCTGGGCACCAGCTCTGCCCCCTTCACTGGGGAGCTCAGGGCTGCCTGGGGGATGATGGTAGGGACGGGGTCTGGGTGTGCAGTTTGTGGCCAGCTGGGAGTTAGCCATGGGGCTATGGCAGGGTTTAATATAAGCTCTTGGCCCCGGTCCCTCCTCAGACCAGCCCCTGCCGTGTCAGGGTCACTCAGATGCCTGGAGCCCCACAAAACATGGGTCAGGGGTGTGCAGGATTGTTGTGCTGTGGTGCAGCTCGGCGTAACGTCGGTACTTTCAGCTCTGTTTACACACACCAGGGAGAAGCCAAGGCTCCTCCTTTGCTATTCCCTGATTGAGGAGAAAACTGGCTCCTTTACAGGCATGGGAACCTGCAGGGTATTTGTCTAAGGAGGAGGATTTGTGGGTAGGAAAGGCACAGGATTCTCCCCCTGAGAGCCAGCCTGGCCCGGCAACCTGCAGGTGCTGATGGGCATGAAGCTCCACAGAGACCTCCGAGCCGGCAGCGTGGGAGTCACAAGATGCCATAGAAACCGCTCGAGACGGGGCAGCAGTCCAGGTTTCCTTAGGAAATGATACGACTGCATGCCATATTCTTCAGGTTTATCTCTGCTGTCGCTGGCAGGCAGTCAGCGGAGCCATCCCGGATTGCTGACAGCAAGGGAAGGTGACACAGAGCCCTGCAAGGCGGCCGGGTGTTCAGGTGGGAAGAGGGATGGGAAGTGCCCCTAGGGAGAAGGGGACCCAGCCATGGGGAGCAGGGAGAGGCTGTGCTCACCCTCGTGCCTGACCCTACCTAAGATGGTCCACGGGAGCATCTCTTTCCTCCGTGGAGTTTTACGCTCCGCCAGATCCGTCCATCCCGTGCTGCCCAGTCGGAGCCGCCGCCAGCTGGTGCCCGGGACGGAGCCCTCCCCGCGGGCTGCGACCGTACCGTATCCCCCAAAGCATCTGGCACTGACCCCGTGCTGCTACCGGGGCCTCCTCCAGCAGGGAAGCTCCTCTGTTCTGATTCAACCATGCATAGCAAATCAACTGCTGGAAAATAAAGAGCCAAGCTGCTTTTTTGGCCCAGGATGCGATAAGAGCGGTCGTTAAACGTTTCTGGAGTCCAAGAGGCAAACGGAGCGGCTGCCACATTCAGGCTTGCAGCAGGACACAGGGTTCCCGGGAGCAGGAGGGGGAGGCGAGTCAAGGCTGGCAAAAATTGGATGAAAAATGTATATTACGGAATTGCATTTCTCTTCTGTGTTTAAACTGCCTCAAGAAAACCACGCGCTTCTCTGCAGCTGGTGCCTCTGCTGATGCACGGAAAAAATAGCGGGGAGAAGATTAAAATTGAACTGGCTTGGAGTCTGTGTAATCAGGAAAAATATCTCCGTGATTTGCTATTATAATTTTCAATAACAAACTGCAGGGCTCCTGCCGCACTAATAATAACAGTTTGAATGAGGTGGGGAAAGAACCTGCCGTGGGGTGTTTGTGTGTGTGTTTGTGGGAAGCACTTACAGTTTTCCCCGTCTCCTAATTTTGAAGAGGTATTTTTAGTGCATATTTCAAAGAGCTTTAAGTAAACACATCTGCTGGAGTTTTTGCTTGGCAGTGTCTTTACAACCTTCTTTTCTTCCACCTCCCTCTCCTGGGATAGAGGAACAGTTTGACCATTTCTTTTTCAATCAGATGAGCAAAGCTAGAGAGCAAGAGAGAAAATAAAAGCGTCATTTTGCCAGCACCAAAAGGCTTCTTGGCCCAAAGTGGTGGATTTTAGAAACACTGTGAGCAGCTCAGCCCAGAGCCCAGGGCAGAGGCACATCGGAGGTGGCCGTGGCAGAGAGCTGAGGGGATGCAGGAGAGCAGGGAAGCCAACCTGCCGCCTGTCCCCTCCTGTGCAGCCAAAACCTCCAGGTGAGGAAAGGAGAGGAAAGGTGCGATATTCAATCATGTGTCCAAGCACTTTATGGATGTTACTCAGGAAAAATGGCAAGAGAACCCCTGGTGCGAGCGGCTGCAGGTGCAGGAGTTTCTCCCTCTTCCCCTCGGGGCTTTGCGCCTGCTACAGATGCCTGTGTCCTTTCACAGGCTGGTGTTCCCAGTCCCCAGGCGAGGCATCCGTCATTGGTTTAATGCCATTGAGACATTCATAGCTAATAGACTCATCAGAGATGCTTTAACCTTTTTCGGTTTTGGGGCTCCAGTTGGCTGGAGACGCTCTTACCTTTTCGCCAGGGGCTGTGGAGATGATGGGAATACAGAGCCAGCCAGGGCTGAAAAGGGCAAGGTAATAAAGTTTCTGTATTGGCTTCCCAAATACTCTGTCCTGAGCTTGGAAATGCTGTTGGTGCAGGTCTGCCAAGAGCAGTCAGTGCTCAGGGTCTCCAATGTGCTCATGCGTGCGGCCAAGTGCCCTGCAGCACCATTCTGCTCGGGCTGTGCATCCAGCACCCAACCCAGCTGCGTGTGGAAAGTAAAATAATTATAAAAATAAAAGGCTTGGTTAGCATGATCCAGCCCCAGCATGCTTACGCTGCTTCTTGCAAAGCAGCTGGGAAGGACAGAAAAGCTGCGGCCAAGCTACGGAGGGCTGGGACTGATGGATCCTGTCCCGCAGAGGCAAGGGAAGATGCTGCTGAGGTTGGAGATGGCCTCATGGCAGGGTCCGGCAGCTGAAAGGTCACTATGAAGGCAATTTTCCTGCTTTTCTCTCCTCTCGAGAAGAGGAGCTGAGTTACTGCAGGGGAAAAGGATGATTGATGAAAGCTTTGTGGCAGGAGAGTGCTGCGAGGCCGGGGCAGAGGAGTGCGGCTGGGACGTGGGAGCCCGCGGGCAGGGGAGGGCAGCTGCCCGGCCCTGGCAGCGCTGAGACGCCAGCACACAAGGTTTTCAAGTGCACACCAAACCCACACCGACTGCATGTCACCGTGGGACCCGGGGGGACGGGTGTCGCTGAGCTCAGCTACCGGGGAAGCGTGTGTTACCAAGTGCCACATTTGATGACCTGAGGAGATGGCACTCAGCCATGGCACTGAGTGCAGCGTCTCAGGATGGAGGAACGGGGATGGTGTGTGAGTTAGCTCTGCTCCTGGAGGCAGCAAACACCCGGTGCCTTTGTCCCGTCCTCTGCAAAGGCTGCCAGGATCCGTCCGTAGGCAGGAAGGGCAGTGCAATCCCGTGGGGGCTAGTGGGGGGCAAATATTTCCCCATGGCCAGGCTGGTTCAAGCGGACTTACCCGTGGGGTTCACCCCATGTCTCTGTAGGCCACAGGATGTCTTTAACAACTTCCATGAGGTGTCTTTGCTGAGCCCAGCACATCTCCCAGGTCTTGCAAATGCCCTGTGGGACCTCCCCAGTCTTGCATTTTCCTTGGCCTCTGCAGAGAAGTGGCCTTATCCTGCCACCCATGTGCACGGCCACCTTGGGCTCCGGTACGACACCCGGTGCGAAAGTCTCCTAGTGAGACATCAGTGACTCCCTACCCTTCCCCAGCAAAGTGATGTCCAGTCCCAAAGGGATCCGTTGCAGAGCACAGGGGCTGCAGCGTGGTTAACTGGCCTCTGTGGTGCCACCACAAACTAGAGGTGACACTCTAGCTGTCCAGGGAAGGGACGCAGGATGGAGTGGCATCAAGCGATGGGGCTCTGCAGGGCACTGCTGGCAGCAGGGAGCTCAGTGGGATTCAGAAATGCAATGTGCCTTTGGGAAAGGCAGGTGGGAAGAGATTCAGGCAGTTTGCAAAAATAAACAGGGACCCCCACACCTCGCAGCTGGGCTGCTGTCGCATGCCCTGTTCTCCTCCAAATGGCCATAAGGTTTTACAGTGGTTTTGCCCCCTTTCAAATTAGGAATATTTGGGTTCTTTCCCACCAGTGACCTTTTCTGCATCACTTCTATTAGGGTAGCAGTACATCATTTCCCTCTGCTCTCAACAGTGCGTGTTGCTGCTTCCCTTCCAGCCACTGAAAAGCTGGCAAAAACTGTCGTGAGCCCAAAAAACTCCTCCTGGAGTGGAGACTGCTGCAAAGGGAAGGGACAAGGCGAGCCACCCATGGCGGGAGGTTGCACAAAGCATGTTGTGCTCTGAGCTGGTGGCAGACAGCCCGGCGGGTGCCTTGCTCCGTGGGGTCTCTCCATCAGGAGTAGGGATGCTGCTTTTGGGCAGGTCTAATGGATAGGCTGGATTTCTGCATGGGAGAAAGAAAGAAAAAAGAAAAATGAGTGCAAGCAATTGAATTGTCTAATGGAAATGAAGAACCTTGGAGGGCAGGCAGGAGCAGCAGGCAGCTGCCCATGGCCAGGAGTGCGTCCTTAGGGATGTACATGCAGCCCCTATGTTGGGCAGAGAGGCTGCGGTCCTCGCTCCGGTGGTGGAGCAGTGTTGCCCCCCAGCAGAGCAAACCCTGGGCATCCTTCCTGCCTCCTCTTCCTCCTGCCTGCTCCAGCACGCATTCCTGCGGGCAGCACGTTCCCTGCGCTCCAGCAAAGCAACCGCAGAGGCTTTCTCCTTTCTGCTGCAGGCAGGGGACCGTCAGGGGAAGGTGTGATAATCCTCTCCTTTCAGGCCACAGTAATCATTCAGACCAAACTGCAAGCACTTTTATATCAGTCATGAAAGAAAACAAATAAAAAATATGTTTTTTTATATATATTCAATCAATGTCTATGGAGCTTAACGCAAGGGGATTCCCAGCCAGTTTAGAGTGTTAGTGACTCTCAGCATTCATCAGAGGAGAACATTTAGTTGAATTGAAGCCAGCCTTTGATGGGATTGGAGAATAATTATTTTCATCAATAATTACTTCCAGGCCCAGAAGAAATGGTTCCTAGCGTGTTGCAGGACAGGAGTCCTTGGTTGCCTCAAGGCCAATAGGTTTTAATCCCAGGACCTGAAAATCCCATTAGTGGGAGCAGTGGCCGGGGCGAGAGGGACATCGCCCGCTGTGCCTGGGTCCCTCCTGCAAGGCAGCGATGCCCCAGCGTGCTGCCAGCCTGGGGAGGAACCCTCCGCTGCTGGAGCTGATCCAGCCCAGGCTTTGCACAGGTCATTAATTTGGGGACAGTTTTAATGGATCCTAATGATTGAGCCTCAGAAGACCATTCTTAAAAGGGGTTCGGGAAAGGCCACAAGCTAATTAGCTTGCACAAAGAAAGCAATTAACCATGTAGCTTCCCAGATGATTAAAAATAACATAGATGTTGGGAAGCAACTGGGGGATTTTACTACAAGCAGAGTAATACATTTTTAAAGCCAGAGGGACCACCACCTCCTGCATGCCTTGGGCCAGAGATATTTCACCCAGCTTCCCCCCACTGACCCCTGACGCTTAGACTTGGCTGATGCACGTCCTTAAGTGTTCAGGAATTACAAACTGGGCCGCAAGAAGGAGTCCGCTATTAGAGAAAGTGGAATTTTGTTGAGGTAGAAAGCACAGGTGGAAAGAGAGGGGTGACTCTTCTTCTGCAGGTGCTCCTGTGCCAGCTCCAGTCCCAAAGAGTGTTGCTCATGGCTGGGGCAAGCCACGGGATGTTCCCTGGGGCATGCAAGCCTCTGGCCGTGCCTAACCTGGGCTAACATGCCATTTTAGCATCACACTGCTCTTTAACTACCCTCTTGGCCCCATTTAACCCCCCAGATGTGCAGCATACACCTGGCCCATTGTTCCTGACCCCACAGCCCATGTGTGATCGCTGGGACGGTGTCTTGCAGCAAAAGCAACCTCCCGGCATCCCTGAGCCACTGTGGCTGCAGGGGTGGCAGGGGACATCCCAGCCTCCCCCAGCTCCAGGGACTTCATGTGGCCTGGAGGCTTTGCGTGTGAAGGGAGAAGGCGGGTGGGGTGGCAGATGCAGCAGTGGGACCCTGCAGAGCTGACCCGGGGACAGCTAAACCCCAAAGCAGCACCCAACAGCCCGTTCCTGAGATTGGCTTCAAAACAATAATGGGAAGAAATGGGGACACTTTCTCTGTCAGCTGAGCCCAGGCCACTATCGGTACCACCTCACAGCCAGGTTGGGCTTGAACACGTCAATGCTTGCTTTATTTATTTGAACAATACTCAGGATGACACTAAACCCACAGCATTCTTGGTGCCCCTGCCAGGTATAGTTTATGGCTTTCCATTAATCTTTCTGTTCTTTGAAATAAATGTCTGTGGGGCCTGAAAACCTATTTACGTTCCTCCCAACTGTCTGAGCTTGGGTTTGTTTGGGTTTCTTTTCTCCATTTGCCGCCTTTTCTCCATTTGAGTTTGCCCTTCCCAAGCCCCGGTGTTTCTTGGAGACCTCTCATCTCAGGCTTTCCCTGCCCTGGCTCTGCTCCTCACCAACTCTCATGATCTCCCCAGGGCTCTGGCAGGCACCTGCCTGGCCCAGGTGGTTTCCCTTAGCTCTGCTGGGCTCTCACAGGTTCTCCAGTTTGGGCTTTCAGCAGGACCAGGTGTGTTTACTGGCCCAGCACCCTATTTGTAGGAGTGGGGAGGAGAACTATCCTCTGCCTGCCAAAGCTTTGCTTCTACCTGGGTGCTGGCAAGGTGGACAGGATGAGGATGTTTGGCAAGGCATTGGCAATAGAATAGCAGGTTTGGGAAATAGCGTTTGAAATGCAAAAGTGTTTTTTCTACCACAGTGCAAGGCTAGTGCTGTCTCTGCAGAGCTGGTGAGCTAAAACCCACAACGCAGAGGAAGGTGTCCAGGGGTGTTGGTCTGACCTGAGTGCTGTTGCACCAGACCCAGATGCCATTGCTGTTCCTGCAGTATGGGGCTGTCCTGCTGCTTCTCAGCTGCACGATGCTTTTGCCATCTCTGCCTGAAAGCCAGGTGCAGCATGTTCATGCTGGGGATCAGCTTAGCTTAGAAACGAGCGCTTTCCGGAGCACTTTCCACTGTGTAGAGCTGAGCGCCATGGGCTCAGGAGGCCCAGGAGCAACCTGCAGTGCTCCTTCACAGCAGCACAGGTCCTACCAGTGGAAAGGAAAGGGATCCTCCAGTACATGGGAAGACTTCAGCAAATGAGCCCAGCTGTAAGGGCAGCTCTTTATTGCTCACTCTCTCCCATTGCTGCTGCAGCGGGACGCTCGGCTGCCTGTCGTACCCTGCGGAGGACAGACATCCCGAAAAGCTGAGTGGCCACACGGTCAGGGAGGCCTCCACCACCAACGGCTGTGCGAAAGGGAAGGAGAGACGAGACCATGCTCGCCGCAGTTTGCGCAGGTAGGAGCCAGGGCTGTGAGCGTGGTCACCCCGAAGAAGGGGATGATGGAGGGAGTCGGTGAGAGCTGGGGATGGGTTAAATCACCGGGTGAGTGCAAATGTTTGCAAGTGCATGAAATCCCTGTGCGTGTTTGCTGTTACAGTCCCCTTGCAAGTAATCCTTGCTGGAAGACAGGCGACCTGCCAGCATCCCTGCGTGCCACCAGGTCCATGGGGTACCCCTGGTTGGGCATCGCCCTCAGGAATTCCACTTTCCCCACGCCTAGATCAGACCAGCAGTACTGGCTTTATTAGGACACAGCTTTGTTATCAGTTCGTTATTAGCCTCTGACAAATTGAGAGGGGGAAAACCAAATTGAACGTTGTAAATGAAGCAACTGGGGTCTCTGAGCCCTGCCTGTTAAACTGTCTCTGGGATTAAAGCCTCTCCATTTGGGTAAAGATGTTGGAAAGAAAGAGCAAGAAAGCACATTTCATATCTTCAGATTTCAGGCTAGCCAGAACAATAATCTAAAGCGTATTTTTAATTAGACTTCGATTACAATCGCGGAGAAACAATTAAAATCGGATCAGTGCAGGGAGAAAGCTTCCACATCAAAGACAAAAGGCTTTATCTCGTGAGAGGGAGAAGTGCTCTACAGCAACTGCCTGCGGCTGTACGGCACGGTCGGAGGTTTCTCCCCACTCTCCCGTGGCCGTGCCTGGCCGTGGCCCTGGGCGAGAGGGGGGCTGAGAAAGCAGGTGGGAGCTGGGGTGGATAACTGAGGGTCTGGGTGTTCCTAGGACAGAACCTTGGGGTGGCTTTGGGCAGATGTCTGAGCTTAGCGACAATGACTTGTTCTTGAAAAGACATTTTTTTCTACCTCAATGCAGACGATAGACCCACTAAGCCCAAGGTGTTCCATATCCCACAACAGCATTTCTGCTGGTTGATGAAATCCTTGGGAGGAGAAAAGGAGGGAGAAGGAGTATTCGGGTGCTCCTCAGAGTCATAGTGTCATTGCACCTCGGATTTACTGCCCCAGAAGCACATGGCACTCAGTTATTCACAGTTCACAACTGAAGCGTTAACGTACAGCTTCGTTTTGTAGAGCAATTTAAAAAGAAAGTATACTAGGAGCATGAAGCAATTGGCTTTTTTATGATAGTGTAATTTTGGTAGTAATTGAAGCCCTGGGTGAGCAAGTGTTGGGGGGCAGTGGAGCCTGAGTTGCTCCCCCCCGGAGTGACATTTGATCTGCATTAGGACTTTCATTAACGATAATGCTTGTTCTTTCTGCAGAAAACTGCTCAATTTTTGGCCTGTTTCTGCAGTGAAGTTCCCATCCCACAGTGTTTTCCAAACATGGGGCTGCCTCCACGCGTCCCTTGCTATGGGCTCCTCCAGTTGGCAGGGCCAGAAGTGGGGAAACTGAGGCACAATCCAACAGCGATTTTTGCAGAGGTCCTGGGGAAATGGCTGTGCTCCCCACAAACCTTGCTCCTGGATCCCTCTGGGGGATCCACAGACAGATTTGGGGATCAACCTGGGGATCCACAGGCTGCCACCAGCTGTCCCGGTCTTTATGAGCATTTGCTTTGGTTAATGAGTAGCCACGGAATATCTGTCATAATTTCAGCCCAGTGCTCGAATTAATTTAACCATAGTATTTGCTTTTCATTAAAACATGATGCGATTCGGCATCATACGTTTAAAAAATAAATTAATTTATAGGAGGTTTTTTTCCCCAGGGCTTAACAACTGTGTAAGAGAGGCATATCTCATTAAATTACCGTAGCATCTCAATAAATATATATATTTCTAATCAATTGCTATTTAACATAAGTCAAGTCTTTTATTACAGTTAGATGCATCTGTTTGCAATAATTATTGTATGCAAATTAAATGCCAATTAATTATTTAAAGCATATTTACAAATAGCAACAAAATCTATAAATCTGTTACGGAGTCGTTAACCTCAGCAAACACGTTTTAAATAATCAGCCGGCATCACCACGGCGTACAGTAGCTGTCTCATTATATCTCCATTAAACCCATGGAGGAGACACTTCATTTAAACTGTGACCAAATTATCCGTTAGAGGGGTAATTAGGCGCTCGCCTGCGTCCCAGGTCCACCGTGAAAACTGACCTCTCTGCCCTGGATGTCCCTGAGGTGGGGACAGTGGCAAACGGGGGAGAGCAGTCCCAGGTGAGCTGATTCAGACATATTTTTATCATTTTCATTTTTTTGTTTGTTTTCCCCCTTTCTTCAGCCCCTCATGCGATGAGGAGCGTGCGCCGCCACCGCCCCGGGGAAAGAAGAAGAAGAAGAAATCCGGCCGCAAGAAGCGAAGGAGGTGAGGGCAATCATGGTGGCGTGTGGGGAAGGAAGGGGACAGGCAGCCCTTGCCTGTGTGAGAGGTGGGAAAAAAATCCCAGTTTAAAATGGAGGCTGGATACCCTATGGAGAGGTGCCGGGGGTTTCCACAGGCCCAGGGAGGCGACGCCATTTTCTCGCCTTCCCCTCAGGGTGGCGGAGGCCAGGCCGCGGCTCACCCACAGCCTGTCCTGGGGGGCCTGGGAGTTCCCCGGCCCCTCTGCACCCCGGAGAGATGCCCTTGGTGGCAGGGTAAAGGTTGGGGTGGCCGGGGAGGGCTGTGGGGAGCCCTGAGGTCCCTAACGACCCCCTTCCCTGCCTCCTCAGGTCTCCCTCCTACAGCCCCTCGCCTGTGAAGAAGAAGAAGAAGAAAAGCTCCAAGAAGCGAAAAAGAAACAGGTATTTTATCTTTTTTTCCTTGAAAATGCAATTACCCACTGTCAGGGGGAGGTTTAGGCAAAAGGTGGAAGACATCTCGTGCTGTAGGGCAGCTGGTCAAGCCCAGCGCCAGGAGGCAGAGAGAGGCGTCGAACTCCTGATTCTTAATAATGGCCGCCATGAGGGCAGGGCCCAAGTGGGAGGTGAAAGCCAGACTGCCTTGGAGGGCATGAAACGGAGTCCTGACCCAGTGCAAAGAGATAAATATGAGCTGTCGGGGTGTGGGGGAAGAGAGACAGATGAGGCAAATTGGCGTGGGGTCTGCTGAGCTTCTGCCTCCTGCCCTTGCTGACCTGTTCCACATGGCTCCCATCCTCTGGCATGCCAACGGGTGATTGCCTCCACGTTCCCCTTCTGAAGCCCATTTTTACTTTAAAGAGCACCATTAAATTTTAAAATTGCAAATATTTCACTGGTTTCTCTCAACCGTTAAACCAATATTTGAAGAGAACAGTGGATGCTATCTCTCTCGGAAAGTTCATGTATTTACAGTATATTGAACCAAAGAGAGAAGCTACCAAAAATGGATAGCAGAGTAAAAAGCTGAGCTCAATTCTTATAGAAGAGGGAGGGAGGAGAAGGAGAGGCAAGGATATAGAAACTCCTTTAAAATACTTCCTTCCCAAGGAGGGATTCTTATGCTCTTCTATGGATGCCATCTCCTGACAGGAGTCCTGGGCCAGATGCTCCTTGGCTATGAACCTTTAGTACCCATTTATGACCCTGCAAGCCAAGGATAAGCTGTAGCTGGTCCCAAAAGGCAGCATGGTAAACCATTAAGCATTAGTGACCCATGAGGTTGTTTCCAGACACCTGGTACCATTTCAACTACAGATCCCAAGTGACCTTGCCACAAGCAGTCTCGTGGTCCCTCTAGGCAGGACTTCAGGCCATGTCTTCTGCAGGATGTTGTGCTCCAAGCTGAGGTGGGACACGGTGGTCTGTGCAGTGTACTGGGTCCAGGCCTTGCTGCAAGGAACTGTGTCCTCCATGCTCCCAAGGCTTTCTATGAGAACCGCCAGCATGGTAGCTCCTGTGTCATCCCAGGGATGCTCTAGGAGGCAGGACAGATGCATGACAGGTTTGGCTGTAAGGCTGCTCCGGAGTTATACAGAAGGGACATTTCCTTTGAATGCTACTTGGTCCTTCGTACAGAAGACTGCACTCAACTCTGCCCCCTCAAACTAAGCACAGTGCAAAACTGTGGAGGCAGTAGCAGAGAAAAGGGACCCACTAGGGACCGGTGATATCTATAGACTTGTTACCCTGAGGATCATATTCTCAACTATTTGTAGAGGGTACTAGTGACTTCCACCACAGCAGCATTTCTCAGTTAGCCCCTTGCCAGCTGTCTAAAGGAGAGGCAGGGCCATTCTGCCCAGCTGGTACATGACGTCTCCTCACAGTGCTCGGTCTAACACTGGGCCTAACCACATTGTCTGTGATTCAAATTTCCAGTTTTGTGAGACCCTGTATTCAGTGTACATATTTGTGTCTTGCAGGTTATCTTCAAAGAAGAGAAGACACAGGTAAGAGTTGAGCAAGTATGGGTGGCCCCTTAGAAATACGAGTTTAATGGTCTCTTCAAGACCTCACAAGGTTGATGTTCACTGGCTGGAGGCAGAAGATGTTTTTCTTCTGTATCTCCTCATGGAATCCCCTTGGCTCCCCAGACCCCCCTCTGTGGGTCTGGGGTTACCTTCTCCCCATTCAGCCTTATGTATTCCTCAAACCCCACGTGAATCGGGTCTCCAGCCCAACCTGTGCAATCAAGCACATAACTGGAAAAGACCTCTTGGTATAACCTAGACCCTAGCAACCTCATCCATGTCGTATCCATCCTGCATCTTGAGTCTTCATTTCTCTTACGGCTTCATTTGCAAAGAGTATGGCATCCCCCAGCACTGCCCATCTTTGAAATGTTCAGTCAGTGTCTTTCCAGGTGTGTACTGGAAGAACTCTCCTGATCTAGCATGTGTGTGTACAATATCAAGAAACGTTTGTCTCCTCTATGGGAAAATGCAAAGCCACCAGGCCGGCTGTTCCCTTTAAGGATCCTTTTTGGCCAAGCCCATGAGCTAGATTTGTCAGCAGGCACTCAGACCCCCTGTGCTAAGGCAGAATCATTAATCCCTTTCATTTTTATTGCACGCTCTTGGGCAATCTAGCTGTAACATTGATGTGTGATTGTGCAGCTTTTTATCAGAACAGAGATCTCCGAATTAATTAGCCATTTCTTATTTAGTTCTTCAAGCCCCAAAAGTAAGAGAAAGGAAGAAAGAAAACACAAAAAACAGTAAGTAGCAACTCATGGTGTTCCCTGCTCGGCCTGTGCAGAGCTGGGGGTCTAGGAAGTGCTTGGTGTGGTGTGTCCCCTGGAGCTAATGATGGCTGTGCAGCCCTAAGCAATTCTCAGGATTATTTTGCAGCTAAAAGCTGCAATTCTGGTTTTGCTAGAATGGGAAAGGGTTTGTGGAGATTGGAGATCTTTCCTTTCCCTCTCTTTTGTGCCACCTCATTCAGTACTTTCGTATCTCACAGGGATGTACAGTGCTGTGCTGTTCATCTATCCCTGAGCAGAGACTCCAGCTTTTCTGATGAGGGTGGCATGAGAGGATGAACTCAAATCTGCAGAGCGCAGGGCCCCACAGCCTCCACTGCCCAAAGAGCAGGCTGGCACCCTCTTACTGAGAATGGCTTTAGCTCCTCCTTGTTTGCTGCTCTTGGAGGTTACAGTATGGGCTACTCATGATACACAATGCAACCAAATATCTGAATGGGAGCAGAAGGCAATGGGGGCTAGGGAAGAGAAGGGACTGTTTGGAGGTGATGGAGGCTGCACAAATCTGGGGTTCAGGTTCCCATCTGCCCTGGGGTGTTAGCAGAGCACAATCCTTGTCCTATGGGGCAGACAATAAAGGGGTATAATACAAAATGTGGTTCCTCAGGGCTGGAAGGAAGACCTGTGAGCCTTCTCTGTTTTTCATTTCCTTCTCTGTCTTCTCCTTGGAATTGCAACTTGTGGCTTCTTACCTGCTTTTAGAGCAAGGAAACTGTTCTGAGGCTGAACTCTGGGCACCAAATGCCTGGTTAGCTCTACTGGCACTTGGGATACCCTACTAGAGACAGAAACTGAGTTAGTGGATGGAAATCTGCTGGTTTGTTTGGTATTGGTAGGACCTGCCCTTTAATTCTTCCCAACACTACTTTTGGCTCATGGGCAGAAAGGAGATAGGGGGACAATAACCCCTGACACCATGAGTGTCACCCCCAGTATGTATTGTGACTGAAGAGATTGGGAATCCATGAAGTGCAGATTATGTTGTGCTGCCTGCACAGACCAGCTCTATTGCATGCAGAAAGCCCCTCTCCTCTTCTCTCTGATTTCTGCATCTGATTTCAGTAGTACAGCCACCTATTTTTCCCCCCTCAAACCGGGCTGCTATGCACCCAGAAATCTGAACGGTAAAACTGAGGATTCCTATGGTATCAGTAAAAGCAGGCACCTCCTAAACCCAACGTAGCACTGGCCAGTATGCAGTAGCCTAACAGTGTGGTTAAAACAAAGATCAGACGCCCTTCTGGTATGCGCTGCCCTGGGGGAAGAAGAGCTGCTAGAATAGCTCTTTGGGGATAAATCAGTGAAATCACTTTAGCCCTCATCTCTCAGCTCACAAATCAGAGCTGAGCCACTCCCTGTTTCTGCAAACCTTCTTATTGCTCCTGGGTGTGGATCAGATAGATCCCATGAGCCATCTGCAATCAGGATTTTTGTGTAATCATGATGCTTTGGCTTATCTTTGTGTCGAACAACTGGTTATCTAAATCACACAGGACTAGTTTTTCCTCCTGCAGAAAGGGAAAAACTAGTAAACGGGAGGGACTGATGCAGAGGGTGAAGAGCAAATACGGAGATTTTCACACAAATCCAGCATGTGAGAGAGAGATGTTCAGTGTCGCTGATTTCAGCTGTATGTAAATAAGGAAGGAGGATCCCAAAATGTGAAGTTTAAAAATATAATCATAGGGTGTGAAAAGCATCAGAGAAAACAGCCAGGTGTAGTTCAAGCAATTGACCTGGGGGGTGCCCTTTTGTCTTAAAGGGAGATGCCGTTCTCAAGCAGTCAATCTGCTGAGTTTTTATAGTGGCAAATTGCTAAATGCTGTCCAAGCAGGTCGTGTTAATGCTGTCAGTGACTGGTATAGCATGGCCATGAAACCAGACTGTTCCCAGAAGCTAACCCATTGTTAGCTTTGCCTGCTGGCACAATGACACCAGCCTGAGCAGACGGTTACACTACCAGATCTAAAATAACTGCTGTGGTGGGCAATGGTGAGAGGGAATGGGCACAGAAGGTGACAGGTAGCCTGTCACATCACCCTGCTGTCTGTCTGCAGGACTCCAGCTGTTTGCATGGGCAACAACATCCCTTCAGTAATAGAGCTAGGTAATCCGTCAGTAATAGCCTGAATGGAGCACAGGGAAGTGCAGCAGGGCACCAAACCTGGGCCCCTGCGCATGGTTTGCTGGTAGCTGTCCTGTGGCCCCATCAGAAAAGGGAGCAGCAGTGACTGGATGTCTATAAGAAGCCAGATAAAATGGTCCTGCCCCTCAAGCAGGAACCATGCATAGGCTGCAGTTAGGGAAGCTGTACTTTGTAGGTTGTTTATATAGCAACCATAAGAGCTGCCCATAGGACTGGCTAGACTCGCCCACCTAGGCAGCATGGGGAAGGCTGTCTGTTACTAAGTGTACCGTATTTAGAGCCTGTCCTCCTGCATCTGCTCTTTAACAAGGAGCCTGCACTACAGAGAGGGTTGGAGCAAGAAATGGGAGGGTTGGAGCTTTGTTGTGGGTTGCCTGGAGGGATGGTGCTCCCCCAATGAGGCTCAGCAATTGGAAGGTCCCTGGCTGTCTTAGGGTAGGCTGCAGGATGAAGGGCAAGCACACACAGCTCTTTAAGGTCTTGAGAGCAGAAAGGATTGGTGCTGTCTGCTGCACTCCTGCATGTTAGTCCATAGATCTTCCCCCAGCCTGCTACAGAGCCAACCTAATAGCTTGTAGTTAAAATGCTAGCATAGATCTTGGTAAGATGGCTTGCCTTAATGTCAGTATAGCAATGAAGGGATGGAGAATTTCTCATGCCCTGGTGTCCTGCACAATGTTTCATACACCACTCGCTTTGGTTTAAAACGCAGATCTTCTTTCTGATTTGAATGTTATTGACTTCAACCTCCAGCTGTTGGCTCTTGCATCGCCCCCAGCCTGGTAGCCTAATGGTGGTTTTCCTCTCTGCTTCTTAAAGCTCCCGTGGGCGCACCCGAAAATCTCATCGCCGTCGTCACCGCCACTGCCACTCTCGCTCCGAGAGCTCAGACTCCCACTCCCCCCACTGCCGAAGCAGGTAACATCACCACTCCCTGAGCTGGGTGTCCTGCAGCACTTCCCCGTGGGCTTAAGGATGCGATTGCAATAGCCTGTGAGCCATGTCCCATTCTAGTAGCAGCTATGTCACATACTGGGGGTTGAGATTCTCGTGGGCTCTGCCATAGAAAGGTTTTGGCTCGAGGAGCAGTAGCTGCAGCTTTTCGGTCCAGCAGTCCCTTCTAATCCCCATGGCTGATGATCAGCCCATGACAGCTGATTCCAGCCTAGTCTCCCTTCCCCAGCCCAAGGGCTCTGTACTGCTGATGTCCCAGGAAACCCTTCAACTTGGTCTCAGCAATGGAAATATATTTGCCCATGGCATCCTATAGCCACTGTCTTTGACCTGATTAAAATCTCAGTCCTGTGGATGACAGATGCCTCCTGGGGCCAGCTAAGTGGATGCTGGTGCTAGACTCAGCATCACTGCAATAGCAAGTTGCGTAGTTTATACGCATCATGAGTTCACGTTTCACGTTTTCTGAAAGCATTTGACTTTATGAACAAACCACCACTCTCCCACTTCCCTCCTCCCAACTACTGGGAATTTTCTTATGAAAAGCTGATGATCAGCAGGGGGAGGAATGCAATCAGTAATTGTAGGGGCGTTCATGCAACAGCAGACTGTGTCTTCTCTTGGAGATTTATTACCATAGGGACACTTAAGGCTGTGTGAAAGTGTGGTTTGCCTTGAGCCACCGTAAAATCATGAATTGGAGCTGAAATTTGAGGTTAAGGTCCAAAAAAAAAAAAGTAGAAAAGCAAAATATCCCTTTTCTTTCCATCATGACTCCACAGAGCAGTCATGTTGAAGACTTCCCCACGCAATGGCCTAGCACAGAGCTGCCAAGGGTTTGTATGGAGCTGGTAATGGGCATTACTGCAATACTGAGGAATAATGGTTTGGCTGTTCATGTACTCTGCAGGCACAGAGCCAGGTCTCAGGAGGAAGGGCGTAAAACACGGCGAAGGCACTCCCGGCACCATTCAAAGGTCGCGGCAAAGCGAAGCTCCTCTGCAGAGGTTCAGGCCAGCCAAAAAGCCAGCCAAACCCTCCCATTCTACAGCTTCCTGTCTACTAAGGAAGTAGTAAGTATGACACGCTGTGCTTCTTTGCTTGAACTAGCCACAGGAAATCTGGGCAAGAAATTTGATATGAAATTTTTATAACTCAATTATAGTGATGTTAGACAAAGTTGGTTAAAGCGGTATTATTTATTAATGGTGCTGTTCTCCAATGTATTTAAAGTCATTCCTTCCTTCAGCACTTTCACACCAAGGGTGGGGCTGGAGAGGGGAAAAATTTGCAAAGGCTTTAGCCTATGAATAATGAGTTGACGACATTGAACAAAAGAAAGTGGCCTCCAGCAATGATATTTTACAGGGAAGTGTTTGTTTTGTAGTCCTCGCTCAGCTGGATGTGAACTTAATTCACTGGTCTTCATGTCTAAAAGTTTAGTCCTTCAGGGGAAGAAAGGGAATCAAACATATATAAAAGAAAATCTACGTTTAATGAGTTGGTGATTATTGACAGGGGATGTTTTCTGACTATCAGGATCCTTCTAGGATCACTGTTGCTCTGGACTGACAAGCCCAGGGGCCAAATTTGGAACTTATGAGCAGCTCCCATTGATGCTAATGGGAGCTGCATGTGCAGCCGAGAGTAAAAAATCAGGCTCAGTGCCTTGGGATGTTTTTTCATATACATGGAAAGAGATGATATATTATATGCCTTAGAATTGAGGGAACAAGAGGTGGAGAGAAATATTAGATACAGATTGATATGAAGTCTTGCTTTCCTATGGCGCATTTCCCCTTTGTTCCCAGTAGCTGCAAAACAGAGGTGTGATGCTCTTTGATCGTGGTGTTAGTATCTGATAGGCATTCTGGAGAGAGAAATTGCTATGTAGGACTCGGGGTAGTGCAGAATCTGGTACTCGTGTGTGTGGATGCGTAATGTTAGAGGTGTCTTGAGCATAGAGTCCTCCAAGCCCCGAAGTGGTATATAATGGGGAATGGATTTTCTCCTTTACGCCCAGTCATCAATTGGAAATAGCTCAGCCATACGCAGTAGCTACATCAGATATGAGACAGATAGTGCCAGCAAGAGGAGAGACTTTATCTGCTCACAGCATTCCAATCAAAATACACAGAGATTATACGTGGGTACAGACAGGCACAAGCTGTCTCTCAGCATTATAGATATGCATATTTGCTCTCGTCATATACATCTCCTGAGTGTGTAGTGCACATGTGAGTCATTGCTTATAAAGCCATATAAGGCAGAGTGAACAGCAGAACCTGCACACCATGCTTAGATGCGTGCGTGTGTGCGCACATGCAAAGGAAGAATAACAAGCTATGAAGCTTTTATTGCCATGAGCCTGGGGTGTTGCCCTCTGTCAGACCTGGAAAGGTAGAAATGAGTTAAGAGCTCCTCCCAAGAAAGAACCAGCCAAAGACTGCATCATACCACCAAGGGTTTTTTTTTTTTTGGTTCAAGCTGTGTATTTTACATAAATGTTCTCAAGTCTAAGCCTGGTTTTTAATTGGTACTAGGTTTCCTCTCTCTGAAGCCAGGCTCCCTGAGTCTTGTGAGGCCGACTGCCAGCTGTTCTGTTCCCTGAGCAAGAGTAAACTCTAATTTAAAATTGTAAGAGCTTTAAAATGAGCTAAACTCAAGCATGCTGCACTCTCCTTTCCACTTGCTTCACTCAGGGTAAATGAGCACACAAGCTGCAGGGCAGGGAAAATCAGAGCTTTACAGTGATGGTTGCAAAGTAAAAGTCATCAGGCCCCTGCTGTATTCTTTCTAGTAAGTGTTGATAACATAGGCAAATATTTCAATGACTGAAGGGCATCAGTACCTTTACTATGCAACCCACTAGTGTCCTTTTTGTTCCCAAAAAGAAGTATGCTCTCTTGGGACATCACTCAAGAGAACATTTAAGCGCTTCTTTAAATTGAAGCCCTTGGTTAAGTGCTGCCCCTGAAATTTTTCTGAGTAAGGTCATTGAATATCAGGTGCTCAAAACTAACAAGGGAAAAATGGAATGGGACCTTCTAATCTCATTTATTAATGACTATATACAAACCTTTGATGCCTCTCCTTTTTGTGAGTTCAATGATCACTCTATAAATAAGATTAGTTCTGTCAGAATCTACTTTGACAGCAGCCTGGAAATGTTAGGAAATAAAAATGTGCTCTTGCAGAAAATGTTGATCACTTACCACAAATAAATTACTGGAAAAGAATGGATTTTTGTTGAAAATTCCAGAATTGGGAGGCAAAAATGCCATGTTTCAGTCCTCTACGGGGGCTGGTGTGTCACACTCCCTGTCCTTCCCTCTGGCCTTGGCTTCCAAGCCAAACCATCCTTACCAGGGGAGAAGCCTTGTCATATTTCCAAAGGAAAGGGGTTGTCCAGGGAAGATCCCAATGTGCAGAAGAGACCCAGAGAGATAACACACAAATTCCCATAAGGTAATGCTATAGCATTTCCAAATCAAAGATTTTGCTTTTTAAGTCAATTTTTTTACATATTCTTCTGAAAAAGTTGAACTATTTTTAGGTAAATTCTGCCATTCCTCCCTACCCCCTGGTTTGTTTTCCTTCCTTTCTACTGCAACAGCCACGTTTTCTAACTAGGTCTACCTGTAACTTATGAGGGATAAACCGCACAAAAGAATGCCCTGCCCATGCATCCACCTTGCTGCTTCTTTCCCTCTTGCCTTTACGCGTAAGTTGATGCACGCACACGCATGTACACATGCAGAAACACCCCAAAGTTCCCTGCTATTTTACTTTCTGGCAGTGAATTTCCAAGCTTCTCCCTCTCATTCTCCCTTTAATCCCATGCAGCTGCAATAGCCACCTACAGAGAACAGGATTGCGGGTCTGTGCCTCAGCATGCAGAGAAACTGCGGGTAATATGCCGCATCTATTTTTGAACAGAATACCCTTAACCCACTGCAGACACTTTATTCCACACCAATAAAGATATATTACATGCCACTGTGCTTTCTGTTGAGCAGCGCAATATAAATACCTGCAGGGTATGAATCTAATCGCCTTTGTTGTACCCGATGAAGATAACTGTACGCTGCATACGCTTGCCTTGACAGCTCCTTTACTTCCACTGAAGCTCATTTACGATGTCACAAATTAACACAGGCTTGAGCCAAATTTTCAGTGAGGCTCAGTGGAGTACAATTGTTCCAAATGACACTGTTTGTTGTTTTGTGCTCATGTGTCTGCAGAAACGAAGAAGTGGGGAGATACTGTGCAGGGGCTGGGGCTGGCATATGCAGGAGGGCTGGGGGAACCTTGTAGCAGACCTGCGTGTTGGCTTGCTGTTGGTCCCTGTTTTTTAGCCTGGGTTTTGGTTCACTTAGGATAAAAGTATTCTTTTAACCGCTGGGCACCATGTTTCTCACAACAAACAGGGGCCTGAGGAACAGAAAGACAAAACTTTCCATACATATGGAAGTTGTTCTATTTTTGCTTTTCTTGTTCTTTTCCTCCCAGCCAGGGGACTGAGGTTACCCCTGGTTATTGTTTGGTAAATTCACAGCTCAGTGCTGGGACCACAGGGAGGCTGGAAACCCAGGGCGAGGGAAGGGTATCTGCAGCCATGGAGGGCTGTGCTGTACACCAGCTACCAAAGGAGGTGATGGAAGGCAAACCCTTGCTCCAAAGCAGTGCCAGCTTGGCCCAAGCCGAGCTGGGGACACAGTGACCTACGCGCCATGGTGCTGGCTGCACCCCAGCAGGCTTGCAAAGGAACAAACCTTTGCCTAGTGTTCTCAGGAATTTACCCCCAGCAATGGATCTGCCAGCAGCAGTGTTGCCGTCCAGCCCCAAGTAACGCAAGCTCTGACCTTGCAGGGACAGTTGTGTCATTATTGCCTCCATGCTCCTGGACTTAGCTTAGCCCTTGTCTTAGCCCTTGTGGTAGAGAAAGCCTCACCCTGAGCTCTCCATCTAGTGCAAAAAGAAAAAAAAATTTCCACTCAGTATTCCTTGAGTCAGGGATTCATAATTGTGCAAAAAGGGGTTTTACTGTATTCCTACAGCCCTGATTTTTTTTTTTTTTTTTTTTTTTTTTTTACTCCTTTTATAAGAGGTTGGCTTTTCAGCCAGGGCAAATCAGCAGAGATGAGCCCATTGCCCAAAGGCAAAGGCCTCCCCTCAGCCCCAGAAGATGGAGGTAGCCCAGACCAGGCACAGGTTCCCCCGAGCAGGTCTTCTCAGCAGGTGCTGCTCCCCGTGCCGCGGCTCCTCGGCAGATGTCTGCTGGGCCCTCACAGAGAATAAGGCTCTCTGGGGTCATTGACGCAAGTTTTTTGTTCCTTTCATTATTACAATGCACAGAAAAAGAGAGAAAGGGAGACGTTATGCACCTCTGAAAAATAAATTAACTCCACTTTCAAGGGAGTTGTAAAACAAGAGAAAAAAGACCCAAGAAAGAAATCCTCCAACTCTAAGGGAGGCTGCTTGTTGATGGGTCTCAGTCCCCTTATGGCTGAGGAAATGTGTAGTCATCTCTCGCTCCAGGGCTGTTTGCAACACAGTAAATGGACTTGTTCAGCTTAATTGGAAGACGGGTAGTGATTGTATTTTTGTAACCTATTAGATTGCACTGCCTCTTGGTCTAGGATTGCACTCAAAATTGCAGTCTGGAGTATGAGTGAGGGCCTCGTTTGTACTTCCCCTTCATCTTGATTAAATAATGACTTGAAACAAAAAAAATCCAATAAATATATATCTTGGGTTCCCTTGAGGGCAGCAGTAGGTCCCCTGCTGAAAGCTGGAGAAAGCAAAGTTCACTGAGATTATTTAATTACTTATTAGAGAGGGGGAAAGAATCCAAATGTTCGCATAGAGAAAATTAGATTCATGAAAGAGCAGACTCTTTTTAAGACACCCTAGAAAAATAAAAAGCCATTAGAATTCAATTGAGCTCTGCACAATGTTTTCAGATGTGGCACTCGATTTCCATCTCATGTGGCTGGTGTGCCTTTCAGAAGCAGTAAAATGGGACCAGAAGCAAAGCCAAGGTCGTTAGATGAGGAATGTGTCTCCAAGCACACAAGCGAGTTGAGCATCTTGAGAGTTGCCCTGGCTCTTGCCGCAGGACAGAAATCTCCCCTGGGGCCTGCAGAAAGCTACTGGCTACAGCCTGGTGTCTTGAGGTGGTGGGGCTGGGAAGCTGCTGTCCCTCCCCTCGGCACCTTGCCCAGGCCAGACCCTCCAGCCCTCAAAAGGGTTGTGGGCTCCGTATTTCACCGATATCCACATGTTGCCTCTTCCCAGAGTGCTGTTACCACCAGCGTCGAGCTACAAAGGAGCACGTTGATGCCCCAGTCCTTTGACAGGTTTTGTGATGTGCTGACAACAGTTGCTACTTTGAAGGTAGACTTCAGCAAAGGCAAAGCAAGAGCGTACATCCCAGGTCCCAACAGCAGTCTTAAAAGCTGCTTTAGAAATGCCAAGAAACTGCTGTATTTCTTGGTGAAAATAAATGCCTTTTGGTTTAGACTGGGAGGGAACACAAGTGAGCTGTTTGTGCATGCGATGCTGGGGTCAGTGTCCCTCAGAGCAGCTCCAGGCCTTTCCTACCTCTGTAGCTAGGGCATACCTCAAGTGGGGTTTTTTTATGCCTGTAAATGAATGGTGGTCAAAAGCTGGTTGCCTCTTGGTTAGGGTTCTGATCTAATGCAAATCATAACCCATCTTCAAAAAAAAATAATAATCTGGTGCCACATTTGAAAGCACAATCCTGTACCTTCTGAGATGGGGTTGGGAAGGGCTCAGTGATTTGTAGCAAGGAGGCTAGCTCCCTCAGGGCTCTGGATGTGGCATCAGAGTTTCAGAAAGACTTGATGAAAAAAAGGAGGGGAGCCGGATACCTGGCTCTCTTGTGCTCCTTTGACATTCCAGTTTCTACTGGAGTAAACAAGGACTGTTAGAGAAGTGCTAGAGCTGAGAAGCAGCAAGAAGCAGGACCAGATGCCGAAATGAGGACTTGTGACGTGCATCTCCACTTGTTCCTAGTTGGGAACATTTGGGAGATGTTTCTGCTCTGTCCAGGGCTTCTGTGTTGAAGGTACAAGTTGGCTAGCAAAGAGGGATCACTTCATTTCCACTGCTGGGCCTACGGATGCCTCCGAGTTAGGACTGAGCACAGCTTAGAAGTTAGTATAGGGTGGGGATGGAGGAGTCCCCAGCCCTAGTATGGGTTTGCTGGGATAATCTAATTCCTGTTCCCCTGTCCCTTATCCCAGAAACAGTATACTGCCTCTCTCTGGCAACAGTAGGAAGTACTTGGAGATCTTCCGACTCCAGGTGTTTTCAGAGCATGAGGATGTTGTGGGCAGTTGTCATTCTGCAGACTGTGTGCTGACCCACTGTGTGTGTTGGTAGCTCTGCTCTGGTTTCAGCTGGGGCCAGAGATCAGATGCCACTGGCAAGAGGGTAAATGTGAAGGCACCATCTGATGGCATGAAGGTCCTCCATATAATAAGTAATACAGGCTGGGTTTGTAGCCCCAGGTGTGGACAAGAAAGAGTCCTGTCCCCATGCCAGCTGGTCCAGGTCTAAGCTCTCCAAAGGGACTGGCCCTGTCCCTGCTGTGTGACAACCGATCCAGGTCTCCCCTGAGATATTACCAAAGTTGCGATGTGGTTTTTCTCAGCTCAGAATACTCCAGATTTGTGAGGGCATGGCCCAGGTACCCAGTGTGGAGAGCGCGGCATAGAGGGAAAGCATCGCATGCCCCAGAACATGATGTGAGGACATATGCAGGTGTTTGAGGGAGTGTTGGAGGACTATCCTGAGTGGGGGGAACAAAAAGTATGTGGCCACACTCTTAAGGACCCTGGACCAGACCTTATGGGTGGGAATGAGGAGAGCAGAGCATCTGAGTGAAAGAGGAGGAGGCCACATGAATGTGCAGATGTGCTGTGTCCATGATTGACCCTAATTCTCACCCCATTGCAAGTGCAGACAGCACTAACAGCATCACTCCCAGTGCGTTCCTGCGCTGGCTCAGGCAAATGCCAGCGGAGTTAAAACCAAACTGTAAAATACCCAAATGATGTAAATCCCTTTGGTCGTGCTCGGGATCACAGACAACAGCCCTGCCCAGGGCAGCCAATGTGGGTTTGGGATCCTTGCAACCCACCAAACTCCCATGCAGAGGCTGACAGTAGCAGGGCTATTGTCCCCTTCCCCGTAGGCCTCCAACACAGCACAGAGGGGGATATTTTTCCTCCTCTACTTTACTTTTTTACTTCTTCCCTCACTTGAGTGCCTTTGTTGCTTCCATGAAACCCAAGGGGATTTAGCGCAAGCTGCGACTTTTCAGCAGGAGTGAGCAGCCTCCAGGAATGGGCTGGATGGCCTAATTTAAAGCAGAAGGAAACAAAAATGAGTAATAAGTGAGACAAGCAAGCAGACAAAAAGCAGTCATGACACTTGCATAGAGGAGGCAAGCGAACAGTTGGCAGTGTGGATTGAAGAGAGGGTTTATGTTTTTTTTTTTTTTCATGTAATTTGAGACTCTAATGATGGACTTATGTTGCCCGCTCTTCCTTTTTTCTTACACCTTACCTACTAAAGGAGGAGTTCTTGATGGGTAAGTGGATGCTATCCGCAAGACACCAGAGAATTTATTAGAGGTCACTTGAGCGCATTAGCTATATCTTCTTCAGGGGGAAAATGGCACACAAAGAAGTATCTGTATACCTTTTATTTCCAGAGGGAATTTTCTTTTTTCCCTCCCCCTCTTTTTTCTTTTTTTTTCTTTTTTTTTTTTGTTTGTTTTGAAGGGATAAGCTTGTTTATTTGCTAGTTTTTACTTTGTACAGAAGCCCTTGATTTGATTTGATTTTTCTTTGCTTATTTCAGTGACATTCATTCAGCCTCTTTATTAAGGAAGCTTAAAAAATTCCCTCATTTAATATTTTGTTTAATTTTTATTTTCTTTCCAAGGATTATGTAGAGTTTTTATATGGATATTCCCATTTCTTTTTTTTTTTCCCCTCCCCCTCTTTAAGGTTAAATAAGGGCTTTGTCCTCTGTTATACCTTTTTTAATTTAGTTAGTTATTTTGATTCTTTAGTTGCCCGTTTACGTTGTTGAACTCTTTTGTTTAACATGAATCGCATGCTGATACTCTTTGCATGATCTCTAAATCTTCCCATTATCATAGCAGGGGGAAAAGAAGTTTCTTCTTACTGTGGATTTCTTTCAGGGTTATGTGCTTTTGTTTTCTTCTCCTCTTTCTTCTTTTTCTTTCTTTCTTACTTTGTTTCTTTCCTTTCCTTTTGTTTCAGTGCATCATGATGGTAAAATTTCTGAGTTTATTTAAAAAAAAAAAAAAACAACAAAGTAAAACCAAAACCAACCCCCCCTAAAAACCATTCAAACAATGCCAAATGGCTTTTTTGCTTTCAGATCTCTCAGTCAGGGTCTTCTGCTGACCTCTTTACCAAAACAGACAGCCCGCCTGGCAACCTTGCCAGCCAGAACGGAGAGTATCATGAATATGACTCAGGAAACGATACTTCTTCCCCTCCCTCCACTCAAACGAGCTCATCCAGGTCAAAGGACAGCCAGGAGAAAAGAAGTCTAGTCCATGATGGCTTTGGCCATGCCTTCTCGTCCGGGAAGCCCAAACTGGCCAACAGCGATAACAGCTCTGATTCAGGAAATTCCTTCACCAGTTGCTTTTCCCAGACCAAGGGAACAGCTTTGGAAAATCTGTCTCCAGATGCCCAGGGACAAGACCGAAGGTCAGTGATTACCAGTAGCTGCTGCTGGCAGCCAAATACCTGGTACGTTGTTGCTCTGTATCTCCTGCCTGCTCGCCAGTTGCAGTGGTGAGCTGGCAGGGAGGTTTTTGTGGTCTGGAGGCAGTTAGATAGAAATCAGACCCACGGTCTTGCCAGTCTGGAGTCCACAACCCAGCAATGACCAATACTGTAGCCTGAGGAGGAGGATGAAAACCCAGCCATCATGCCCCTGGACATTGCCTGAGCCACCTCTTCTGGCTTTAATGTGGCTAATGCAGGGTTTGGGCCTGGGTCTAGCTGTGTCCTGAACACAGCCCTGCTCAGATGGACATGACCATGTCAAAGAAAAGAGTTCCTGGCCCTTCTGGGCAAAGTCTGGAAAGGTACATCAGGGGTTGGCTGTGCTAATTCTCCCCCTCCACTTACTGTGGGAAGAAGGGGAGCGGGGTTCATTTTTGCTAAAAGCAGTACGGGCTGCTCTTTTGCCTGTCCAGTGAGCTAAATCCAGCCTGCCCCTTCCCACCTGGTCCTGGGTGACAAGATAGCACCTCGTGTAGGTGGGGAGCACAGGGAGGGGCAGGTGCCTTGCTGGCTGCTGGGTAACACAGCAGCACCTCTGTGTGCTGCGGCCACAGGGCATCAGGTTTGGGGACAGGAGTGAAATCACCATCCAGTGCCACAGGTCACCATCAGGAGAAGGGAGGAGATGCCAGCCTCCATCACCGCCTCCCATTCCTGGGGGTTTGCCAGGTGATGTTGGGGATGAAGGCACTGAAGCGCAGTGGCTGGTATCCAAGGCTCTGCTCAGGCAATGGTGTTAGGGAGCTCTTCCAGCTCAGGCCCTCAGGTCTTAAATGCTGAAAGTTGGAGCCGGGATGTGGTTTGGGGGTGGGAGCACTGAAGGAGAGAGGAGCAGGAGCCAGGGGAACTGGTGTTAGGAAGAACAAGCCCTCAGTTTTCAGCCAGAGGGTAAAATTTTAGGGCTGTATATACTTTCCACATTGTGACTCCAGTGGGATAACTCTGCCTTCACATGGGTGGAGCTGGGATTGCAGCTGGCCCTGGCTGTTAGGAGGCTGCCTTGCTGCTGGGCTCTAACCCCAGTTCATACCCAGGGCACCTCTGGAAGCAAACGAATTCATACAGCTCTGTCCAAAGGCAACGGGATGTGCCTGCTCGTGATGCTCCACAGGCTGGAGCACAGCCCCTTGCCCTGCCATGCTCTGGCTTTCCCTTGCTCCAGCACTTCTCACCTCGCTCCCGTCCCCAGGTCCTGCACCACTCACTGGCCTGCCCCAGGCTCTGCTAACCAGACACCTCTGGTGTGTTGGGAAGGGGCAGAAGAGCTGCCCCTCAGACCACCCGAGACCTCTTCCACAGCCCCCTTCTCTGTCACACCCTGGAAGGTGAGCTCCTGGGCTCTGACCTACACATGCAGGGTCTCCTGCAACAGCAGCCTGGAGAGCCAGGAGGTTGTTTTTATCCCCAGTTGAGAAATGGGAGGATGGGCGTACTTATTGGCTGCAGCGTGGTGCTCCCCTCAGCCAAGGACCAGTCCCAGTTCAGCAACAGCTTCAATGACTGTCCAAATATATGTTCACAGAGGGTGCCTGTCCTTGTGTCTCAACTCTTCAGAGGAGAAGAAGCAAAACTTCCTCCCGTCCCCAGCTCACAGCTCCCCGTTAAGGCCATGCTCCCGCAGCGAGTCGTACACCAGCACAGGCAGATCGTCCCGTGGTTCCAGCCACTCCAGCCATTCCCGTTCCTCACACCACAAGGCCTCTCCCAGGTACTCCCGAAGCAGATCCTGCTCTTCAGGAAAGAGGTAAGGCCAGCTAAAACGGCTGTCTTTGTGATCCTGGGCAATGTTTAACTCTTGCAGGCTGGCAGGCTCCTTGCAGGAGCAGCTGTAAGAGTTTGAGGGGTGCCTAGGGATCCACATGGCTTGTGGTGAACTGGCCACACAGAGCTGAGCCAAGACCATGAAATACGGGGCGTCTCTTCCCCCAATAAGCTCAGATTCAGAGGAGTCTGGTACAGCCTCAATCTTCAACATCTTTAACACTTTTACGGTTCTTGCCTATCCCCAGGTCTTCTTCACGTTCCCCCAGCTATTCCTCCAAATCCTGCAAAAAAAGTCCTGGGAGCAGGAGTTCAAGGCCTCGTCGGAGCCCCAGTTACTCCCGCTACAGCCCTAGCAGGTACAGCTGTCGTCTCATGTGATATCTGCTGCCTCACACTTTCCCACTGTCTCCATCACTAGTTTGCACTCCATCATGGCTGCTGGCTCCTTCTGCCAGCCCCAGATTGCTCCCTCAGTTTCCTCACTGAGTGCTTTAATCCTCAGAGCCAGGGTGGGAGGGTGCAGGGGGACACGGAGTAAGGCATATAGCAGTATGTTATGTTGGCCCTCAATCCACTGGAAATTTCTCACCCTTTATTGCCCCAGAGCTGGTGTGGTTGCAGAGAGAAGAGCCCAGAGATGAGCCTTTCACTTTCTGTGAGAAAAGTAGATTTCCTATAGCCAAGGACTGCCCTGCGTTGATTCAGGGGAATTTCACACAAAGCACATTTGGGGGAAGGTTGCTGGGAGGGAGACCTGGTTTATCCCTGGCTTTGAAGCATCACAGTATTGCACACTTGGAGCGTGTGGCATGTGAAGTGTCTGTTCCTCTGCTCCACGCCCTTGCAGGGGACACGCTATGCAGCCAAGAGTGCACAGATGGCTGCTTGGTGATTTTTGCCAGGGCTCATGCAAGTGGACGATGCCTCACAGGAAAACCCGGGGAGTGCCCCTCTCTATCATGCCGGTGTAAATGGAGGGCAGAGCATTAGGCTCCAGTTGGGTCTGCCCACAGCTTTCCTCACCCGAGGAGCCCACGCCAGCCAGCAGCCCCTGCAGCAGGGCTGCAGCCCTTCTCAGAGAGGGATCTTATCACAGTAAGGAAAGATACTCTGCTTTTCAGAGTCGTGGCTCTGCCGAAAGAGGTGTCAGGCCCTGGGAAGTGCCCCTGCTGCGTGGGCAGATGCCAGGTACCCTCATGCTGGCACTCACACAGCATTGCAGGGGGAAACACAGTCCAGGTTCCACACCCAGCAGAAAACACACATCTTGTAGCTCAGCCGTAGATGCCTTTGGGCAGTTTTTTTATGGTAACATTTCCACTGTTGAGCACACTGTGAACATTTTGCACACTTAAAACATTACATTCCCAGGGTCTGATTCTTGCAGGCTGTGACAATCCCTGCACCAGTGTAGAATATTTCCTGCGTGCAAGGATCAGGCCCTTGAGCTGTAACATGTCGCTATGCAGTTGGCATTGAGCAGGGCGTATGAAGTCAGCTACGCTCCACAGAAGGGCCTGTGCTGACGTGTATGGGAATTTAACAAAAGAGAAAACCATAGCAACACTGGCACTCCTTCTGGCGAGCCACGCAGAGCTGCACAGCCCTGCAGGGATACCGGGGGCCCTCTGCTCACGTGGGGCCTGCTGGCAGGGTTGTTCTCACCTGCTTCTGCAGCAGGGCCAGCAAAAGCAATTTTAGTAGAGCTAAATACAGAGTGTATCCACAGACACAGGTACGTGGAAGCCATCTTGGCTTAGCAGCGTGGGGCCATCAGGAGACACTGCTGAAACCACCAGATACAATTTGTGGGTGTCCAGCCAGCCAGCCAGATGAATGTCTCTTTGTCCAGCTAAGTCAGTGTGTGTGGGGCTGATGCCACTGGAGCACTTTGCTTAGAGTGGTCCCTTTTGGAGCTGAGTGTCCTCCGCTCATCCGTGCCTTCATGGGCCACTGCCCCTACATCCAAAACCCACCCACAAAAACCCAGCAGTGACAGTTTCCAACCTGTGCCTTCCCCAGAGACCGTGAGCGAGAGCACAAGTATGGCTCCAGTGAGAAGGAGTCGCACAGGGAGCGCGACCGGCAGCGGCGGCGGCAGAGGTCCTATTCACCCCTGAGGAAACGCAGAAGAGACTCTCCCAGCCACCTTGAAGCTCGGCGCATCACAAGGTAAGGGGACATGGTCCCATCATTTGGAGACAGGCTCAGCTGGTGCTCCCCGGGGAGAAGGTGGGTTGTTCTTGGGTCCCAGCCCTTACCAGTGGAGGTTGCTCCAGGAGGAGACCAGTTTCCCTGAGCCTGATCAGCAGGCCCTTACGCGCCTCCTAGAGCTTGGGGATTTCCAGCGAGAGACAGAGGGAGGATGGGGTGGGGGGGGTGTCTCATTTACAACAAAGAAAAAAGGCAGATGAAGTCAGAGCAGGGACTCACTGGTCAGGTACCAAGAGCACCCCCCCCCACAGGGTTTTTGTTTCAACCTCTCCTGTGGTAGATGTCCCGCACTGTAGAGAGAGTCAAATACTCTCTAACCTTCACACTGAGGGCTCTTTGTGACAGCATCAGGCAGAGCCCAGCCTAAAACGTGGTGTTTGGGATATTCCCTAGGGCCCCAGGGGGTGGGTGGTTTCAATCCCAAGGCCTGACAACTACCTGATCTCTTCCTTTTTTTTCTTTTAAACAAAAACAATCACATTCTGGGGGAATGTTGTGCAAAGTAAACAGTGCTGCTTGGAGATTTTGGCAGTTAATCCATCCTTGTGATGCTGGTAACCCACATCTCTCTGTCCCCACAGTGCCCGCAAACGCCCCATCCCCTACTACCGTCCCAGTCCCTCCTCCTCCAGCAGCGCCAGCAGCTATTCCTCCTGGTACAGCAGCTTTAGCCGCTCTCCGAGCAGGAGCCGGAGCTACTCCAGCTACCGGACAAGCCGGAGCCGAAGCTGGAGCAGCAGCAGCGCCGAGGGCAGGAGCCGCAGCCGGAGCTCAGGTCCCAGGAGCAGATGCAGCCGGAGTTCGGGCCCCAGGAGCAGCCGGAGCAGGAGCAGGAGCTATGACTCAGGAGGCAGCTCTGACAGCTTACGTCGCTAGGGAGTGCCACCGATGGCTCTCATGCGGCGTCGCCTCCAAATTCCTGGCATTCTCCGCTTCCTTCCCACCTACCTGGCCATCGATAGCAATCATCCCCGATACTGACGTGGTGGCAGTACTGGGTCTCCCTTCCCTGGTTCAGAGTAAGAGCCCCCGTGCGCCCAGCACAGCCCCTTTACTGCCTCATGGAGAAGGTGGATCCATCCCAGCTCCCCAGGCCAGGGCTGGAAGAAGGGCCGGTGCTTTACAGAGGGTCTGTCACAACAGACCTGCTCCATCCTGCCTGACGTCCCCATCTCCGTATCGCTGCTGCTCTCCAAAGCACTACCAGCTGCTCCAAAGGAAAGAATTCAGCTCCTTGCTCTTTGGACAAACCAGAAGCCAGCAAATTAATTTCTGTTGGAGGGAGAGACACAGGGAGGAATTTGCTGGGAAGCTTTGGTGATGCGTTGGGGGTGACCTGTCCCCACCAAGGCAAATATGTCTCTTGGGTTTCTCCTCCAGAGTTTCTGGCCACTCTGCAGCAGGCTTCTTCCATGAGAGAATATTTGTTTATTGCCAGTCAACCAGTCCCTGCTATAAATAGAAGGTTAGAAATCCCCCCTGATGTAATTTCCACGGGAAAAAAAAAAGGCCATTTCCTCTCTTTCTCCCACCCTTTCCTACCAGTATGCATCATCTTTTGCAGGGTTGTTTTTCCCCAGCACTATGACTTGCTTGCAAACAAGCTGCTAAGGTCTGCAGCAGACGTGGGGGCAGTGGGGTACAAGGGAGAGGGGAGCTGGTGCCACGCTGCACTCCAAGGGTCAGACAATGGCATGGGAGGTGGTGGCCACGGGGTTGCGTCCTCAGAGGAACCCTCTTGCGGTTTGGGTTTAGGCTTTTCCAAAGGGATCCTTGTCCTTGGAGTACAACGCTGGTGGGACTGTAAGGAGATAGCCTGGCTGTGGGGTGTAGTGAGAGCGCGCAGGTTAAAAGGGCATTGCATGAGCCAGGAGACCCCAATTCCCCTTCCTAGGACAGGCAGCAATTTTTTTAAGCGCTGCCTGGGGCATTTCAGGCAATTATTTCTCCTTCAGAGCCCCGGGCCCACCCTGAGGCAGCCACCGCAGCCCTTGCGCAGGGCTGGTGCAGAGCTTGGGCAGGATGCACTCGTGTCCCAGTTTGGTGCAGGGGGACAGAAAGGGTCCCCCTCTAATTGCCTGTTTTTCCAAGAAGCCGGGTGGCCCTGGGCCCTGGGGTTTTGTTTCCCTGCCAGCCCAGCTGCCTGCGCAATTACTGTGTTTTGCAGGGTAACAAAGGCTTCTCCCAGCACAGGCTGAGCTGGTGCTGAGGAGTTTCTTTCTCTTACAACACCTGGGCGCTTAGAGACGCTAATTTGGGTTTAGAACTTCCCTCCCTCCCTTTTTCCATCTCCTCCCCTTCCATCCTGCATGATTATTAACTAGTTTGGGCTTAGTGAGTCAAGGAGGTGTGTCATTTAAGTGTCACTGAAAAGGACTAAGTGGAGCCAGCATCTGCTGGAGGAGAAGAGGGGGTAGAAAGAAATGTCCCCCCCCACCAGCTAAAGAGTTACCTACAGTCCCCCAGCCCAGCTGGCAGCAGGTAAAGGGGCAGTCGCAAGCGGATTAAGGCCAAGTGCCGTGTGGTGTTCTGGAGGAGCTGGGTGATAGCCATAGCATGTAAACCTGTTATCTGCTAGACAGTACAGCAGCGTGGAGTGTATTTCCACCTGGATGCCACAAAAGGAAGTTTTATGCCAGGGGTCCCTTTTTCCCAGCATCTTTCCTACTGCCCTTGACCTGTGCCTTCAAGCCCGAAGCCCCCGCTTTTCCCTGTCTCTCATCCCCTGCCTTGCTCTCTGCAGGTGATTTGAGGATGAGGGTGGCCGAGGCAGAGAGCTGGGCACTGTTATGGTCAGTGGCTTGGTGAGGATGTGTGTCCATCTCCTGGGAAGCCACTTTCTAGGACATGAAGAAAAGCATTCCTGGTAGGGCTGAGCAAACGCTCTAGGGCTGTGATCAAGGCATCAAGGATGGGGTGTTCTTGCAGCAGGGTGCCGCTGCCCTCCCTCCTGCCCTGGCCCTGACAGTGGCCCGTTGTCCATCTTCTGCAGTGAACTCCCTTCTCGTAAAGGGCTGAAACCCTCACTCTTCTTCCCCAACGAGTCTTTCCCAGTTTGATGTTGAAATGCCCTGTCTTTCTGCTCCTTGGGAAGACCCAACGGGAGCCCAAACCCCAAATCTACCAGTGTTCCAAGAGTAGCCTCTTACCCCTTAGCACACCCTGAGGCACACTTGCATCTGCAACAAGGAAGCACCGAGCTGGGAGGTCAAAAACGAGGAAAGACAAGAAGAGGGGCTTTGTGCAACTGGTGTAAATATCAAAACACAACGTTGACTTGAGTTCCTCGTAGCTGGGGACAGATGATCAAAGCACCGCATCAGGGCAGCAGCACCCGCCAACTGTGGGACAGGAGATGACGCCGAGGGCTGCCTGGGGCTGACCGTGGCTCTCGTACCCATCCGACTGACCCACGCTTCGAGGACTGCCTCCGCTCGTACAGTCCGTGGCAGCTAAACACTCCTGGTGTTTCCCAAGCAGACTTGCATTGAAGTAAACCTCCTAAATTATTTATTTATTTATTATTATTATTATTCTATTTTCAATTGTATGTCAGAATGGATGCAGGTGGTCACCATTACCAGTATTTATTTATTCTATGTTTGGGGTTGGGGTTCGGTTTTTTTTTTTGGAACAATAAGTTATTTTTGGATCTGTTTGTTTATTTGTTGGAATGTATCCATGCCACTGTTCTCGTGTAAAGATTTACAGCGCTGGCCCCTTGACGCGGTGGCTGGAGGAGTGATGGTCACTCCTGCTGCCAACGTGTCCCTTCAGCTGTGCTCTCCAGAGCAGGGCAGAGAGCGTGTGACAGCCAGAGGGGTGCAGGGCAGAGCTGTTTGTCCGCTTTCGTGTTAAAATCTAGGGTTTCTCATTAGATTTGTGCAGGAACGCGATGGATGTCACCAGAGAAACGGGTCTAGGACCTCACAGAGGTGACAGCGAGGGTCTGTTTGCCGGCCAGCCGAGCGAAGGGCAGTTTGCAGTGCTGCAAGGGGAAGTCGTGCTCGCCCCGGCCAGGTGCCAGCTGGCGGCGGCTGCTGTTTCCCTTGGCTCCGCAGCCAGTGCACAACCCGAAACCGAGCTGCTCTGCACAGGCACTGCTGGTTTCCCTGGGAGGATGCCGTCGCTAGGGCTCCCCTGCCGTGTTTTCACTGCGCGATGACCCACCCACGGGAAAACTAAAGGAATGAGGCCATGAGAGAGTGATCTGCGCTGAAGATGTTTGCAAAATTCAACCTCTGGTGACAGGAGCGAACTGAGTCTGTGTGTCTATGTGGGTGCATATGTGCACACGTGCATATACATATGAGTTTCCCCTCAGTGGTGGTATTTATTTTTTAACTTATCTAAGATTTTTAGTACAACCGGAACATCCCCCTCCCTGTCGGTGGACAACTGGGTTTTCCGTCGGTTTGCGAGAAGCCCATGAGCTTTTCTGTCTCTGTGCCTTTTGCCAGCGCTTTTTCTTTTCTAATGTTTCGCTCATTCATCGCTTTCATGGATTTTTGCTCCGCGTCTGGCGTCTCAGATTGCTGCTGGTGCTCTCTGCAAGGAGCAGCATTCACCTGGTGGAAAGGCAACTCGGTCATTTCGGTGGCGGTGAATCGCTGCTCACCTACGGCCAGCTGCGCGAGGGATGCCCAGGAGGGATGCCCAGGGACGGCCACAGCCTCACTCAGAGCAGCAAGGCTCTGCGGAAACATCTCAGCCATCTTTTGGAGGCGGTACCTCCGAGGCGTTTGCTTTCCTCACCCACAATTTTTCCATCCCCAAGCTCCATGGTTGCCTTTCCCCGGCAGAGCGCACGTGGCAGCACCCGCTCCCCGATGTCTCCCTCACCCCAGCGTCGTGTCGTCGGCTCTCCTCGTTCCCTGCACCAGCTTTGGCTCTGGGTTTGTCACACCAAGCGAGGCTCGTCCCTCCTCTCCCAACCCCAGCGCTGGGGCCAGGCTTCAGAAAACCCAACACAGTCTCTGCAGGTTTGCTGGAAAGCAAAGATAAGGGATATTTCAAAGCACTTTTGTATTCTTTCTTTTCTTCATGGGTTACCACGCTCGTTGAGCTTTGCTTTATGTTGACTGCAACTTTTCTCAGTGTTTTTGTTGTTTTGGGGGACTGAATTTGTACCAAACTTGTCTGCACCAGCCAATCACTGTTATTTTGCTATGCATTGTACATATATTGAACAGGCTGAGAGGACTTAGCCTCTATTTAATATTTATTTCATCTATTTATTGACCATTACTTTAAAAAATGCTATTTGGGTCTTGCCGTTGGGTCCACGAAGGTAGGAGCCTTTGAGGTGTTGCCATATAGGTTGGAGAGAGGTTATCAGAGAGGTGAATTACTGAGGCTGCCACCTGCTGGCATGGGGCATCTGACAGACAAATGAGGCTCATTTGGAGCTCAACCACCAGTAGAACCTCCTTTAGATGGAGATGAACAAGGCGGGGGAAAATCCTCCATCTCCTTGGACAAGCTTGTACTGACAAATCACAAAGGTGCTGGGGTTCGGAGGTGACAGGCAAGCCATGGCGGAGGAATAACTCTGCCCTTCCTCTTCCATGCCATGTAGGGCTGGTTGGATTGTCAAGGATCTCCAGAGCTCTCTGATCTCCCACCACTGACCCCCTCTTCTTGGCTCTCAGTGGTTACTGGGGCAAGGGGGGGACCTGTTGTCCTTTCATCAACGCGAGGAGGGGGATCGTATTGAAGTGACTTGCTGTGGTCTCTACCAAGAAGCAAGGATGTCCACCCTGCCCCATCCCGAGACCCTGATCCTCGTGCCATGTCCTGCTTTGCCTCCTTCCCCAAGCTTTGTGCCATAATCAGCAGCTTTGCCCAAATGTGAGCTCGGGAAAGGTGGCCATGGCAGGACGGAGGAGGGCTCTCCTGTCATCTCTGACAAAAGACGGAGCTTGCTGCAGGCATCCTCCCCCAGCTTTGAAAGAACCATGGCATGTGCTAAAAATCACGACCAGCCCCAGCCTCACTCCACCGACGCCGTAGCCATTGTCCTCTTCACCTGAGTGGAAGATGTTTGTGCTCCGTGGGCAGAGCTGCCTGGACTGGTGGAGGATGGACATGGCTCTGGCATCGGCAGACGAGTGCCCGGGCTGTTCCCAGGTGCTGCAGGGCACGTGGCCTTGGGAATATCAGGATAGTGGTTTGAGAAAGGGATGGAGTCAGGTGCCTAAGTGAAGACTTTGCCCTTTACTGTCCAGTGGGGTTTCATTACCTCTTTACCAGGGAATAAATAATTCTAATGACTTTTGCTGCTATCTGGAAGTTTGCACGTGACCAGGAGGGTCTCGGAAGCACTGACCGGTACATCTGCTGTTGTAGCAACAGCCTCATGGTCAAGCATCCCGACTTTTGGGCTGTTGCCTAGAGAACAACACCCTGCACCTCACCAGCCCAGGGGCAGCTCTCCACCTTCGAAACCCAGGAAATGAGAAGATTTAGAACAAAAGCCAAGACGTGAGAAAAGCCACGAGGGAAACGGTGTCTCCGTTGGTCGATTCCTTATGAAATGACACCGGCGCATTTGTTCATTTGACTTCATTGTAAAACTCCCTTTGCTCTCCATCGAAATGCATACTGTATTCTTTAGTCTTCCTGGGGTGTTTGAGTTGTTAGCCTGGTTAGAAAAAGGGTTCCAATAAAGGTTCGGACAGTAATTCCTTCTCACCACAGCCCTGTTTGTCATGTTCCTTTTGGATCCGACTGCGCACGGTGGGATATTTTGGGTTGTTTCAGCTGCTCCACAGGGAAGGGCATGTGCCTCCACTCTCAGCTGCCGAGAACTGGCTCCTCGGGGCACCGGCTGAAGCAAAAATGTTGTGGGCCAGTATTTCTGGCAGGTCTCCCTTCCCTGCTGGGCCGGGCTCCGGCTGCCCTTTGCCAGGCCCTTTGGATCCCCTGGCGCTGCTCAGGCACCAGTAGCCCAAGGCAGAAACGCAGCCGTCTCGCCATGGAGGTCACCGTTTGGGCTCGCCAGTGCTCTCCTTGGGGCCGTGCCCTTCCCTGCCCGCAACAGCCCTCCCTCCAAGCCCTGCATGGTGCTCCCGCGCCAGGGTCCTGCTGTGGCCACCTCCTCAGCCATCTCAGCAGGAGCCAGGGTGCTCCCCTGTGAGCAACAGGGCGGTGGGGACTCTCCAGGACCCCTGATGATGGCCCTCACCCTGGGGTGCTTCCCTGGAAACCCAGCGGAGCAGTAGCACTGGACTGGGTCCCCGTGCTGTTCCCAACAGGGCTCAGCACCCAGGAAGGGTCTGGGCACAGCTTGGACAGATCCTGGGGACATGGGCAGTGTCCCCTGGTCACTCAGAGGAGAAGGGAGGCTGCGAGGCCACTCTGTGCCCCCCAGCGCTGGTGTGGTGGGGCTGGCTCGGCGGCGGGAGGCAGCTGGGAGCTTTGGAGTGACAACAGGAGCTAAATTGGGATGGCCCAGAGAGGGCAAGAGCCGGCGGGAGGGGATGTGTGACTAATCGGGATAAACAAGGCGACAGGGAGGATTCCTGGCCAGGGAGGGAGGATGGCCCCAAGCTACGCAGGGAAACATGGGAATGGGGATGTTGGGAAGCTCCTGGAAACACAGCAGGATAGTGGGGCTACCAAAAAACCTCCTCGGGGCTCGTTCCCCTCTCCCCAGGGTCTGGTGTTTGCCCGAGCGGGTGCGGTGCTGGGGTCACCCCGCTCCCCAGCCGAGGTGAGTGGTGCCCAGCTGAGCTCAGGCTCGGCATGTGACGATGTCCCGCAGGACACCCTGCTGTCACCCGCGGGCAGCAGGGCACCCCAGCTGGGCAGGACAAGGGGACAGAAGGGGATGCTCTGCCCCTCCGCTGGCAACTGCCTCCCTGCTCCCAGGGTGCTCAGCCAGAACCTGGGACCTCCCCAGGCATCTCCAAGCACCCTCCTGGGTCTGCAGGGAGACGCCTGTGGTGCCTGGCTGTCCCCAAGCATGGGGGGGTGACAGAGCTGAGCACAGGGGAGCAGCCTGGCCCCGCACTGAGGAGAGGCAGCTCCTTCCCCCAGCCATGCCGCGTCGGAGCCGCGTGATTAATGCAGCCGGGGTGACCAGCAGCTGAATTGCTGCGTGGCCTGCACTGCATTAAAGTCTTCCTGCTGTAATTAGTTCCATCAAGTCCATTAGAAAAATTGCAGATGCTGGAGAGAAGGAGCATGAGGCAGAGCCAGGAGGGAGGATGCGGCATGAGGAAGTGGTCCCGTATCCGGCGTGACCCCCACTGATGACATCCCATTCTCCAGCGCATCCCATCGCCCACTGGAGCTGTGTCTGGACCACCTCCATGGGGAGCCCCTCGTTGACACCAGGTACCCCCAGCTTGCATGATCAGGGCCATGTCACCCAGGTGGATGCTCGCCGGGAGCTCACCTGCTGCCGCGCCTCATCCCACGGCGCGCTGCCCGCTCCCCACCACTGCCCTGTAATTAGCCCTGCTGCCGCGCGGCTGTGATTACCGCCTCGCCCTGCCCGCGCGCGGCAATTGCGGCAGGGCCGGGGCACGCGGCGGGGCGAGGAGGAGGAGGAGGGCGAGGGTGAGGAGGAGGCACCCAGGACCCTGACCGCCTGCTGCCCAGGGTCCCTCTCCTTCCCGAGGGCAGGGGACACTTCTCCCAGGGAAGGTGGCCGAGGAAGCAGGGATGGAGAGGAGCATCCCTTGGAGCACGGCTTTCCCCCTGCATCCCTGCGGGCAGCCCAGGGTAGCCAAGACCCCACGCACTCCCAGCCATGAAAGGGGTCCATCCCCTGCCCCGGTATCCCCCAAATACCCGTCCATGGGTGCCCCCGCAACGCTGCGCCGGGGGTGCCACCAGTGACCCATTTCGCGGTACAGTGGGCTGCTCGGTGGCATGGGGACACGTGGCTTTACAGTGAGGGGAGCAGCTTGGCCCAGCCCCACAGAGGGGGGAGGGTATTTTTAACGGGTGACACTGGGGTGAAAGCAGCCAGCCCTGAGCTCGGGGGCTATTTTGGGTGCTCAGGCTGGGCGCGGGGCGGCGGGGGCCGGGGCAGCTGCCGAAGCACTGTGGCCCTGCGGCGGCCGGGATCCTCAGGCCGGCAGGAGAGGTCAGCTGCCGCAGCCCAGATTCTCCACGGCTGTTTCATCCTCTCCAAAATACTCGGCTGACAGGGCAGGAATTGCAAAACACACACCACCACCACCCCCTCCCAAATCCATATAAATAGCGCTCACCCAGCGGCTGGAAGGTTAGAGAAGTTTCTCGGCGCCGAGCTCAGACATTTATTGCAGCTCCCGCCCGGGAGCGGCCAGGAAAGTCGCACATAAAGTGCAGGGGAGCGAGAGGGGAGAGATAATCTTTTTAATCTCAGGGTATTTGCGTTTATAAATTATTTTTTTCCCCCTCTCCCGCTGAGAAGTTTTATTTTCCTCTCCCCGGTCCCTGGGATCGCAGCCAGACAGGAAGCGTTTTCTCGCGGCCAGAGAGCTCCCTCCGTCCTTCCTCCGTGATTCAGCTCTGAATTGATTTTCTCCATCGTCCTTCACCTGGTGCCGGGGAAGGAGGGGACGGTCCTCGCGGTGCCCACCCACAGCCGTGCGCCCGCATCCCGCCTGGGGTGGATGCGCCTCCTCCGGGACGGGCTCCCTGGGGAAGTTCGCAGCCAGGAGCGGCCACGCAGAGGCTGAGGCTCTGTGGGGGAGACGCTCGGACCCCGCTGAAGGAAGCCATGGCTGACAGCCAGATGCCCTTCTCCTGCCATTACCCCGGCAGGCGCAGCGTCCGCGACCCTTTCCGGGAGCCTGGCTTGACCTCGCGCCTGCTGGACGATGATTTCGGCATGTCCCCCTTCCCCGGGGACCTGACGGCGGACTGGCCCGACTGGGCTCGGCCCCGGCTCACCACCACCTGGCCGGGTCCCCTGCGCGCCGGCATGGCCCGCGCCTCCACCATGGCCCCCGGCTACGGCACCCGCTTCGGGGGGTACCCCGAGAGCCGCAGCCCCGCGCCGTTTCCCCGCGAGCCCTGGAAGGTCTGCGTCAACGTGCACAGCTTCAAACCCGAGGAGCTGACCGTCAAAACCAAGGATGGCTATGTCGAGGTGTCAGGTGAGAGCCAAGGCACCGGGGAGGAGGAGGAGGAGGATGGGGCGTGAAAAGCAGCCGTGCCCGTGCTGGCTCAAAAAATTGCCGTAAAATGCAAAAATCACCTTTATTTTAAGCTGGCAACAGCAGCCCCATGCTGGGGAGTAGGGCCAGGGCTGCGGCAGGGATTTGGGGCAGACCCGTAGGCAGTCTGGGGGTGCCATGGGGGACCCAGCTCACAAGCTGCGGTGGTTTGGTGCAATGATGAAAAGGACAAGGCTCCTTTGGGGTAAATCTCCCCGGTTTCCGCCCCGGCCAGCCAGGGAGGCAGCGCTGGGGCGGCAGCACCCTGCAGCGAGCTGCCAAGAGGGGCCCCAGCTTGGCTGGGTTAATTATAGCCGGGCTGGAGGGAGATTCCCTTTAAAGGGGCCAAGAGAAAAGCAGCTCCGGCACTGGGAAGCAGAGGGCAACCGCCCCACGGCCCCCACCCCACCCCAGCCCAGCCTGGGGACGAGCCGTCCAGAAGCACATCCCTAAAAATTCAGTTAGTGTTGGGGGAAGCGGGTGCGAGGTGCNGAGATGCTCCAGGCACAGCGACCCCCAGCCTGACAGCAGTGGAGGGGGGCCCAGCCTGGGGAGGGGGACAAACAGGGACGCTGCCACCTCCAAAGGTGTTACTACATTTAGGGGGGGCTTTTTCTTAAGACCCAGCTCTTGGCAGCCTGCAAGACCCCAGGCTCTCACTGGAAATACGGGCATGCTCTGTCTGGCATCTCCTTCCCCACACAGGAGATGCTCCCTGAGCCCTCCCCACAGGGAAGGGTTTGTACTGGGGAAGGAAAAACACCTCCTCTGCAAACTCTCCTCTTGGCTTTTGTTGATGTTTGTTGCGGAAAAAATAATCTCCCGGCGAGGTGGTGACGTGGGGTGTTGCCCTTCCCTGCAGGCAAACACGAGGAGCAGCAGGTGGAAGGAGGGATCGTCTCCAAGAACTTCACCAAGAAAATCCAGTAGGTACCCGGAGTGTCCCTCCACCAAGAGGGCTGGGGGGCCGCCACATCCCCTTGACCAGCACCCAAATGTCACTAGCCCGCTGAGGGACCCCGTCCCTGCGGTGTGGCCAGGTTGCAGGCAGCACGGGGATGCCAATGGCGGCGAAGGGCTGAGCTTTGCCAATCCCTGTGCCCCGCATTCAGGGACTCCTGTGTCTGTTTTCACCCCAAAATCTGCCCTTTTCCAGCACGTGCTTGGCTGGTTCGGACCACACGGGGGTTTCCCGAGGGAGGTGATAGAGGAGGAGGTCTTTTTCTGGGTGCTTTGCCAGTCTCCTCCAGGCCAGGGCTGCGCTTGCAGCTGGCGGGGGCGCGGGGAGCAGGGGGGGCGCAAGGAGCCGCGGTGCCAGCACATCCCTCGGGGTTCAGCAGGGCACGATGGGCTGACACCATCGTCAGCCCCCAAATACATCCCTGCCTGTAAATGTGTATATATATATACGTATCTCTGTCTGAATGATGTCAGCTAGATGGCTATCATGTTGACTCACCGCGATGGCTCACTTTGGCAACAACAATGGCAGAGGGCAGGGAGGGAAGGCAAGTCCGGGGGCAGGCGAGCCCCGACGCGGCACCTCGCCCATGCTGGGGGCAGACCCCCGGCCGCAGGGCTCGCGGGGTTGACGAGGGAGAAGCAGTAAAGCCCAGGGCATGGGAAGGGTTTCCTCTCCTGGCAGCAGCTTGGCTTTGCTTTTCCAGCCCGAAGGAGCCCTGTGCATCCCCAGCTCCCGCGGGAAAGCTGAGGCGAGCGGGGCGCTCCCTCCTGCTCGGCGCTCGGCAGCCACGGTGGCTCCTTTTACGGGCAAGGCTCGCGGCTGACGCCGGCCACGCCGCGGCAATGATTTACTCCTGCTTTGCAGAAGCCCAGGCGGCACAAGCAGCGGGTGACATCCCATCAAACACATCTGCCGGGGAGATTAAACAGAGCCCCTGCAGGGGCCAGACCAGCCAGGAGGCTGCTTTAAATATCCCCAGCACATTCCCGGGCGTTACAGCAATAACATAGTCTCTGCCGAGCCCCCCGCCGCAGCTGGTGGCTCCGCATGGGTGGTTCCCCCCGTGCTGGGGGTCTTGCGTGGGCTTCCCCAGGGTTGTTGTCCACTTGGGATGGGGGATGCTGCGAGGCAGCTGCCCTAGCCCCCCCAGCTCCTAAACCATCTCATCCTTCCTTCCCTCCTGCAGGCTGCCCTACGAGGTGGACCCCATCACGGTCTTTGCCTCCTTGTCGCCGGAGGGGCTGCTGATCATTGAGGCACCCCAGATCCCCCCCTACCAGCAGTACGGCGAGGGCGGCTGCGGCAGTGAGATCCCCATCGAGAGCCAGGAGGCCACCTGCGCCTGACCGGCCACCTGCGTCCCTCCTGCGACCCGGCACCCCTCCTCCCCTCTCCCCTCTCCCCCCGGACCCCCCGCACCCCTGCGGCGCGGCGTCCAGACAGCCTCTGGCAAGGGTGACGGGTGCCGCTCGCAGGGACGGCAGCACCCGCCACCCCGCGGGGACACCAGCTGAGAGCCGGGTGCCAGGCCACTGGCCCCGAGGGCTTGTAGTGGCCTGAGGTGCCAGTAGAGATTTTGTGCCCATGGGGCCGAGCAGAACGGATGTCCTATCACGGTTATTTTTTGGTCTGAGTTGCTCAGATGGGATATTTATAACAATAGCAAAAAAGGGCCCCTTTTCCTCTAAAATTGACATGGAAACCCATAGCCCTGTGTCTTTTCTCTTCCGTGGGTTGTTTTGTCTAAAAATCTACATCTCTGCAAACGATGAGCGTCCGGCGGTGGAGCTTGACGGCACGGCCTCTGTCCTGAGAAATGCAAACCGTCCGTGTGTTTTGAACATTGGTTTTTGGGTTGGTTGTTTTTTTTTCTTCTTTTTTTTTTTCCAAAGAGAATTTGTGCTTTTACTTGTCAGACCAGAGGAATAAAACCCAGTCGATGTTCTTAGCCTCCGCTTGTCTCGGCTGAGCCTGGCGGGGCGGGTGCGGGGCGGCAGGAGGGTGGCGGGGACGAGGGGGGATGCCACCATGTGCCACCTCCCAGGCCGCCATGGCATCCTCCCCACGGGGACCAGGAGAAGAGAGATGTGTGGGGATGTTTGCGGTGATGGGTGGATGAAACATTTGCTCGAGCCTTTTCTGCAGCCGGTGGATGGCGAGCCCTGGCTAGCACAGTGCCAGGGAGGCACCGAGCCCGGCAAGGACCATGGCCTCATCCTTTCCTTACCCTCTTGAGGGGTTGCAAATGTTTTTTCCAGGTTGGAGATGCTAAATCGGCCTCTGAGCTGGGAATGTCAGGCTTGCACCATCCCCATTTCCAGCTCCGCAGGGAAGCACTTCCCAGATAACTCCCCGGTGGATGTACCGGCAAATGGTTTCCGCTGGGATCTGGGCACAGCTTTAAAACCATTCCCGGGGGCAAAGACCGGGTGAGATTTGTTAACACACTGCAATGCCCGGGGTCAGCAAAGCAGAGGTGCCAATGGGCAGCAGGAGTTTTTCCATCAATCTGTGCGGCACCTGGACCGGGCACCCGGTTTTCCATGTCACCAGGACCCCGGAGTTAAAAATACAACCTCACATGCTCCACTCTGGCTCATTCGGGATGCGGTTACCAACAACAGCCCATCACATGCTGTAAACCCCGGCGCTCAGGGGCCACCATGGTACCCGCACTCCAGGTCAGAGAGGGGAACGGGGGGCTCCTCTCACCCTGGTTTTATATATTATATATTGAATTTTCAACAGCAGTTACGGAGCCTGGACACCCAGGAGGTGCACAACACCCCCAGCCCGTCCGAGGGAGCCAGCCCCAGGCTCAGCCCCGACAGCTCTGCCAGGTGCCGCTGTGAGCACAGCAATTTTTATGAATAAAATATAACCCTCGAAATGTAATACCGACGCCAGGATGGAAAGCAAAAATGTCATGAGTCACAGCTCCAGCCCTGTGTCCTCCTGCCGCTTGGAGCCGTCGTGCCCCATGGGTGGCACGTCCCCCAGCACAAACTCTCCCTCCTCTTCCTCACCCTTTCAAAGAATTCTTTTTTCCAGAAAAAAACCTCCCCAGCCCCGCAGGCTCCCCAAGCCCAACCCCCGTTTCACCCCCAGTGCCCCATCTCCTCCGTGTTCATGGGAAGGACCCCGGGGGGAGCCCGTGTGTCCCTGGGGTGACCCGCAGGCTCCGGCACCCCGCTGGAGTGGTGGGATGCATCCCACCCTAGCAGCCCCCACCCTGCACCCCACGAGGGGCAGGCGAGGGCTCCCCCCAACAGGGCTGCAGGTGCCGGGCACCAGCTGCAGCTCTGCAGGGGCTGCGGGGGGCAATTAGCCACAGCTGAGCCCCTCTCCCACCCCAGGGTATATGGGGAGGTCCCCAGGTGCAGCAGCCCTACTGCTGGGGCAATGAGCGCTCTGGGGCTATGTGCAGGTAAGGGCTACCACAGGCAGGGGATGGCTCACAGCTCTCTGTTGCTGGCCTTCCAGTTTGGGGGAAGGTTATTTTTATTTTTCTTCAATCATTTTCTCTTTTATTTGCTTCTGCTTCCTGATAAATTCCTTAATACTGCCTTATAAAAGCTGTTGTAAGATGCAAGGTCTTGTTGTAAGATCCAGCAGGTCGAGGGAGGTGATGCTCCCCCTCTACTCCACTCTCATGAGACCCCACCTGGAGTACTGCATCCAGTTCTGGAGCCCCTACTACAAGAAAGATATAGACGTGCTGGAACGTGTCCAGAGAAGGGCCACAAGGATGATCAGAGGGCTGGAGCACATCTCCTGTGATGACAGACTGACAGAGTTGGGGTTGTTCAGCCTGGAGAAAAGAAGGCTCCGAGGAGACCTTCTAGTGGCCTACCAGTACCTTAAGGGGGCCTACAGGAAAGCTGGTGAGGGACTTTTTAGGATGTTGAGTAATGGTAGGACTAGAGGGAATGGATTAAAACTAGAGATGGGTCGATTCAGATCGGATGTTAGGAAGAAGTTCTTCACCATGAGGGTGGTGAGACGCTGGCCCAGGTTGCCCAGAGAGGTGGTGGAAGCCCCTTCCCTGGAAGTTTTTAAGGCCAGGCTGGTTGGGGCTCTGAGCAACCTGATCTAGTGGGAGGTGTCCCTGCCCATGGCAGGGGGGTTGGAACTAGATGATCTGTAAGGTCCCTTCCAACCCTGACAATTCTGTGATTCTATGATTAGCAATAATTTCTTAATGGCTGAGGCTGGCATCGGCAATTAGCACTAAGGACCTCTTACCCAGGCGGCATGCTTGGACCTGTGCAGCCCGCAGCTTCTCAAGCTGTTGGATTGTCTGGAGTATCATATACTAATGAAATAATTGCAAGTGGAGATTTGCTTGCTTTTTTTTTTTTTCTTTAAGTATGACCTGATTATTGAAGTGAAGGAGGCTTTTAAAAAAAAGTATTCTCTACTGGTGTTTCTGCAAATGGGAAAATAAGTTTGGAAACACTGGGGCATTTCTGCATCAGCCTCTCCCCCTGTGTCTGAGGAGGAGGGGATGGGAAATGTGCGTTTCTGGGGTACCAGGGTGCTGCAGAGCTGGGGGGAGCGGGAGCTGTTTGCGCATCCTCAGCCTGCGTGTGAGATAACGGCTTGAAGCCATTAGCCCTGTAACACGTTGCTATAATGGCCGCTCTGCCGATTACATTACATTTCATGGGTTTAGAGCAATTACGCTGCACCGGGTGGTGTCATAACACATTAGGGTTTATAGCTTAATATTGGCTCTAACAGGGAGAGGCTGCGCACAGGACGTGGCTGTGGGTGAGCATCCTCTGGGCAGGGAGGAGCGGGTTTCCTGCAGGTCCAACCCCTGGGGTTCAAGAGGAACCAAGACCCGGGGCTGCGTGTTTTGGGACCCCTCTCACACGTGGGAGAAGGGGCAGGATCATGTTGATCAGCAATTCACCTGGCACAGGGCACCCCAGCCGCAGTGGCACCCCTCTACTCCCTTATTTTTCCTTCTGGAGCGGCATTAGACTTCTCAATACATCATCCAAACATCATTCAAAGCCAAATGGTTTTTCCTGCTGAAGGAGGAGGAGGAACCATCCTAATCAGGCCTTTCAAACCCCGCTCTCACATCAATGCTGATGCTGCTGGCACCAGGCTGTCCCCGTGGCCGGAGAGGGGAGAGGAGCAGATGTCGGAAAGATTTCTTTCTTTTTTTTTTTTNTCTGATCAAATACACAATCACATCTGAAAGGGGCTGGTGTAATTAAGCAGTCGGATGCTGGGCAATTTGTATGACGCTCTTTGTTGCTCCTGGTGCCAGCTTGTGCCTCGCTGCCCGGGCAGCAGCCGGAGCGAGGAGCAGGAGGAGCGTCCCTGCTCCAGGGAGAGGAGATGCCGCGCTCGGGGCTCAGCTTGGAGATCCAGCAGCTCTTGGTGCATCTCAGGACCGTGGGTTTGCGAACTTGGCACTAAGCCCCAGCAAAGCCCTCCTGGGCAGCCAGAGGGAGAAGCAGGTGGTGTGTGCCGCCTTCTTGTTTTGGGAAAGGTTTTCCCAGCTCCTTTGCAGCAGTGATCCCTCCTGCAGCACAAACCAGCGACTCCCGGTGCTGTGGCCGTGGAACCGGGACAGGCTGATGGGGAGGGCCTGGAGCTGGGAACGCAGCGTCAGGAGATAAGGGGGCTGCGTCATGGGAAACCAGCCTCGGCAGACCAGCTGCCCAAACCGGCTGAAGGACGTGAGGAGATAAGGATAAGGTCACCCCATCCCTGGGAGCGCTCGGCGGCAGGAGGCTCAGTCTGCAGGAGGCTGAATAAACCTCTGAGCTGCGGAGGAAGCCACAGGGGCTCCGCTGGCACCATCAGCCCTTGGCAAGGCAGGGGCACGGGCCGAGCAGTTTCCGAGCCCCGGTTTACACCCCACCGGGGCCAGGCTGGGCGAGCATGTGGCTCCTCACAGGGCACCCATTCCCATCCTGTCCCGGAGGATTTAATTTCCGAAAATGGAAGCAGAAGCCGAACTGATTTATTTTGGTTGGCAGCATGCGGAGCAGGACAAATAATCCACAAGAAGCTCCAGAGCTGTCCAGATAGACCAGGCATCTCCAGAGTCTGGGTTTCTTCTCCTAGAAGAACTGGGTTGCTCTCATTTTCTGACTCCCCCACTCCCGTGGCAGGAGCCGGCTTGTGCCTGGGCAGAGTGGTGGCCAACGACTGTCTCCCAAAGCTGTGCCCAGCTCTGCTCTGGGCAAGCATCGCTCTTGCGTCCACGTGTGCCCATGGCTCGGGACACGCTGGCTTGCCCCGCAGAGATGCGCTTGATGTCTCTGTCTTGCTCCCAGCACACTGTTAGATCGTGCCGTGGGGCCCTGGGGTGGCCACGGAGACCCTTTTGTTGGCTGATGGGGATGTTTGTGCCTTCCAGCTGCTCTGGGAGCCTCTCCGCACAGCTCTGAGCCATGTGTGTGCCACGGGCGCGCGGGAGCTCAGCCTGTTTTCCTCCAGCATCCTCTCCCTTGGTCCCCCTGCGCCGCCGTCCTCCCCACGGCCCCTCCCGGCGCCGTGCAGCTCTCCAGGCTCTCCCGTGGCAGCTGGCTCTTATTCCTGCAGATTATCTGTCTGGGTTCGCACAGGGGGGGTTGATATAACACTTCTGGGTGGTTTTCCTTCCCAGAGCCCTGCGGAGCATCCCCAGCTCCCTGAGGGTTTCTCACTATTTCTCACATAAACCCATTTCCCTTTAGCACAAGTCAGTCCCTTTCCCCACAGAGAATACCCTGTAACCATCTAAGTGTTTCTCTGCTAAAGTCAAGGTCATTTGGGGTTTTTCATGTATGTTTTTGGGAGTTTCTCTTCTGCTGGGGATTTTGCTTTGTTGTGGTTTTGGTCTCCACTTGCAAAAGCAAATCTCAGCGGCTTTAATTTGGGTGTTTCCAAAGAGGATCTTTTGCCAGAGGATGGCCGTGGGGACGGAGAAGCAAAAACTCTTTCTTTTTCTCTAATGAAAGAACCTGGTGTCATAGAGACATTACAGCTCAGCTGACCAGACGGCCTTTCTGTCTCTTTTAAACCAAAAACTGGAGCTCTGCCCGCTGCCGTGGGGAGAAGGGGAGGAGACAGCTGGGGACAAAGCACTGCCAGTGGGGCGTTACGGCATTGTGGTTTGGCTGCTGCCGCCCGTGCCCATCTCAGGGGGGGATGGGGGGTGCTCTGAGGCTAAAGCCCGGTGACCCCACCAGCAGCAGGGACCCTCCCGGGCGGACGCTGTGTGACCATGGGGTTGAGCATCATCAACCCCTTCATGGAGCTGCAGCTGCCTCTGGGCACCGCAACATCTTGTAGCCACACATCGCTCCCTCGAATTACAGGCTGTAGCTGGGGGGAAAAGGAGACTTTTCTCCTATTTGTGTTTTTCTGTTGGTCTTTAAACCCAGCTGCAAACCTGCTGGTAATTAAGGGCCATCTTGCCACCTGGGGGATGTGCCGAAGTGCAGCCTCCTGCTCCCAGCCAGACGCTCTGCAGCAACCCGATCCTGGAGGAGAGGCATATTTCCTCTTAAATTTCTTCTTTCATATTGCAACAAAAAGCTTCCTATCCGAGGTGGTCTTGGAAACCTCTCCTTATTAAAAGACCTCCTTGAAACGTATTTTAGCAGCTGAGGAGGGTGGTTATGAAGCACAGAAAGCCTGCAGAAGAGCTCATTAAAATAATAAATTACAACTAATTAGAATAAATCAAGCTAAATCATCTCCAGTGTGAAGGTAAAATGAGGTGTGAGTGTTTTTAATAAGGCCGGTGCTAATCCCAGGCTCCTCTTTAAAGTGATGGTGAGTCCTGCTGCAGCGATGATCCTGTGGCTGGGACCGGGGCAGAAAACAGACCCAGTCAAAGGCAAGGGGAAAGCAGAGCTAATGGGGTTTGTAATTGTTTCCCAATCTGAGCTGCCTGTTGCTGATTGTGGTGGGTTTGGGGGTAGCGCAGCATCCGCAGCAGCTTGTGGAGGGGCAGGTGCAGGTCGAGCACTTGGGTTTGCTCACTTTGGGGGTTTTTTACCCTCTTTAATTTGCAATCCACAAAGCAGCTGTGGGGCTTTGTTCCTCTCTGTCATATCACTTCATCATGCGCAGGCTCAGCTAAATGACTCCTCTGCATAATTAGCGGTGAGATCATTGCGACTGCTTTGGCTCAGAGTCATTTCTCCCCTGGTCTCTAAAGAGCTGCTCGAAACAGGGGAGAGGAGGGAGGTGTGGGGGGAGGCAGCAGGACAGGCATCCAGGCACCCCCAGAGGTTGGTGGTGGAGAGGGAACACCTTGGACCCCTACTCCTGCACCAGCTAAGGGAGGTTTGGAAGATCTCGTTGTCCTCCTTGATGATACTAACACTTGAGCCAAAGGTCCCAGGGAGCAAAGACCAGCAGCACCAGCCTGACCCACACTGAGGATGGGTCTCACCACCAGTGGGGCGCTGGGAAAAACCACCTGCATTAAGCACCTATGTAGGACATCATTGACTCCAAGGCCTTTGAGCAAAAGGTTTCCTGCTGAAATGAGTGAATTGCTTCTGGAAGTGGGCTCAGCTCTTGGGAACGCGGAGCCCAGAGCCAGCACGGCGCTGGTGTCACAGCCGGGACCACCAGCAATGCTGCGGTGACACCATGGCTTGAGGCTTCCCGGCTGCTGCTTGCCTCCAAGGGATGAGCCCTACTGCCAGTGCTGGAGAAATATATTAGTTTCATTAAACTTAAATGATTAGCTCCAGGCCTTGATAATGATACTTAATGGATCTAATAATTTTTTGGTGATTATGCTCTTGTATACAGTGGTGTATATCATTAATAACCTTCTTTAAACCTCCTTGCTTTCACTGTCACTAATTACATTCAAGCCCTTTTTATGCTAAGCCCAATTAGCTGCCTATCAAGAGGCTTTACCCCATGAAGAATGCCCGGCTGTGCCGGGAGGCAGATGCTGATGTCTTGGGTTACTGGGCAGGAGGATGCTTGGATTTGGCTGCAGGAGCCACCGGCCAGACCCGGCAGGGTGGTCAGGGCAGCTGTGGTGGGTGCTGCTCTTGCAGGAGGTGGTGGAAAAGCCTCGGAGCAGCTCAGCTGTGCTCAAAACCCCTTTCCCTGTCACCCCCTGAGTTTGCAGGGGGGTTAACACCAGCCAGGGCCACCCCACATCCCAGGTTTTATCACCTTTTGGTTCTAAAGGGAGATGATGGACAGTAGGGGAGGGTGGTGAAGTCAAACATTGCTCATTGTTTTTCCAAGGGGGTGATAAGAAAAGCATCGAGGATTCAGTTTTTTCTCAGGGGAGGTGCACCTAAGCCCAGGACTCACCTGTTACTGCTACACCAAACCTGTGTGGGCCCCACACTGGATGCAGCACGCGGGTGGAAGAAGGAGCATCACCACTGTCTCCAAACTCCCCCTGAAACTTGCCATCACCCTTGGGAGGAGCGACCAGGCTCGGTGGCTGCTTCTCTGCTCCTCCCTGCCCGCGCCTCCTTCCTGTCCCCCTGCCAGCTGATTAATCCATTAGGATTAACTTCTCTCTAACTCCTTGATTAGCTGCATTTTAAAACTCCATTTGTTTTCCTTTTTACATCAAGCCGGAGACAAAAAAAGAGCCCAATTTGCAGCGGTACTGATTTACTGCAATTTCTGAAGATCAGGGCGAACGCCGGGGAGGCGTGCTCAGCATTTCAACTCCTCCCCGGAGAGCTGCGAGAGGCTCCCTCCGGCAGGAGCCAGCTTTGGGGAGAACACCACAGAACCAGCACCCACCCGAGTTCCCAGGGCTGGCTTCTGATGGTGTCAGGGCAAACCTGGAAGATGCATCTGATATTTCAAGGACTGAAAATGTCCCGCTCTGTACCTTGGGGAAACCAAGGCCCCTGTGAAGCGATGTGCATGGGGTAGCAAGGCTGATCCTCAGCCCTTAGATGGCTTTTTTGTCCCTCAGGGGCATCCATTTCTCTGCTGGAAATGTCCTTGACTTCCTTGAACTGTGCACGGCAGGAATTTCTCAAGACTGGGACTCTTGCTTTAAGATGACACAGGGCGGTAACATCATGGTTTGGCCTCAGCCGGACCTGATTTGCCAGGTGTAGACCCAGTCCTGGGTTTACCCACCCTGAGTTTAGCACATGACCTGGGTGAGCTGCCAGACCCCTCCAGAGCCCGGGGGGGTGTTTGATGGCAAAAGTTTTGCCCTTCTGTGCTTGGCTCGGTGTCGGCTCCCACATTGCCCATGGAGCAGCCACCTTCCTCTGCCGTGCCAGAGCCACGTGGGAAAAAGCATTAAGATCTTCAAAAACAAGCAAACCCATGGGATTTAAAACAACATCTTTACCATTTCTAAATGCTTGTCTTTTCTCTTCCCAATGCGTCTCCTGGGAAGGAGTGACTCCCTCTCCATGCCCAGCCTGGGGTTGCCCCAAAACCCCAGCGATCGTGGCCGATGACAGTGACTGTGCACCCCATTGCTGCGGCTGGGGATGCTGAAACACAGCGGGTGACAGGGACATGTTGGGGCGAGCAGAGCTGCGTAGTGGTGACGTTTCCATGGTGGGAGCTCTTTGGACCTCCTTGGGGAAGCATCAGTGTTCTTCTGGCTTTAACCCCGGCTCTGTGCCCTGTGGCTTCACCCCTTGCAGGGGAAATGGGCACAGCCCTGCCGGCACACCTAGCCGGTCACCGCGTGTCCCATCCCTCGCTGGGCACAGGTCATCCCCTTGATGAACCAGCTGCTCCGGAGTTACTCCTGCTGTATTGATGTGGTCATTGAGCTTCAAGGCAACTAACGCTAACCACCCGCTGACCTGCACTAACCCTTCCATTCATCCTTCAGTCACTTCCTCTGGCTGTGAATCAATGTCTGAGCCCAGGTGCTTTCGGAGGCACGGGGACACTGCTTCTGCCGAGGAGGGACAGGGACGAACAGCTTTGACAGAGCTGGAGAAATCGGCTGAGCTGTGTATTGCTGGTGATGGGAGTTTGCCCCATGATTAGGGGATCTGTTTGTGCGGGCAGGGGTTGGTGCTCTGGTCCGGAGCTCAGCAAAGCCAAGGCTTAGCGCTGCGGGCTGGGGTGTCCCCCTCGCCTGGCCGAGGGCTGGGAGTCTCCCCTGGGGCTGGGACACTGAAGGGGAGGCCTTGTGCTGGCACCAAAGCCCCTCTCCTCTGGAGCTGTGCTTTGGGGCTGGCTGCATGCAAGGAGCAGCTTTCCCTGCCGCGGTTTGGGGGGTCCAAGAGGGGCTGAGTCCAGCAGGGACATCGCTAGAGCCCTTCTCTCTTTCCAGGCTGTCCACTTGCAGGACGTTTATATCATCGTTTGAGATTTCTCTAAGGTTTTGGAGTAGCTCAATGTGTTTCTAAGCTATTTGGGGGCGCATGAGCGGGAAATACGTGTCACAGAGACAGGTTCAAAGCTCTGCAAGGGCATCTTCTTCCCAAAAACAAGGCACAACCAAGCGCAGGGCTTTGCCTCGCAGGACTGCGGCGCCCGAAGCTGGGCTCCCCTGCATGGGCAGTGTTGGAACAGGAAAAGTCTCTCAGGAGCCGTATGTGAGCTGTCAAAATATATTATAAGCTGCAGTTGAGGTTGAAAACGCTTCACACTGATGCACAATTTAGGGAGAGCATCTTGCATTTCCATAGCTGTACAACAAGATTTTCTGAAATTGCAATGATATGAGAAAATGTCTTTTAAAGTGGGACCCAGATGGCAGGGGGAAATTGTGCTGTTTGAATTCTCTTCAGATAAATTGAAGCTAAAGGGATGTTAAACATTTTATAGGGTTTTTCCCCCCTCCCCCTTTCACCACCTGCTACTGAAATGACACAAGAGGAGTCATCAAACAGAGCAAGCGAGATCCTGACGGTGTGCCGCTTAGGAAACGGCCTCATCTCAACCCTGTGTCTGATGGCAATTAACATCGAGAGATCCCAAACCCGGCAGGGTCAGGAATGGGCTCCTTGCCCGCTCCTCCACAGAGGTTGGGATGCACATGGGGAGCAGGAGGGCTTGCAGGATTGGGGTTCCCGGGGGCCTTTGCATGACCATGGCGTGAGCCCGGAGCGATGGGGAGTGGCTGTTGGACCCGGCGGAGGGACGGCTCTGTGGGTGCGGGTGAGGTGTTGCTCCTCAGAGCTGTATTTCTCCTTGGAAAGCCACCTGCCATGGGACGCGCAGACCCCCAAATGCAAGAATGGAGCCTTTGGCTACAAACCACCCTAACGCCAGCCATCCCCGGAGCAGCACTGCTCGAGGGACAGGCTCCGTCCCCCTGGCTTCCAGCCGACGCCGCAGAGCCTCCCCAACATCGCTCTGCGGGGCAGCAGGCACTGCCCTCACAGGTTGTTTTTGATTTTTCTTTTTCCCTCTCCTTGGCATTCACAAGTGAGCTCCTGAGCTCAATACATCGCTTTGTCTTGTAGTGGCTGCCAGGTTTTTAAAAGCTGGCAACTTGCGAATGCACCGAGAGGACAAATGCTAATAGTCACGCACCCGCCTTTACTCAAGGAAGAAGAACTGGGCTTTGTGGCTTTTTGCTTTCTGTTTTTTGTTTTGAAAGTAAAATTAGCGTGTTTACCCGGTCGTTTACTTAAGCTGTTAGTCATGGTAAATGAAACGTGCGCGGGCTGGTTTGTCTCCTCTGACGGGTCTCGCTTCCCCGGGGTGGGCTGGGGTGCTCGGGGTGAGCAGTAGCAGCAAATATGCAAGCCTTGGTTGTGTTGCTTCCTGGGAAGGTGAGCTGGGGATGACGGGAGAGCAGCCCCAGGGTTCCCAGGAAGCCTTTCCCCCATCCGTACCTCCTTCCCAACTCGCGCCGGCAAACACGGATGGGGCAAGCAGCCATGTTGCCCGGGCAGCATCTGCACCCAGGGTCCCCTGACCCTCTGCTGGGTCAGAAACTGCCGCTTCAGCCCCATCCAAGGCTGGGCCACGTGGGGCACTGCCCCTTCATCCCGACTCTGGGCAAGCTTCTTTTACATACACTTTTTATTATTATTTCCACTGTCGTCAAATTCATTACAGCGGATGGGTCCATCCAGCAGGCAGGGGGATGCTCCCCCATGGGAGAGATACCTTCGTGCTTAATGCAAAATGGAAGTCGCTGGTGGGGTGTGTTACTGCATCTTTTCCAGTGTAGCGGAGCGCTTCCCAGCTGGGATCTGGCTTAAGTTTTGGGAGACGAGATCCTGGGCGAGATCCCAGCAGTTATTTCAGTGGACTGAGCCCGCAGGGAGCACCTGCTCGCCAGCAGCGTGGGCCTCCCAACACCCAGCACAGCTGCAGAAAGCCGTGAGGGCTGGGGCTAGGTATTTTTAAACAACCTTAGCCAGGCAGGCTCTGCCAGAGCACTGCCTTTTCTTGTTATCTCTTCCTGCAATTACAGAATGACTCAGTGACAGCTATCCTGCCGTTCAAGACAAGAAGCTTCCTGCAGGTACGGTGTGTGTAACACGCAGCAGCGCTTTCTGGTACGACACGGCACTGTCTCCTGTTATCACAGCTTGAGATGTTCAGCAAATAATCTGAATCTTTCCTTCAAACGCCAGGCTATTTTGGAGGGGGGGTAGTCATATTATCTATTATACTTGCGAAAACAGATAACAATAGTAATACCATTTGGTGGAGCACTGTTAATGCAACAAGGCTGTCACTTGTCACCAAGAATGCTGTGTATGGCAGCCTGTTAAAAAGAAAGTCAAAACAAGGCTGGCAGCAGGCAGCCCGAGCACGTCGCTGGCACTGCCGGGCTCTGCCAGCGCGATCGTGTTTCCCCCGCGCCGGAGCCAGTGAGGATGTTCTGTCCTGCTGAGCTATGCCGGCTTGGCTGGTGCAGCCTGTGACGTGCTCCCCGGCAGGGCAACGGCGACGTCCTGGCATGCTGTGGCTTGCAGGGACACCGATAGTGCTGCCCCGGGTCTCATGTTCATGAGTTGTCTTGGTTTTTGGCAGAGGTGCTGGATTGAGCGTGCCCTTGCCGCCTGCCCTGCTGCCTCAGCTCCCTCCCTCCCCCATCCACGTGCTGCCGGTCTTGCCCCACGGATCCCAAATGTCTATCAGGGTCAGTGGATGCTAAATCCATTCCAGGGGGTGTGCAGGGTGCAGGAGGAGTGGCAGGGGTGTGAGCCCCTCGGCTGTTCACCCCACGGGACAGGCAGATGCTGCGTCGCCCCGATGCCCGGGCACAGCCAAACTCCCAGACTGGGCAGCATCGGCTTCCGGCGGGTGGTATCGGGCACGTGTCTTTCTCCTCCTTCTTTCCTTTAAAAAAGATATTTCAAACATAAAAGCAATGTGAAGACAGGCAGCTACACATCTGGAAATGTACCATGAATGTAATAAGGCTGTGAGGAGGTTTCTGTAGGAATTCATCTCTGCTGTATTTGCTCCACAAGAAGACATAAATTTTCCAGAGTCAAAAAAGTCTCTTTATTTTTTTTCTCTTGAGGGATTTCAGCACTAACCCAGTGCACCCTTCCCCCAGCCACCACCCCATGTGTCGGGGGCTTCAGACCCTGTGCATAAGCGGAGCCTGCTGCGGGCGGGAGGACGCTCGCTGCATCCCCAAGGAAAGCCACGGCAAACCCCCCCTCCGAGCCCCGACAGCTTCAGCGCCTTCTTTTTATAATGGAATGGAGAACGGAAAGCTCTGCAGAAGTGAAATGTGTCTCTCAAATCATCGGGTTATTTTTATGCGCATCTATATTTTCTCATGTGTGTGTAAATACCTCCCCCACACACACATAGTTTTATCTCGAGTGAAATAAAAATAGCTGAGGATTGAAAGGGGAGCAGGCGAGGGGGTGGTTGTGCTTTTTGGAAGAATCTCTTCAAGGTGCGGAAGCAGCAAAGCCGTGGTGATAACGTGATCTGACAAAACCTCAGCTTCTCCCGGCCTGCGAGGAGTGGTGTTAATGAAAGAGATCTTAATGACTTTCCCTCTGCGTTTCAATTTATTCCAACAAGCCGCAGCCAGGAGCGCAGGCTCAGTGTGGCACTTGGGTAAGTTCTGACAAGCTCCGGGGAGCCGGCTCTGTGTGTGTGTGCTGGGAATTGCTGCTCGGAAAAATGCCCCCCATCCCGCAGATGCTGGGATGGTATGGAGGGATCCCTCGCCTCTCCGGGTTGACGGCAGTGTCCCTTTCGCCCAACTGTTTTCCCACGCCAAGCCCCGGACACACTGGGCTCCCCAACCTCTGCTCTGCACGGCCGGGCTGGGCGAGTGGCAGGGGAGATGCTGTGTGACACCGCAGGAGAAGAGGAATGTGCTGCAGCTTGATACAGATGTTGTATAGGCTCCTATTTCTTTTTTTTTTTTTCTTTCCCCTTTAAGTAGGACAGCAGCAAGGAGAAATCTCTGAGAGCTTGAGCTCTGCAAAAGGGGGAGGAAATTTCTCCAGGGAATGTGAAACGAGGAGGGTTATGTGATCTGGCAAAGCTGGTGCTACACAACTCTGAGCCCTGCCCACCTTGGCTTAGGCTCTTTTACTGTCATCACCTCTTTTTTTTTTTTTAATGATAACAAAAAGGAGGATTATGAAGTAGTTTGCTGCACACCATGTGGCTGGATGGTGGCCTGCATGGGACACAGTGACGCTTGTCCAGGCTGGGCCCCTCTGACCCTCGGCAGCGAACGTCCGGAGCGTGTCTGGCAGGTCAGGACACATCCCGTGCACATCACGGTGTCAGGGCTCCAACTGCACCCGCTGAACTTTGGCCTAAGCACTGCCCTTAAAAATAAAACCATCGTGTCTAATAATACCCGGGCTGCAACCCGCTCCTGCCAGCTGCCGTGGCCAGTTGGGGCCGAGCGGTGTCATGAGTCACCGGCACACAGCGTTGTGCAAAGTCACTGTCCCCGTCCCGACCATGGGGCACACAGGTCCCTGCTCCCAGCACAGGGCACGCAGCCGCTCCCGTGGGGGCCTTACGAGGCTGGGCACAGGCAAAGCCGCCTCCTCCTCCTCCTCCACTTTAAGAAATTGCTAGGAGGATTTCCAGATGCCTCCGCTTGGCAGCTAATCCTCACTGTTCCGGTAACGTGCTGGAAGTCAATCCGAAGAAAGTTCAAGGCTTGTGTCCCTAAGATTGCATCGCTGGTCGCCCTCCTTCCGTTCAGCATCTCCCAGCTGATGCCCGAACTAATTCCCAGCAAGGCTGATACTGGATGCAGCTGGGAGATGCTACGTCGAGAAAAGCTGAGTAAATTATCGTTGGTTTTTTGCTGCAACCTTCCCAGCTCCTGCAACGCCCATGCTGTGACCTGCCACGGTTGGCACAGGGACTCGGGCAACCCCCAAATGGCTTCTGCAAATATTTGTGCCTTCAGTGCTCTGTGCCGGGGCCTGTGTGCCGGGGCAGTTCACGGGTAACGTCTGGCAAAGGCACGTCATTTTTTAAAGCCAGCTCCAGGGGGTTGGCAATGTCCCATCAGCTTCTTGCTGAGCAAGTTCCTGGCAGCCACAGAGGCGGGACGGCATGGTGAGGGGCAGCGTGGCCTTTGGCGATAGAGCATTGCCCTGCTCGGTGTTTTGGGCACAGATTGGCTCGGTGCACTAATTGCCAGAGCCGCTCCGGTTGCTGTCACCGGGGTCAGACCGTGACCGAGCTGCCGGGTGCAGTCTCGGTGGTGGGCTCTCCCAAAGGGTGGTGGGAGCCCTCGCCTCTGTAGCAAAGGTGTTGGCAGCAAAAATTTAAGCTAATTGGGGTGGCTTTTTTGCAAAACCCACTTTCTCAGCAGCATGTCCTCCCGCGGCAGGGGAGGGAGGCGGGCAGCAGGTGGGTTTCGGCTGTTTCGGTGGGATGCAGCAGCCCCTCTTCCCTCCTCGCCCACGTTGCATCAGCACCGTGAAGACACTTCTCACTTAAATGGTGCGTGCCCACAGCTCCTCTGAGTCACGCTGTTAGCAGAGAGCTCGTAATTCTTCACTTTTTCAAGTGCAAATTTCTTTGGAAAAGGGCATTAAATAATAACTTGACTGAGGTCCCGACAGTGACTAATTCCCGTGGTACGTCTCACTCCAGCACCAATCCTGCTGAGCTCACTGAGTGCAGAGGGGCTCACAAGGATCCTCGCAGGTGAAGGAGCAAAGAAACAGCTGCAGGTTGCATGAGAAGAACTCAAAAGGGACAGGCATGGGCTGTGGCGGTGGCACAGTGGGGACAAACCTCAGCATGCTCCCTCCGGGTGCCAGCATTCCCTAGGGAGCGCTTTGGTGTGAGCCATGCTCTCGGTCCAAAGCAGGGATACAGACCAAAGTGTGAGGTGTATCAAAACCTAAAGCTTCTGCCCAAAAGTTGCTGGAAGGGTTTGAGGAAGGGGGAAATCACTTTCCATGGATGAGCTGGGAGGGGATATTTTCTGCTCCGGCCGGGGTGTTCCCTATCGAGGAGGTGGCAGCTCGAAGGACTCAAACAAGGCCACTGTGAATCTGTCTTTGTAAACGTGTTGCCTCCCAGCAAGTAAAAGCTGGCAAACCCAGAGCACTGCTAAACAATTAACCCTCCTCCAGGCGAGCCTGGAATACCGTACACCCAAACCACGCGAAAACCCCCAGGATGTGGCAGCAATGCTAGGGAGAACCTGGAACCCCCTGGGACCCCCGCTGCCAAAACATGGCCCCCAGGAAACCTTCCGAGTACCTCTGGCTTGGAGGAGATGGATAAGCACTAAGTCGGTTTCTTCTCCCAAGTAACAGGTGGTAGAACAAGAAGAAATGGCCTCAAGTTCCTCGACAGGAGGTTTCGATTGGATGATGATGAGGGGACTGGAACACCTCTCTTATGAAGAAAGGCTGAGGGATTTGGGTCTCTTCAGTCTGGAAAAAAGACGTCTGAGGGGGGACCTTATCAACGCTTATTAATACTTAAATACAATCTTTTTTTAGTGGTGCCCAGTGACAGGACAACAGGTAACAGGCACAAACTTGGACATAGGAAGTTCCACCTAAACACGAGGAGGAACTTCTTTCCTGTGAGGGTGGCAGAGCCCTGGCACAGGCTGCCNCCCAGGGCCAGGACGGGACACCAACCTTGCCATCCAGCCGGTACCAAGTGCTGCCACTGCTCTGTGCCGGACGGCTCTGCATGGCCGCGCCAGCCACCTCTGCCAAACAACCCCTGGCTTTGCTTGCTGCTTGGGTACCAGCTGAAAACACGACATTTGTATGGGACTTTTGCAAGATGAAGCATCTCTTGCCCCAAGCTTTGCTCTCCCCTTCTTTCCCTCGAAAGCCCCGGGAGCTGTGGAGCAGGAGGCAGCCTGTGTGCGGTGCCGATGAAACGGCCGCAGGACTGGGCATAACTAATTAGCACCTCTATAAAATGACATCTATTTCCACAGATGGGAAGCTGCTTCCCCTTTTTATGGCTGCTTCAGTTAATTAGTTATCTCAGAAGTTGCATTTGCATTCCTGGCTTTGTGAAATACCCTTTTGTTAACTACTTTTCATATACTTTTATGAAGTCGGTCACTGAAACAGGCTCATTTATCTCAGCAGTGACAGGCAGAGAGGCTTGCCCAGAGCTGTGTGCCAGATGCCAGGATTGTAAAATAATGTTTGGCTTGTCTGGTGTTTGGAAAGAAGACAGAAGGTGCGGGGCTGCGAGAGCAAAGTCCCAGGCTGCTAAAGCCAAGGTCTGAATCTTGACAACTTCGATAAAAATGTCCAATCTGTTGCTTTTGGGCAGATTGTAGGAGCCGGGGGGTGTGATGCTCTTGTTGCCAGCCTTGGCTTTGGACGTCTCCATCCTTATCCAATGGGAGCGGGGTGTAAGCATCCAACTTTCCTGAGCTTTATCTGCTGCATCCCCCCTCCAGCAGTGCTGGGGTGTGTGTGTATGTCCCCATGGTCAGGGAAGGCTCCTGGGGACCCCCCCGCTGCGCTGGCATGGGCAATCCTGGGGACACCCCAAAGCCACTGCTCCAACGGAGCCTCCTCCAGCCACGCTGCACATTTCCCCTCCATTAAGCGAGATCACAAGCAATGGCAACGATAATCGATCACAGTCCTTATTGCGAGGAAACGTTAGCAAAGTCAATGGTTTTCCCCTGTCGCACAAGCAAGCAGGGCTTTTGTTGGTTGGCGTTTTTTCAGGCACATTTCGGCCCTAAAGAGTGGAAAATGCTGGATAACTGCAAAGTACGACACAAGGCTTTGCAAACGCTCGAAGTAACCCAGCACGTTTTGGGGGAGAAACCTTCCCAGGTCACCTGCTTGTGTTTAAGGACCGTGTGAGATGCCCATGGGTGTTACTGCACGTGATATTTCCACTTACCTTCCCCGTGCTGCTCGCCTCCTAGTGCTGCATGAATGTTGCTAAATGCCTAAAATCCAGCAGGGAAATTGGGTGTGCAGTGCCAGATTTGTGCTTTCACCAGGTTTTGGTGCTTTATGCATTGTGGTCTGCACACCAAGCCCACAAAACCCTATGCCAGGGGGCACAGCTGGGTCGGCTTGGCTGCCCCGGAACATTTTCCAGGGACCCCCAAGGGATGTTATGTTGAAAAAAGGGAATCCTGCCATTGGTTCAGCCATCCCTCTGGTCCAGGAGAGGGTTTTTTGGTAACAAGAAACCATATCTTTAAACTCAAATGTTGAAAATTCAGAGCACAGCCCAATTACTGGGGAGGAAAGAAAGCCACAAAATACGTAAATTTCTTTATTTTCTGCACCAGTGAGTCTGTATTGGCCTGTTAGTTGACGCCGCTGAAGGTATCCGCTGGGATGCAACTATTATACATCCAACTGTCACAAATGGAAACGTCGCTTTGAAAGACAAAGGGTAATTTATTGAGAAAAGGGTGTCATTTAGGTGGAAGGATGGAAGGAAGAGAGACAGTTGCTGCAGAACTGCCAAGAGAGAATACCAGATCCGCTGATAGTCGCTGATAGTCGGGGAACAGCTTTGAATTTCCAAGGCTGCCCTTGAGGGATAAGAAAAGAAAAGCTAAGGACAAAAAAAAACCAAAAAAAACAAAACCAAAAAAACACCTGTCTTAAATACAGTGACAGCAGAAACTTGAAGGATCGCAGTGAAAAATGTGACTTTCTCCTCTGTAACAATAACTGAGAAAAAGATAGAAATGTAATTTGTAAAAGCTGTTAAATTGCCACCAAAAATTATAAGCTGGATGGAGAAATGACACAGAAGGAAAAAAGAGACAAATGCATATTTGTTCCTGGAATATTTCTTGCAAATGGGACTAGGCAATCAACAGGGTGGAGGAGAAATGGAGCTGAGGATGGGAAGAGCTGGGACAACCCACCCGGCTGGGCTGGGTGACAGGAGCTGGTCACCACAGATGCTTTACTGGGGAGACTCTGTGGGCTGTAGGAGGAAAATGGTTTCGTGTGTCTCCAAAAACACAAACCCATAGATCCATCTTTCTTTGTTTCAGAATAATACACCCTCCCCTGCCTTGGGAGGAGCCTATTTATATGGAAATGGCAGTAAGGAGCCAGGCACAGGCAGCTTGCACATGTCCGAGCTGGTGGCTCTGTGGCTCTGGAGGGAACTTCTTGCCAGGGAAGAGTTTGCAGGGTGGGCTCCCAGTGACAAACTTTTGGGGAAACAAATTGCAAACAGCCTGGAGAAAGGCGTGATGATCTCTGCAAGAGCCTTGACCCAAGGCTGGTGCTCGCACGCTGCCCGTGGGGTGCGGGTGCCCGTGACGGTGGAACGGGGGACCTGGGCACAAACTGCATGGTGGGGAGACCAGGAGAGAAGGGGTGTCTCCAGCAGCAGCAGGACATCACCCTGTGCACGTCCCCTCCGGTCCCTTCCTGGCCCCACTGGCCCCTGAGCATCCTGATGAAGCCAAACTGCGCTTCGGTTATTTCAAGGCCATTAAAAAATGGATCCGCCGGGGAAGCAGAGTGTGCTTTGGGCACAACTCCAAAGCGTTAACAGCACTAAAGCCTGCGGCGTGTGGGTGCGGGACGGCTCTCACATACCCACCCCGGTGCTCAGCAGCACTTGCGGCACCTGGATTCCCCCAAGGTAAACAAGCAGAGGGTGCTGTGGGTGCTGTGGCTCAGCCATGGTCCTCCTGCCCCAGGACCCAAATCCCGTGGCAGGACACAACCTGCAGCAGCCGAAGGTTGAGCTGAGGCTTCTTCCATTGCAAACCAATCAGCAAAACCAATCAAGCACCTTTTTCTGATGCAAAAGCATCACTCTACGGCTGCAGAAGCACCTTTTAGGCTGCTTCAAAATGCCACTTTTATATTTTCCACGTGGTGATCGTCTAGCAGATATTTCCCTTAAGTCCCTGGAGCTGAAATCCCGGTGCTAGATGAGATGTCACCATTTGTATTAGGGAAGTCATTGAAACTAGTTCTTTCTCAAATGTTTTAGTTGAAAACATGCTCATACAGCCAGGTACAACAAAAGCAGGTGCTCAGAGGGTCATCATTACCAAATTGTGGTGTTTCTCGTGGCTGTCTCAAACACTGGGTGTGGGAATATTTCTTTTCAGCTGGAAACATCTATGATTAAGTTGCAGCCAATGAGAAAAGTAGCAGAAATTGCATTTCCAGCTCCACAATTCAGCAGATCCATGCGTGAGTACCTCTGGCCCGGATCAGCACATGGGTGGGAAATTTCTCCGGAAAACCAAAGCAGTGCAAGACACCAGGTTTTGGGGAACAATTCATCCCGCAGAAAATATAAAGCCGGGGAGGGAAACGAGGTGGGGGGAAACTTCCCAATTGCAAATGTCCCCCGAGTCTTCCTGCAGCCTCAGGGCTGTGGAGCCCCACAGCTCTGCTCCTCGGGCCACGGCTCACCACTTCTGCCCTCTCATGTCTGGTCACATCACTGTAAACCAAAAGTTGTAACTGCAAAGTAGTGCCGGACACATTAAAATGCAAGGAAATAATAGCAAGGGTGTTTTTTTTCAGGGTTGAGGGGGAAGACAGGAAGGTGGGCGGGAGGAGGTGTTTCCAGATATCCCATCCCTTCAGACACCTCACAGGATTCAAAGAGTCAGAGTGATCTTGACAGGCTAAAAACCCAATCTGCTGGAAATCATATATCTCAGATAATGTGCTATTGCTGCTGATCGTCCCTGTATTTTAGGGCTGAATAGATACGGTATTAAATTCATCTCAAGTTCTCATTTGCCACCAGTTACTGCTTGTTTGACAAGGTTTGAGTGAAGTTTGAAAGGCTTTTACTGAAAACGGTCATAGGAGGAGTGAGATTTGATGGGTTTTCTCAAGAGCTGAACAGCATCTGCCTGTGGCACCAGGACTAGGCACAGGCGGGGGCTGGGGGTGCTCTGCCACCCGGGACAGAAGCTAAGGATTACATGTAATTAATTGAAATATTGGTAAATATTACCTTTACTGTTACAATTACATTGTCTCCTAGTTCCCAGTGCTTTAACCACCGAGCCTTCTAACAATTTTGGAAAGCGATAGTTTTGTTTACCTAAAAGCAAGACTCGTTACTTAAGAGCCCTGTCCGCCCTTGGCCACAAGCTCTGGTGTCCCTAAGCTTGGGGGGGGGACACCTTAGCTTGTCCTTCATTTGAAAGAAAGGTGAAAAAAATCAGCTCCATTGGTAACCTCATGCTTGGAGAAACCTTAACCTGGCTGCTGCCTGCTGGTGACCCCTGGGGGGCTGTTGCCAGAGGAATCCCTTTGCAACTCTCCCCCTATGGCCCCTCGGGGCTGGAGGAACGCTCGTGGGGCACAGCCACACAGCCCAGCTGTGTCCCCAAGGCTGAGCAAAGTGCCATAGGGGCATGGGGCACCTAACATGGCCTCTGGTGCAAGGCTCCCCCCTCAGCCACCCAAAAGGCCTGGTGCTCAGCCCTTGCGCGTGGCACCATGCAAGGCCCGGTGCTCAGCTCTTGTGCACAGCCCTGTGCAAGGCCTGGTGCAGAGTCCCTCGTGCACAGCCCCGTGCAAGGCCTGGTGCTTGGCACCCTGAACACAGCCCTGTGCATTGCCCAGTGTTCAGCCCTGGTGCTTGGGCCCGTGTAATGCCCAGTACTCGGCCCTTACATACAGCCCCGTGCCAGGCCTAGTGCTCAGCACCTTGAACACAGCCTCGTGCGAGGCCTGGTACGTGGTGCGGTGCAAGGCCTGGTGCTCAAGCCCTTCTGCACAGCCCCATGGACGGCCTGGTGCTCAGGTCCTTGTGCACAGCCCCATACCATGCCCAGTGCTCAGACCCTTGTGCACAGCCCCGGGCAAGGCCCAATGCTCAGGCCATTGTGCACGGTCCCGTGCCAGGCCTGGTGCTCAGCGCCCCGAACGCAGCCCAGTGTTCAGCGCCAGTGCTCGGCCCAATACAATGCCCGGTGCTCGGACCCTCGTGCATGGCCCAGCGCTCAGGCCACTGTGCGTGGTCCCGTGGGGGCCCCGGTGCTCAGCCCAGCCCCACACCCCGCCGCGTGCCCGGGCCCTCGCGCACACCCTCGTGCGAGGCCCCTCCTCGTGCCCCTCCGCGCCCCCACCCCCGCGCAGCCGCGCGGCGGGCAGTGCACGTGCGCGGCGCCGCGCGCGGGGGGGTGTGTGTGGGCGTTTCCCGGGCAACCGTTGGCCGTTAACGGCCGCGCGGCGCCGCGCGCCGCCCTGCGAGGCGGCTGAGGAGAGGGGTCGGTCCTCGCCCCCCGCGCGGCGCCCGGAGAAAGGAGGTTGGAGGGAGTTTTGGCCGGTCCTCAGAGGTTTTATTTTGCTGTTCCTCAGAGTTTGGGAGGCCTGTGGCGTGAGGACTGCGGGCAGAGGAGGTTGTGGTGGTGCTGATAATGGGTGTAAAGCAAGCTTTATTTATAATAAAACCTTTCCGAAGGAGGTGCTCTAGGTGTTCCCCTGGAGACTGGTTAGGTTTTAGCTGCTCAGGATTTATTTCTGTTGTTTGAGGGGAGTGAGAGTGTAGTTATTTAGCAGCAGGTTATTCTGCTGGGCTGCCCTTTAGAAAATTAAAAAGATTTGCTTCAGAGTTTGGGCAGCGGGTGTGTGTTTTCATGACTAGGAAACTAGAGTTTTTAATAACTTGGGGAGTAAAAACACCATTCTGGAACAATGCCAGTACCAGGTGCATCTAAAAACCATGGAGTTGAGGCACCTGTGGTAGCAGATGCAAGTAGAAAGAGCAGATTTAAGGCACCTGTGGTACCAAAACCACATAAAAGCAACAGACTCAAGGCACCTGTGGTATCAGATCCACCTAAGAACAGCAGAAGTAAGGTGCTGGCAGCCACTGAAGCATTGGATCCTCCAGATTTTGTGGGTGTTCAGGCTTTGCCTGGCTTTGCTCAGAAGGAAGGAAAGGTCTTGGCCAGAAGCCGAACAATTTACAGAAGCAGTGAACCTTCAAGAGAACAAATGTTTTGGGAAAACTACCATAGGAGGCAAAAGCAAATCACCCAGGTACACTTCAGCCCCACTTGGGAGCCTTATCAGAAGCTTAGAGATGTTCTCTACATGGACCTGAAGAAACTCAACCTCTACGCTTTGGGGCGGCTGGCACAGGTAGGCCTGACTTTCCTGGTTCTGCTTTAAATAGAAAGGCAGGGAGGCTTTTCTTCTAAGTAAATCACAAGCCCCTGTTTCCAGGGAAAGGAATTGTTATTTTTGTTTTAAGTAAATGTTTGAAACAGTATTCTGTACCTTCCTGTGCATAATCACAGTCTAATACAATATTTGATGATGGTACAGAGTATTTGTAAATTAAGCAGGACTGCTTTGATGTATATATTGTGATTTGGGAACTTGCTTTTGAACTGGTCTTTAAAGTTCTTAATGAGAGCAATTAAAATGGAGCAGCGGCAATCGCAGGCTAATAAATGAAAATGAAAACATGAGATAATGAGAATGTACTTAAGGGAAAATACTGAGGGGAAAAATAACAAGCCTTGGAAATGGAAGGAGAGGAACCATACTTAGGGCATGAGGGCAAAGGATGGCTTAAAAAGTGTGAACAATAAATGGTAGCAGTTGAGGGGTGGGTAAAAAGCTCAAAAGTTGGGAATAAGAATGGTATAAAAGTGTTTATAATACAACTTACATAGGTAGAAATGGCTTTGGAGGTAGTGGATTAATTATTTTATATTTTACTCTGCATCTGTATTTGGGTTTCAGGAAGGTGTAAGGGAATTAGCCAGCTGTGTCTGTGATATTTTGATTGCTTGTCTGGGTGTTGTCTCGTGGTCTCCTCTGTGTTACAAGACCCACAATGTTGGTGGATATGCACTGTCTCAAGTCACTTTTAAGTCAAGCTTGAATTGTTAAACCACAGGGACAAGAACTCAGTGACTGATGCTTGAGATGAGCTTGCAGTGTTTTGCCATTTGTTTTCCTCAGTGCTGTGGGCTCACCCAAGGAGATCTGAAGCTCTCAGTTTTCTGTGCTGTTTTGTGCAGAGAGCAATTGTCTTTGTGGAAACAGAGTGAAGTCTCTCAAGCCTACTATCTGTAACATCAGTCTCTGTGACTTTGAGCCTACACTTTGCTATGTGCTTTCTAATGGAGTGCCCAAGGAATAGTCTCTGACAGCTGCAGCAAAAGCAGTGTAGTTATTATTCAGGGTAGGCAGGAAAGATTCTGTCCACCCACTACTTAATTTTCTATTCTGATTGTGTGTGTTGCATTCAGGGCTTAAAGTTTTAGATCAAGTGTGTTAGGCTTTAAATGGACAATGGGTGGCATTCACTTTATTTTCACATGCTACCTGAAGCAGCATATTGCTGGCTGTCTTCATCCAGAGGCTTGTTTCTATAAATGAGTGAACATCCAGCAAGTGTTGCCAATGTTCTTGTTTGAACCCTTAATGTTTAAAGCATCTTTCCTTCTGAGCATTAGAAGTTGCTTTAAAGATTTTTCAATTGCAGATATAGTCTATAAAATTCTGATAATCCTGAAAACATTGGTTAATTTATGGTGGCTTGTTGTTGGTTTGGTATTGAAAATTGATGTTGGAATTTGATCCTTAAGGGTGCTCTGAAACCCAGTTGGAAGTTAGCTACTTAACTTGACCAAATTAGCATGTTAAAACTATACAGTTTATACAGAAAATAAACTATATGTAGGCCACTAAATGTGTGGTTGGGGCTTATGCTTTAGATTCATGAAGCTATCAGAGGGGACGTAGTCACACCTATTGTTCCTTTTTGTGGAAAGCATGGCTAAAAGCACTAGATAGTCTTGAAAATCTCAGACTAGCCTTTTTTCTTTTCTTTTTCCTTTTCCAAAAAAGTAATGGTTACTAAGTTGAAAAACTAAAATAAAAATTTCTGGCAGTGAACCTGAGTCTCTGCTTCTTTCCATCCCCACAAACTGGGGAAGGCCCAGGAATTTCATGCTGCTCATGCACAAACTCTCACTATTTAAGCTGCCAGTGTGCTCTGCAAAAATCTGTTTGTTTTTGTTTTTTTCAGAAATACTAGAAAATAAATGTATACCTAAAGCCTAATTTTAAAAATACTCTTTATTACCTGTATTTTTGCTTTATGCGAGTTATTTACTGCTGTTCCCACCCACACCTAGTAGTCCCTATATTTTGAATAAGTGAGAAGATGGTAGATACTGTGCATGTCTAATTATAGATGCCATGAGATCATAATGTTCCTGGTAGTAAAAATCACGATCTCTGGTAAGTGCATTTGTGCTCATCTCTGGCTTCTGAGTTATCATATTTTCAGCTGTAAGTACAGCTGATGATTTGCCATGGTGAATGGCAGTAAAATTTGTAAACAACAAGATGATAAAAGCCCTGTGATATTGTATGTAATAATTGCACATTTAGGATGCTTTTTGTATACTTGATGACAAAAAATGTGTTCAGAAAAGCTCTGTGTTCATGGATGATTTTTGTATATTTATTAAGTAAATTTGATATCTGAAAATGTAGAGCTGATATTTAACTGTTTTAGCTGTTGCATTGGAAGCTCTGCTGTTCTGTAGTCACACAGAGAATGTGGCATCTAACAGTGAAAACGCTAAGTGAAGCTGGGTCAATGCAGTGGAAGGATTGCATTCCACTGCAACCCACTGGAACAAAATGAAACCCTTCCAAACTACTAGCAATACTGGCAAGGGATGGGGGAAGCTTAGGAAGTGTAGCATTTATGTTTAAAAAACAAAACAAAAAAAAACCCCAAACAAACAACAATTTCCCCTGACCAAAACCCTACCAAACGCCACCCCCCCACCCCCCCCCAAACCCCACAGAAAGGAGGTGTCTTTTACCCATTCTGTATGGTAATATTGCCAGTTGTACCAGCTTTTGTCCCTAGTAGTGTCTCAACGTTCTCAGATTTGCTTTATATGTGGTTGCTTTCTACATGTGCTATCTGCTCCCCACCACTCTCTTTACTAGAATCATAGAATGAGTAGAGTTGTAAGGGACCGTAAAGATCAGATAGTTGCAACCCCTTAGCCTGGGCAGGGTCATCTTCCACTAGACCACGTTGCTCAAAGCCCCATCCGAAGATCAAAAGAATCCTGGTAAGTTGAATGGGCCATGTATTTTAACCAGGGCAGCTACACCTAGCATTTTCCCAATGGATTTCAGATTCATGCCTTTTCAAAACATGTTGGGGAGGAGTCTCCCTTTGGTGCTGCCTGATTCTGTGTTGTGTTAATATTGGTCCATACCCATACTGAGAGTTAGAGCCCTTTGAGCTTCCATTACAAATAATTGGAAGTTATTTCATTTGGTTTGAAGTTTTTTCCCCTCTCTCTCACAGGTCAGGTGCACATTGCAGACAGCACTGATTCATTGAAAGTCAAAGACTGTAGCTATCCAGACAGTATTTTTGATTTCCTAAGTGTTCAGAGCAATGTGTTAAAGGTCTCTATCTTATTTCTTAATTTAACGGTGCATGCTGATGTTAGTCACCTTTTATCATGTTTATATAGCTTCTTTCCCATAATTGCTATGACAAATTCATTTGCAAAACCTTGGAGGTGGCTTGTTGACTCTTTACATGAAAAAAAGGTGGCCTTTCTGACCAAGCCCTAAAAACAATCCATGTCCATAAAATCTTGAGTATTTTTAGTGTCAAAGCCTGCTCTGTACTCATCAAATTCTGATGTGTAATTCTGTGCTTTAGGTAAATAGGTCACTAGATATGATTGACAACAGTATCAGCAATGAAAGGTTTTAAGCTGGAAACTGGATAAGAATACGGAGCAATTTCTTTCAAGGGAAATTACGCTGATGTTACTTGTTATTGCTGCAGTTAAAAGTCTGTCAGGGTTTCCAATTTAAAATCTTGGTTTCCAGAAGGCTAAAAACATGTATTTCAGGGCAGAACTTAGAATGCAAAAAAACCATTTTCCTGTCAACTGTCTGATGAGAAGGTCAGCCATAATTCCTTATTGCTCTGGGAAAAGCAGGAAAATGTTAGTGGTGGGTTGTCTTCCTAGTATCTCCAAAATGGAGAAACTGGTCAGGCTGGACTATTTGGGTGTGGTGACATTCCTAATGCTTTCCAAAATGAGTAAACAATATTGATTAACCCCAGTCTTGTAGCTGCATCTAAGTACTACTACACCTGAGTAATTTAAAAAAAAATAAAAACAAACCCCAAAACTTTATTATATAGAATAAGCTTCAGAAATACCTTGAAACTTTCTATTTAAAGAATGTGAAATTTCAACAAAATGCTAGTAAGAAAGAGGATAGCACAATATTTCTTTCTGTTAGTTACTCAACTGGCTTTGGAGGTGAAAAGCTACAAAATACTAATACTTTCTAGGCATGTTTTTTTTCCATATTAGCTATATGAGGTAGAATATAAGGGTGAATTATCACTGCGATGGCTGTTATTCAAAAGTGCCAAAGCATTGATAGAGATGCTCAGATTCAAGTATCTCTTCAGGTACTTTGGTAGATTGTTGGTTGATAAACTTGGATCCTTCCACACCTTTCCACTGCTTGTGGGAGGTGGTCTCAAAGTCTTTGTTGGTTTGAGTATCTGTTTAACAATTAAAAAATGCATATTGGCAGCATGAAAGTGAGAATTTTTATATGTCCTTTGTTTGCAAAGGGTTAATTTCCATTTGATTTAAGGTTTGGAGTTTTTTTTCTGCTTGCACTATTTTGTCACTCATCATGTCACAAAGACTGTGAGTTTAGGAATTACAATGTTTATATGGGCTGATGTTTTGGACAGAAGGGAACAAGCAACAAACAGGAAGGGTACAGAAGAGATTGTAACAGTGAGAGTCAGGCTTTCAGCTTCTTCAGTGATCCAAATTTATTCTGTTTGTCCTTTGCATTTATGATGAAAAATTGGGAATGAAGAGAAGCACAAAATTATGCCTACTTTCCTTTTCTTTTTTTGAAGCTATAACAGCAGTGCATGGCCGTTATGAAAATTGGTGCAAAAACTAAAAGCATCTACAAAACCAGGTGTGTCTTTATCCTTCCACTGCAATAGCTATATAGATTGTGTCATGGCTTGAATAATCTTGGTTATCTGTTGCAGATCATGAACAAAATAAATTTCATTTAATATGGGAAACTTTTAATTTTCAAGAAACTCCTTCCTTTTTTTTATTGCTTTTTTGCTTTTTCTTGCTTTCTAAAGTAACAACAGTTTGCAGCTGTCCATAAGCCTACATGCTAGAAATGCTCTAGAAGAGCAGGACAGAAGGGAAAGAAAAAGGTTGTGCAAGAAAAGTCAGTAGTTGGAAACCTGCCCTTTATCAATTGACTATGGTTTATCACCTTGCTATTGACAAAACATTTATTATTAAGTATTATTAAGACATTAAGTACAGATAGTGGAAAGCACAGAAAGCAGGTGTGAGCACAGGACACTAATTACAATTTCAAAGTTCATAGTGTCACGTTGTAAGAAAGATTCTACTGCTTATTATGGAAATGAAAGGGTGCACTGTTTTAGCTTCTGAGAGACCTGGCTGCATGTGCATTAAGGAATGTCTGCAAGACTCTGTCATCAGTGTGTGATGCTTCCATTTGAAAGCCTACCATACATTGGGTATACAGGTATGCCTGACTTAGGTTTCCATGGAGACTTCCTGTACGTAATTAACATAGGTCGATTTTGCAGATAGTTTTTCCTTGGCTAACCTTCTCTGATTTCTATTCCTTGTTTTTAATAGGTAAAATGGCATGAGCTTCTTTCTTTCTTCTTTGATGTTAACCAGATACAATTTGTGACATGGTTTTGGTTGGGTTTTTTTCCTCCCTCTTCTTTCAGGAGTGAATATACAGGGAAGTAGCTGTTCTGCCTGTGTATGGGGGGGAACTTATACGTGCAAGCTCTCAGTGTGGTAATCGTTAGGCAGGACAGAATTCATGCCCATTAGTCATCTGAGGTGACATCTTTGCTACACTTACATAATGAAAGCTGATGTATGTTTCCAGCTTTCACCATGGTCGCTGCTAGCAATGAGCAGGTGATACTGTGGTTGTACAGATTTTATGCGTAGTGTTGATTTTCAGTAAATAGAATGAGTTGCTCAAGTATTTTTTAAACTGTCTTTCCTTCTATAACCTTTAACTATATTAGCAAGCATAACACTACTTTTCCTTTTTAAAAATGGTAACAGATGCATTTCTTGTTGCAACAGACAAACTCAGAGAATGTTTGGAAATGAACAGCCTAATGGCATCTCTCTCTCTTATGTGACTTCTCACCTATCTGAGGAGGCATTGACCCATCAGACATTTGCAATGTGTTGATAATGTACCATTATATTGCTGCTTTTATGTACACGTTATTAAATGTTAGTAAGCCTGAATGCATAATGTTTGGGGGAGTACTAGAAAGTGGTGAATAAGCAGACTGTGGATAATTTGTCTGTGGAATAACAGAAAGGGTATAGCTTTAGGTGACTGAACCTAGTGGTCTGAAGCCGTTTGGTCATGTGGGAGTGGTGCTAAAAGGACCGAAATGAAAGATAAGCAGAAGCTGTGACATGATAGACAGTGGTGGTGTCATAGACAGAACTGGAACAGAGCAAATGATATAAGAAGGAAAGTTCAATTTTAGACATATTTTATCAGATTTGGACATATGCCTAACTTGCAATAGCAGATAGTTTTCTGCCTCCTTCAAGAAATGTTATATCAGATTAGGCTGTTAGACTGTACACTGGCTACTGTTAGTTTTATTAATTAATTTCATTCTCCTCTGTTAGTCTGAGCCATAAATATGTTTCTTTTAACTTGAGTTTAATTTTTAAGAACCCATACTAAAAAGTTGAAAAATGCCAGTCACACCAATTTTGAGGAACTGAAATTCTTATTTGTTCACGTCCATGGACAAAATAGGTAAATATTACATCATATTGCAATAATTCTAACAAGAGTCTAGCAACACTGCCAAGCAAGTATTTGAGATTATTTAGTAGACATAGTGAAGCTGTTGTTGAGGCAGAATTTCTGAATTTCATTTGTTTTTCTTCTTGTCTGTGTGTTTTTTTTCTGCCACTGTAGTTGCATGTCTGTTAGAAATTCTTGGCTACTTTAGAAGAGAAACAGTCCTTCAGAGCTGAAGTGGTTTTATTACTGTTAACCATAATACTTAATCACTCATGTACTGAGAGTTTTGTTGAAATATTTTTCTTCGTGGCCTTGTGGGACTGGCAATCTTTACCTTTGTTGTACCTTTGGAGAAAGAGACACAGAAAAATGAATTATCTTAGCTAATTGCATATGGAAAGTGTAAACCTGGTATTATAGTGAAGAAGTTTCTGATCCTGACCTCTTGGTTTTTCCTGCAAGTGTTTTTGCTTTGTCTTTTAAAGTATGAAATAAAAATGGTGATATAGATGAGACTAGAGATAGGGCCTGTGTTTATGGAACTGAGTGGACTTTTTTTATGTGGTTGAGTGGTAGTTTTACTTTCGAACATGAATATTTAATGTTAGGTGGTACTCCTGACCTGAGCCTAACTACGTGAATATGTTATGTTCTATAAAAATAAAGGCTTTATGATCACCAAATTAGTTTGACATATCTGTGGAACAGCAGCTAACTGGTAAGGTCCACGCAATCTCCATGCTATTAAGTTCAAAACAGTCTAATCAATTTCAAAAGTTCAATTTCTGTTCCTAAAGGCTGCTTCCATAATGAATTAAGGGAAGCATATCAAATGTAATAATGCATTGTTATTAAGGTTTTCGTAAGCTTGCCAAATGTCAGGCTGCTGGTACAGTCATGGTGCATTACACTTCTGTGATTACAGCTCCAGTTGTCATTTTAGCGAATTGCATTGCTCACCTAGGTTTGGGAATTGATCTGCAATATCATGCCTGGGGCAGCAGAGAAGTGCATTACAAAGGTTACACTTCACAGTTAATATTCAAAACATAAGATTTTTAACAGGTTTAATGTCTGCTTCTCTTAAATAGTGCATACAAATACTGTGTAGGCTAAGTAATGAAAGAGATGGACTGTTCCTTGTATTTGAAGAACCTGGTGCTCCCCTGGCTGCAGTGTGGCAGTTAAAAATTACTTCAACAACTGAAAACATTTTGTCAAACGGCTATTTTTGGGAGAGAATGGGAAAAAGCATTTTGATATTTGACTAGAATTGCTAGTTAAGAAATAAATGGTTGTTACTGTTTATGGGTACAATCAGTTTAGAACTTGCACTGGACCGTAAAGTTAACGCTTTGTAATTCATGGATGAGTTTCTGGTTCCTATTCCTTTGTGTCACTCTGGGAGCAGAAAGGAACGTTAATGCTGATCTTACCAGACACTCATGGATTTTTCTACTGTCGTGTTCAGTAGAGTTATGTCAGGAATGAATGTATGTGTACCAGAAATGTACAAACATATTTCAGGTGGGAAAGCTGCGCTCTTTTGTGTATGTGGAACTTAGGAACCTCTCCTTGAATGTGATCGCTAGTAAGAAGCGGTAGGTATGTAAATAGGGGCAGGGGAACATGAACAATGTGGAGATTTTTATATTCAAGAGAGGAAAAATTAATCAGAACTGATGTAGAAATGCAGGACTAGATTTGTAGATAGGTTGGGTTGTGTTTCTAGGAAGGATAATATATTTATAGATCAGTTTCACCCCAAAAGCACTTTGCAGACTGAACGTAGAGGTCCTATCAGCCATCCCTGATTAACTGTGGTCAACAGAGCAGGGCAATACTACCAGAGAATTCAGCATAGAAAATGAAGAAGAATAATATATCCAGTTGAAAAGGGAGAGGTGAACTTAAATGAGCAGACAGCAGTTTAAGCAAGCTGAAGTTTAGCCATGACACCTTGCTAATTCCCCCGAATCATTGCATGGCATACATCATCCTTCTCATATAGAAAAATAACAGCTTCAGGGTAAGTTGACCTGAATGCAAGAACTTTGAAAACTGTTCTTAAATTGGAGTATTTCCCTGTGCAAGGAAAGTGAATGAAGGCATTCAGCAGTGAGGGGGGGAAAGCATAATAATTAAAGCTTGAGTTTGGCTTGCAGAGGAAAAACCATTTGTGTAAAATCAGATTGGTGGTGTTTTGCTTTCCTTGAGACTATACAATGATGTCTCTTAAATTGCAAGCAGTGGAAGACAGCATTTTCCATGTCTAGAGTAGCTTCTCATTATTCATGAATTGCCTACAGAAAAAGTGTTGAAGGCACAACAGCAATGGGGGGGAGGACTGTAAGCAGGGAGAGAAGGACATAATGGAATGTCACTACATTCCTTGTAGTATAATGTGACCTTTCCATTAAATTAACATTATGCTGTTTGCAGAGAAGGAGAGCTAAGATAGAGAGTATTTTTAGGGGATGATAGTCAAGTTAATTAGGTAGCTATATAACTGTCAGTCTTTACATTAAGAGCACTAAAGCAGGGTATGGGGAATGGAGGTAGTAGGTATAATGTTACTTTGGTTTCTGTTGATTTGGAAAAAGGAGTTACTTTATGATATTTCTGAAAACGAGGCTGTGATATTGTTTGAGGTATTGTAGCCTGGAACCTTTTTTTCCAGTGTATTAAAAGGGAGGTTTTAACTTAATTCCTCAATGACTTACTGCTAAAAGGTTTATGTGTCCTCTCTGCTAGTCTAAGCAGGTACAAAAGACAGATTCCACAGTCCTTATTAGCGTGGGTGGAATACTCGGATATTTCATCTGCTTGTCTTATCAACCTCAGTGGAGCGATCATGGAGTAAGGCACAGTTCTTAAAGTGAAACATGGCTGGATTTTGGTCCACAGGCATTTTACTTCATATACACCTAAATAATTTCATTTAAGGGTCAAAAGAGGCTTCATAAAGCTGTTGTGAAGTATCTGAATTTGTAATTGTTCATTCATACATTGCATCTGTTACAAATCTTTCCTGTTTAAGAATGACTTTGACTTTTTCGTAAGTTTCCTTACTCGTAAAAGATAAATTCTAGCTGTACCACATCGGGCTCCAGATAACAATACATATGCTGAAATAAAGAGACTGCAAAGCTGTTACAGTTATTTGTAATATTTTCTCTGCTGCGATTGAAGTTAGGTTGCAGTAAATTACGGAACCCACTGAAGCCTCTGGCCAATCCTAGTCATCACTGTGAGTGCACTCTACTGTGTCTTTGGCTTTGAGCTAATGCCTGTGGCACTTCTGGGAGGGTGAAATCATGTCATTCCTCGTCTGTTAGAGCAGTCCTTGGACTACAGTGCTTCAGTCTGAAATGTATTTACTTCACTAGTTTTGGCCTTAGTGCTTCGTTTCTCTCCTGCAGGTACAACCAATGGTTACTGGTGGTCAGATAGCCTCATTTGTCTTCCAACTGAGGATCCTGATCTGGCCAGGATTCTTAGGTGGCATCATTAGGTCCCACTGTGTGTCAATGTTTCCCTTTCAGTGCTTCAAGAACCCTGTGTCTCTGGTGATTCCTCCCTCTCCCCTCAAAGTTGTTCTTTAACTGCTTGTACCCCTTGAATCTGTTAGCTCCCCGTTCAGATAGAGGAAGACTTACAGCTTTATTAGATAACAAACGATCCTCATAGTCAGCTGTGTCCCCTGCTGTTTGGGGAGCTATTTAAGAATATATGAATTTATCTCATAACTGTAGCCTAAAACTAAAGGACAAACATTTTTTCCACCGATGAGGTAATGGCAGAAAGTCAAACCTGTTATGTCTGACAGTTTTAGAATAAGAATGTTGAATGGTTGAATTCCCCCACAACTAGACTGATACTTTGTGTATTTATGGTACTGTGTGACCCCAGCTGCCAGGTGCTACTGGTTATCTGGATCTGTGTTCTGCTAACTGGCTGTGTTGGATATGCCAGAGAAGCTGTGACGCAGTGCTGCATTAAAAAATATTATTTTGTGGAGCCTACACGCAAAACATTCCCCACTAAAAATCGCCCATGAGAGCCCAGCAGCAATGTTCTGCTCCAGTCACCCAACCTACTGCCAGACACATACGTGAATACAGGGGAATAGGAAATAGTAAAGGTCTGGAAGTCTAGTCGTTAGTAATTCTTAGGACTAGTATGTTCTTGCAGGTATAATAATATTGGTAAGTTTGTTGGCTGGTGAAGAATGGTGTGGCTGTCATCGGTTCACAGTGGTGATGTGTGACAACCTTAAACCACAACATAGTGGCAGTTTGCTACTGACAATGATTTTTGTCCAGAATGGACTGAAATAGATCAACTGTGATTCATCTGCAGTGTCATGACAGCATAGCAGTAGGACTCAGTTTAAAGAGGGTTTATATTCCCCTTCCTAAATGTTTTCTAAAGCTGGTATTAATGCTTTAATTAGGGTTGATCAGTTATGCTAGAGCTAGTATTTATGACTTTCATACAGTGCATTTATCACGTTGACAAAATAATTGAAAATCTATAACAATTGTCTTGTAATTAAAACCCAAACATATTCTAGTCCAACTCCATTGTGATGGTTTTAAAAACTTGAAACTGATCTCCCTCTAGTTCTGAACCTGTTTTCCAAAGTGGGCAGATTGTACAACTGAATAGATCGTTTATTTGAACAAAGGAGGCCTTTTCTCTAAGGAAGCTTCTCAAATACATAGGATCAACACTGTATTAGTTTAGAGCATATGGTTTAAATACTTTGTCCTTTTTGCTGCTTTACCTTGTTGATACTTTATATCTTAGGGTTATGTATTTATGCATTCAAGAAACTGAGAGCCTTAGTATTATAACAGAAACACATTTAACTTTTCTGCTAACACCTGCAGCAGGTGATAGGTTATCTACAGATATCTACCACACACTGCTTAAATTTTTTTATTTTTTTTATTAGGTTAGCCTGAAATGTTACAAATTAATTTCTGGAGTCAGTGTCAGCTAAACTGACAGTGGATCAAAGCTGTGAGACAAATTGCTCATTACAGTTCAGGGAGTTGAATCCTCTGTGAAGACAGCTGTGCTGTCGCTGGAGGGTTCTCAGGCACTTCACCCGCAAGCTCTGCCTCGACAAATGCTGCCATTGTTGGTGAATCTCATAGGTGGATTTCTGTAAAATAAGCTCATTTTAAACTCCCATCAGGGGCATTGCTGTATCTTGGAATTGTTTGGTTGGGTTTGTTTCTTGTCACCCTGTTTAGAGCTTGTGTCACTATGCAACAGCCTGAACTATACACAACGATGTTAATCCATGAAAAATGAGAAATTAAATCTTGGCAGGATCCTAGTGAGCCCTATTCAGGTTCATCAGATGAAAGATTTTTTTTTTTTTTTTTTTCTGGCTTCTTCTAGAACCTCAGCAGCATGGAATTTATTCAACTCTGCTGTCTGGCAGTCAGAAATCACACTTGCTGACAGTGACCTCACTTCATCTTTTGGTGAAAGCAGATAAAAACAGATTACAAAAAAAACCAACAAACCTTTTCCAAATGGTCGCTTTGCCATTTCCATTAGCTCATCAGAAATGTTTGCATCCTTCCCTTTTAAGAAAGCTGCTTTTGGTAAAATATTGTGTATGTAATTTTTTTTCCCTTTGGGTATTTCACTTTCAGCTGTATTCCTAAATTAATGTTAGCTTATATTATCTATGTGATATCTGAATTGGTGCACAGCAAAAATTGGTAAGTCCAGAGCAAGTTAGCTATGTAAGATAGAGGCTTTGGAGTAAGGCTTTCCAGCACCTATTGGTTGTAACAGCAAATTGTACGAGTGTAAGTCTTTGTGCTTCTTTGCTCTGAGGTCAGTTGGAAGACACTATTGCTTGAAAACAGTGATTTAATGGCAGTATGACATACAGCCTTAAAACTAATGGAATACAAAATAAGATATCAAAACAAAGACAATGCTTAAGGAGAATGGGCCACAGATGTAATGCAGTCTGTGTGTGCAGCTGGCACAGCTATCGCAAAATGCTTCTCAAAATAGCTGTCCTTTGGAAAGTCGAGTTCTGGCAGTTTAGCAGTGGCTTATTCCCTTATTTATGTGTCGGATGTTAGCAGTTTGGAATGAATTTCTTTTACAAGAAGGGTAGAGTAGTTCCTAAATATTAATACTTTTCTTTTTAAGTGACAGATAAAGTGATGTATGGCTTTATTTGCAGACAATCTAGTCAAATCTATGCCAGAATGCTTGCAAACTTAATCTTATGATCCAGCCTGCACTAGGTATGATTAAGGGAGATGTGTGTGTGTGTGTGCATGCATGCTTGAATTTTAGTATAAATTACAAACAGATAATAGAGGGCATTTTAGTTCACTATGTTACACCTAAAACCCATGCAGAGCCCTATGCTAGTATCTTGGTGTAGATAAAAAGGGTGTTTTGGACTTCGTATCAGGATTAAAGGATGCTCTGTGATCTTGCATGAAACGTAGCCACTAAGATCCTTTTCTTGACGTGTTCATCTGTCTCGTGTTTATCATGGATGAAGTTGGTGCCAGCCAGTCTGTGGATACATATTCATTCTGCTGTTGCAGTATGGACTATATTAATTCCTGTCAAAATATGGATTCAGTTAGGGTCTTTATTCCAGCGGAGAATTTGACCCTCTGACAAAAATATGCTTGAGTGAAACTAAACAGTGGTTCAGAATTTGATTATTTTTTTGTTTGTAAACTTTGTCTTTTCGGTTTACCTGGGGAGAATGTGCATATATGTAGCAACCATTGTATGTTTTTTGTTTATTCTATATTAAGAAATATTTAAGAATTTTTATAATCCTGGCCTTCAACTTGCATCAAAAAATGTTGGTTTTCTGCATGTTTGTTTTAGGAAAGCAACAGGAGTGGCTGCCTGGAAGAATAACAATGGAACTGTCAGTCCCATATTGTGACTTGCATGTGGTGAAAAGATGACTTTTTTAGGGCTGGCAGATGCACTCAGTTCATTTTACAGGTCATTAAATTTCTCATTATACAAACTCAATCATCTGAGTTTTTAAAATATGATTTAGACTATCAAAAAATGTGGCAGTGTGCAAGATAAATGTAGAAGTTTAAGTTTTGGGGGAAAAAAAAAAGCATAAATTGAAAAAAAGATGGATAAATTCCATAGTGATCCTACTGTATTATTATCATTGTCTAGTTACTCCATATAGGAGACTACATTCTGACTTAAGGTATATCACTGCATGCTGAGTAACACTAAACAAAAATTTTGTATTTGCCAATCTGCTTAGAGATTCTGATTAACTAGTCTGCATTCTTAGAGGAGAGAATCTGTATCTGCAGTTTGTGCATTGGGATATTATCTATCTTGATGTGGCTAGAAAACAGCATTCCTTTAAAAATGGTTTAAAGTGCTGTGATGATGAAAGACAATTATTATTACTAAACTTCTCTAACATTCCTTTGCAGGATTTTGTTATTCCTAGTCACTGAGTCTTAGCTATCTTTGGAAAAACAAACTAACAAACTTCATCCCTTCCTCCACCCTCCCTGAACAGGATGGAATGTTTGTTTGCCAAAAGCTCAGGATCTACAGATATCAGCTGTGTTACCAGCTACCACTTTAGAAAAAAAAAAAAAATAGTGGTGTCTTTTGATAACTATTTGGTCTGCGTAGTAACAGATTACTTGGAAAGCAATCTGTTACAGCTCTCCTCCACACAAGTTTTCTTAGGAAGGCTATAGATGGGAGGAAGTTTAATCAGCTGAGCTTTCTGTTAATGTTGGCTTTCTATTTTCTTCCACAGAAACATGAGTCACTCTGATCCCAGAATAACAACATTTAGTGTGCCACTGGTGAGCTGGGGAGATACAAGTGAAACAATTGGTCTAACAAGCTCAGGCTTAATCTTTCCCTGTACATTTGACGCTTTCTTCTCCAGCCACAGTATTGCTGTCCAGCCTTTCCAACACCTTCAGGCTGCTGTTACAAGAGGTTTAGCTATTACTCAGCAAAAACAGAGCTATGAAACAGAACACACTAGCTTAAGCATTTATGCAAAGACACTGCTATTTCGCTAGAATGTGTCATAGTCCCACAGCTAATTCTAGACTATCCATATGGATTGTCCAGAAATTACACTCTTGACACATCCCTAAGGCTTCTCAAACATTTAAAGAAAGTAAATACAATCTTTCACACTGATTAAGACTATGTTAGACTTTATAGCTTCTTATCAAACTAGGTATGTGACCAAATAAATTGTATACTGCAACAGTGCTTTGGTAAGTATGTGTGTTCATCTGACTGAATGCTTCTTAGCTCAGTTCTCCAATTATAGACTGTTTGATTTTCTTAGAAGTCCAAGATGGATCTCTTCTGCATAATCCTGAATAAGACACTCAGTCTTCAGCAGAGAAAAAAAGTTCAAGACCTTTTAAAGTTTTACTGTGAAAGTGGTTCAGTAATGTCCATTCTTTTTATTATGCTAAGGCCAAAGTAAAGCCTAGGATAGAGATGAAGATTATTGGCTTATTTTTGTGTCCTGTGAGTATAAAAATACAAGCAAAAAACATTATGGCTATTCCAGTTATTCATAGCTATTCTCTAGACGAGAATCATGGTAAAACACATTTTAGTATATTCCTTGCAAGTAAATAAAGTAAATAGGGTCATGCAATCTGAAATGACAATCAGTTATAGTATTTTAGAGTTCTGGTTGTCACAGTTCTAGCTCTTTGGTTGCCCACACACAAGCACGTAAACTTGCTCTACTGTCATCTGAGAGTAACCAATTTTAATTGTGGAAATGACTATGTTTTCTACTACTCGTACTTTGGTACTTTGTAGCAAAATAAATGTTTGTTTGTCTGTAAACTTTGAAGTTTTGCAGATGCTGTCTGTGAGCAACCAGTGTCATAGAGCTCTGGAAGCTAAAGCATTTAAATAAACGTGGTTTTCCATGGCATTGCCATTCCCAGCTTCTGTTGGTTGTGCCCATGCTCTTTAAGATGATGTTTCTGAAAGTCACCTTGCCCATATTTGCAGGTGTGAACCACTTCTGGGTCTGGCTGCCCAGAGATCAGAGTTTAGTTCACTGTGAGGCTTCTAACAAATCATCATTCACGTTCGAAGGGTTTCAGACTTTGGCTTGCTTCATCTTTGTCGGAAAAATAAGCATACTTCATCAGGCTGAAACATTCTAGAAATAAGTGCTAGGCAGGCACAAAGTGAGCTCACATAATGAGGAACTTAACATCCAGTAATTTGACTCTAAGTACCAGGAAAATTCTCTAAGCCCTTTCTCCTTCCTTTTTTTTTTTTTTAAATTCAAATCAAGGTGGATACAATGAATTCTAATAAACCTAACATAAGCTGTTGGGTGTTCTGAGACATCAGTAAAGCAAAATCACCCACATAAAGCTGATAACTTTGAATTCAGCTTTCTTGCATGAAAGAGGTTTTCTAAAAGAAGTTTTGAAAGTAACTGTCTCAGAACTTGAGACAGAAGTTCTTGAGACTGATGCACTGTACATTCTGTTTACAAGGGCAAAGTTGGTCTTGCTTATGCATCCCCAGTTCCTTCCAGAGGTGAATTTATCCATAATGAGTTGTTCCTTCTACCAATAGTTTTCCTGTCCCTATGCCAACTAAAAAGACTTTTCTTTCCGAGTTCTGAGATCTAGTTTGTTTGAAATAATGTCCTTTAGAAAGCACAGCCAGCTCTTTCTTTCTTGTGAGTCTGGCATACTTGACCAGCTGTTGTTTGAGAAAATTGTGCCAGGAAGCCTGTCATACTGTATTTTTTTTTAATGTGTTTTTCTTTGTTGTTGTGCTTTAAAATGATTTTAGATCTTACAAAAAATGCTTGGTTAACAGTCTTTGCAGAATGAGATTTTCTAGTTATCAACAAAACCAGCAGGAGTGGTGCATGTTTGCTCCCAGGACCTCTCAGAGAATGCATTTTGGTGGGAATGGATGCGGTGATGATTATGGTTTTGGCCCCAAATCCATTTATTTGCTATCTGGGTTACAGCAACTTGCAAGAAAAAAGACTCCAAAGCCAGTTTCTTTTACCTCAGGCTATATAGCATATCTGACTGCATTGTCTACATTATGTTGTCACTTGAAATTTTTTTCCATTGTAGGTCTGACAGTGAAATAGGAAGTAGCTCATCTTCCTGAGTTGTGTTTTGTTTTCTGGGCCAATGGTGGTGCTTTTCGTAGAAGTCAGATCTGTTCCATTGAAAAAGTAAATAACTTTTTAGGCATGCCTGCATGTTAATCAGGCCTATTCAAAAACTGTAAGACATATATTCCTGGGAGGAAAAATTGTGTTGTAATATTGAATTTTCAATAACTTTGAAATTCTAGCTAACGTGACTGTGGTTTTAGAGAACAGAGGCAGTCCATTCGCCATCCTGCCTTTTCTGTCTATTGTGTAGAGGTTATACGTAATCAGCGTTGGTGAGACTGAAATGACATACTACCCCTGTGTGAAGGATTTAGTCTGTGCATGAGTCTAAGGTATAAGCTGGGCAGGAGAGGAGAAAGGAATTAGTTTATGCTAGGGAAAGAGTGTATCTCAAAGACAGTTTACTATTTAAAAACCAGTGAGATATCGCCATCTTCCTAAACTGCCTAATTTCTTTACCTTTTTTCATTATTTGTTTTTAAGGCCTTTATTTTTACTAATTCTAATTGTACTTCCATGAAGCATTTATTTAAGCTATTCGGTGAGCACAGGGTAGTGATTGTTACGCAGTAGTGTACTTTGTCTCAGGCTCCTGAGCCAGTTCAGCACTTTGCAGTTGCTTGCCATTGCCAGCTGAAGTAACTCCTGACTATAAAGACCTGTGAGAAAGAAGTAGAGGAACATCCCAGAAAAATCAGTGCTTAGCTGCAGGCCACCTTGATGCTGCTTCCTTGGTGCTGTGAAATTTAGTTTCTACTAAACAATAGACTTTCTTCTCAAGCTAAACCAGCTCTGCTGTGGAGCAGGGTAAAGCAGATGGTCACTGTCAGGGACCTTGGTAAGAGTTCGCTAACGGGTCAGTTGAGCCAGTCATCTTGGCGTATTTGCTATGAATCTAGATACAGAATTCTGGAGATAGAAAGTGTACGCTCTGCTTCCCTCCAAGAACAAATCCAAGGAAAGGTCATATCAGAATGAAACTTCTTTTACTCAGCCCGTAAAAGAAACAGGTCGTCCTGCTCATATAAATGCCAAGACTTTTAAAGGAACTGTTTGTAAGTCTGCAAATCTTAAGGTCCATGAGGAGTTGCAGTAAGACAATAAAGAAGGCAGAGGGCAAGGTGTCAACAGCACATCTGAAATCCAGTTTAACTTCAGTGCTCAGCATCCACATGAAGAACAGTTATGGAAAGTTAACCTAAAACATGGTTGAGAAGAAAGAAGGAGGTTCAGAAATTTGCCTCCTTTTAAATGTTCTTCAGTGACAGTGACAAATGCTGTAAGATTTAGTCAGGCTGAGGGAGGGAATCTGGTGATTCCAGACTCAGATGCATGCTTTTGGCTTCACAGACCTGCTTTCAATACCTTGCTCTTCCTGTATATGTTGTATGTGAGCAGGGACTTAACAAGACACTTATCTTGTTCTACCTTCATTCTTCGTATATACAAAAGGGATAATACCACTCTCCTACTTGACAAGAAAGTTGTGAGGATTAATGTCTTAAAGGTGGTGAACTGCTAAACTACTATAGTAATGAGGACCATGTAAGTAGTATAGATAGATAAGCTTTGGAGTCTTCACTGCTACTGGATGCTGTTGTAGCCCCCATAGTCCCTCCATCTCTGCCTAGCCAGAAGACTGTCCCATCCATCACACTCAGAGCCAGCTGTGCTTAGCTATGTATTTGTGACCTCCAGGTGTGAGTATTACTATTCATATCTGGGAATGAAGCCAAAGGAGAGGTAAGATCTTGCTCTGTTTTATTAACACACTGACAAGAATAAGTGCTGTGCCTGAAACTTAAATTATTCCTACATTGGTGTTTAGTAAATAAAAGCCAGCATGGGAGAAACCTTGGAAGTTCAGAAGGAAACAGGAGGTCTTGGAGTTTTTTGTCTTTTTTTTTTTTTTCCTCTGATCCCTGAGTGGCACAATTGGAAATTGAAGTGATGTAGTAAAGAGTTAATGATTTTCACAGCTGAGAACCGTGAGCAGCGGCCAAAAATAACCATTAACATCTACATGCACTGCTTGTTTATTGAACTGATATCAGAGAATCTTCAGAGTTGGAAGGGACCTCTAGAGATCATCTAGTCCAACTCCCCTGCTAAAGCAGGATTGCCTAGAGCACATCACTCAGGACTGCATCCAGGCGGGTCTTGAAAACCTCCAGAGAAGGGGATTTCACCCCTTTTTTTTTTTTTCTTCTGTAAGAGAAGTGCTTTGATTGTTCTTAACACTGCTGTGTTTTAGTATTGTGGTAATTTTCAACTTTGGTGTTCTTTGTCCTCTACCAGGTGGCAGTCATCGTGCTTTTTATTCCATGGTTTTTATTGATTTGGTCAAAAGTAATTAAAGAGATAATTTGTTCTCAATTACATTTCCTTGAATTTCCTGAGGCTGGTAACTCTGCTCTCCAGCTGTGTCTTCACCCAACTCCTTCGCAAATTAACTTTGTTCTCACTATGAAATAAAACAGAATAGCATGTTCTTTTTTGTTTGTTGCTTTTGGATTGAATAGAGATTCTGTGCTGTGTCAGATATTGATCCGATAATTTTATTAGGTACTCCTGCCTTGTTTCGTGAACTTTCATGTTTTTAGCATAGCATTCCAATAAGAAACCCTGTGTTAGACTAGCAGAAGTAAGAAACTAATTTTTTTAGAGACATTTATAGATGCTTCTGCTTCCTGAGTATCCTTTGTGCCTAAAGGGTTCTTTTCAGCACTTTTGTGTTCTATTTTAAACCCTACTAAATGAAAGAAGGAAGTAAGCACTACTGTGGTGCAAAAGGTTTTTATTTTTTCAGTTTAACATGGATTGCATTCATTTCTAGTGGAATGGATTTTTGTCAATCCAAAATGCCTTTGGGACATTTGGTCTTCGGGAAGATGATTTGGTGAGAACATTTGTAATTCTGACTTCAGTAGGGGAAAATATATAGAAAACATTAGCTAAAGCTGAGTAATATCACTGCCAGTATGCAACCAAAAATGTGAATAAAATGCTTTGGGAGTGTTGCATGTACCTAAGTTATTTGCATGTTGCCCAGAGACCATGTAAATGACAGAAACAGAATACAGAAATATAAGCAGTATAGACACATGTCATACAGAAGTGATATTTTTTTTTGCTTGCTTATTTGCATTGACTTCCAAGGACACATTTCAAAATTTTCAGATCATCATAATGAAAACAGTTTATGGAGGCTATAAAGATGGCAGCTCAAATAATGTAGTTGCTTAAGGGCTTAAAAGTAACTGTAGAGTAAATGGACTGACAAGAATGCAACTGAGATTAATTTCACAGAATCTTCAGAGTT